>OY992766.1:25496928-25863567 GCA_963921325.1 Logfia minima
AACAAAGTTCGAGTGCGTTTGGATTTTCGACGCCGTTTGGAGCAACAACAAATAATAATAATTTGTTTGGTCAAACTCAAACAACGCCTGCTCAGGCGACGCCGTTTAATGCTCAGTTGACTACTCAGATGGCTCCTGTTGCTCCACTTCCGTTCTCTCTTGCGGATCGAGATATACAGGTTTTATTCGTATATATGTGTATTTGAAACCCTAACCCTAATTGTTTACCAAATTGTAATTACATTTTATGTCTTTTATCAGGCAGTACTTGATGCTTATAAGGATGAAATTGCAAACCCTAAGTATGCGTTTAAGGTTGAATTTGTTGCTTGTTATTTATTTATATATTTTTGGGATAATGGCCGTTGCGGTTTAAGCTTATGAGATTTTATGTTCTGCAGCATTTGTTATTCAGTGTGACTGAACCACAATTTAGGACAAAGCCTGCTGGTGTATCAGATGTAAGTTTACTAGCATTTTTTAGTTTCTAGTTGCTTTCATTTTGGATTTGGATTTGGATTTTGGATATTTTCATTTTCCTTTCTTGGTTTGTTGGAAAATTGAAAGTTGTGTTTGCTAAGATTGGCCGGTAGTTTGTGATTGCCAGATAATGTGGGCAGAGGCAATGGGAAAGCTAGAAGGTATGGAGAGCTCGAACCGTGAACGTCTGTGGCCGCAGCTTGTTAAGGGTTTTAAAGATCTTTCTGAGCGCCTGAAGGTAATTGATATTGCTCAGATTACGCTATTATTTTGAATGCGAAGGATAACTTCTTTAGGTCATAGTAGAACTCATGAAAGTATAATGATTGCTTTGCCTATGACTTTTTATGGCCTAGTTTGCCGATGAGTCACAGGCAGTTATCTTAACTAAAGAAGGTAGAGGTAAATATTTGTAGATCACAATGCCTTCGGATTATTAAACTTGGACATAGTATTATAACCTACCTATTGAGCCCATAAAACTTATTTTACCTGGTTTTATCACTGCAGTAATTTCTAATGGTTCTGATGGATCAATTTTTGGCTAAGTACATACAAGTTACAAATAATCATGGTCATCACAATTGCTCTGAGTACCAAGGTAGACGTAGTAGATGCAATGCCCCTTTAGAATGCTGACCCGGATTTTATAGTCCTATTGGTGACTTAAGTTAACCTTTTTCATGATATAAAGTGTTAATTGTTTTGCCTTTTGAGTTGATGTTGACAACTTGGGAAATTGACTTGTTTCTTTAGCTTAGCTAAAACAATAGCTAGTAATTTGAGTGGCTTAAGTCTTTTAGTTGCATCGACCCTCGTGGGATGTCAGCTGTATCATATAGTCCTGCCAATGACTGAACTTAACGAATACTGAAAATACATTAGTAAATTCTGCTAAATACTTTAGAGATTGATAATGCTAGGATGCATGATTGATGTGAAGTTAGGTATCATCTTTTCAGAAGAACTAAATGGGAATTTTTTTCACCGATAGAGAGCATGCTATGCCATTCAGTTATGTATTTGCAAATCTAAGATTTCTTTACTTCATTTGTGCATGCGTTATATTATATTCTAAATTTTTTTAAAACTTTCATTCTGCAAATTACTAATATACCTAAAAAACTGGCAGTGAGATGCAGTAGAACCTTGACTTAATCAAATGAAAGCTAAGTTGTCTGTCATTCATTTGAATGCCTTAAGAGCAGATCACATAACCTGCAGAACAAACATACCGATATAGTTATGACTTATGAGCTTAACACAATTACAAGTCATAAATTCTTTCGTTTAGGATATGGTAAGAATTGTGAATCATGAACATGGTTTATGAGAAAATAGGATTCAAAGATAATAGGTGAATTTGAATGGGCAAACTGGCTTTCAAAATTATATGCATTTAGATTATGCTGTTGGAAGTTTGTAGAATATAGCGATGATTTGTCACCACTTGATAGTATTTAGGAATTTAATATCAGCTCAAACTTAAACTATTTAAAGACTTGCTTGTATGCCGATTACTAACTTATATATAACTCGCTAACAGAAAAGCGTTTCAGATTACCTTTCCTTCTTTCAAAAGTAGTATTATAACATTATGCAGTTTGGTCATTTGTGTTATACATGTTTTTGTCTCTATAGAACACTAGAAGGGCTACTCTAGGTAGCTCATGAGTATAACACACTTCTAAAGGAATGCCTTAAACCACAAATGTATACAGCGGAAGCTAAAACATATCTATTTAGCTTATGAGTCAAATACTTGCTATTGTAATTAGTATATCCAATCATGATAGCTGAACTGGTGAAGTAAGACATTGGTTTTAGATTATGTAGCTAGAGGTTGAGTTCAATACTAGCTATGTTTCTTATTGTCAAATGGTTGCTCATAATCATCATCTGATAGAGATTCTAAAGGCAGCTTTCTTGATGAAATCTTGTAGCTGGAAACAGAAAGGCACCTTCATCATTCTTAAGTTCACCTTGTTATTCCTAGAATGCTAGGCAACTGTCTATTGGCATTAGCTTGACATAAATGTCAAAAAAGTGATTTGACTGTAAACGAATGTTAATTGAATCATATTTAGAACATATTTGAATTCATAACTATATAACTAAACCAAATTTGAATTTGAAACTTGAACTAAGCAATGTTAAAACTTGACATCCTGATTGAAATGTCTAATGTTCAAGTTCTGTTAAGTCAGTCAGCCATATATCAACGTGTATAGTTAGGTGATTACAAATTGAATTCAACTTCTCAAAGAACTGAAAATTTTGAAAGTTAAGCTTTAAAAAAAAGTCTAAAACTTATAAACGTCAGCATTAAAAAAGAAGCAATAATAAACTTGATGAAATTTGTGAAGTTTGGTATTTTCAAACTCACAACAAATTTAAAGTTTATGTAATATAACCAACTAGAATCGAAGGGTTTATTGCTTATAAATGACCAAGATATCTAAAAATTAGTCCTGACCCTTTACTATTCTTTTAACTAGTGTTAGGTTAATGAGTTTGTGTAAAGTACATTATCTATAAGCTTTTATAGTTTCAAATGTGAGTACTGTCAGATTGATACATGGACATCATTCCAAGTTAGAACTTATAGAATGCCCGATACTTTTCTAATTATTATTCAAAGCTCGTCACTAATCATAGTTTAGTTACCATCAACGGGCCTAAATATGCTATCTGGTACCATCAACAGGACTAAATATTGGATACAGTTTACCTGACGCAAAAATTGCTATCTGGTTCCATCTAGTCATGTGTATCAAATGATTTCTTATTCAGATATTAATATTGTGCAGCTTCAAGATGAAGTCATACTTTCAGATGCTGAGAGATTGCAAATGACTCAAACTAACGTGAAAGTGGTACACCGATCTATTCCCCATCACTGACATAAGTTTTTACTGTACATAAACACATGTTCTAGCAACATATTAATGCTTTAACATGTTTACAGCTTCAAAGGCATTTCCAAGCTGATACTTTTCCTCGGATAGAGAGACTTAGACAGTCAGAAAAGGCTCTACAAAGACGGCTCTTAAGGGTACAATATTTAATTTTTAGCATGTTCTTCTCGTGCTGTACATATTGGAGGTGTGAAGATGGAAAGTCGTTGAAACTGATTCTGGTTAAAATGGGTCATTTTTTAGTATGGTTTGAAATGGGCTGGTTGACCCGCAGATGTTTTTTTAATCTTTTTCAGAAAAGTAAAATCATAATAAAATCATTACATTATTGATTATGATTGCGAAGTTATTATTACTAGGTTATAAACCCGCAATAACGCGGGACGAATTTAATTTTTATAAATGAATAAAATATTGTGGTCGATTTGTGGCCCATTTTTTTTAATATAATTTATAGACCTGGGATAAGGCGCGACGAATTTAACTTTTATAAATGAATAAAATATTTAGTCCATTTTTTATATTGTGGCTGACTTTTTTAATTTAAACAAATACATCAAATATTTAAGGGCCAAAAGTGGTTATAGAAATGTTTATATAGTTTATAGACCCGCTATAACGCTAGACAAATTTAATTTTAATAAAAATGAATAAAATATTGTAGCCGATATTTTTATATAGTTTATAGACTCTTTAATTTTTATAAATGAATAAAAGATTTGCTCTATTTTTTAATTTAAATAGATACATCAAATATTTAAGGGGCCTAAAGTGTAATTATACGAAAAAAAAATTAAGATCGTTGGATCACAAATGGTAAAAAACAATGAAGGGCTCAGATTGCTTCGTCGTATCCTCTTTTAATTATATAATAATATAAAGATTACAACATACTTTAAATAGACCAATTTGATCCATTTGAGATTAAATAAAAAAACCCAAAATCTATAAATAAATGGGTCGAAATTGTTTCCTCTGGGACTGATTCAGATTGTTTTTAATGTGTTTTTTCTTGTATCTTTTGTTAATTGTACATGTTTTCTTTACTTGTAAAAGTTGATGAGAATACTGGAGGCATTAGAGGCCAAGGGCTTTAGATTGCCTTTGACCAAAGGGGAAGTTGAACTGGCTGAGAAGTTGGCTACAATAATCAGACAGGTTGGTATCCACCATTAAAGTACATCAACATGCTCTTGAATGATCTTCGCGTGTTTTTTACTAATATACCTTTGCAGTTAAAAGGATCTGGAGCTGAACTCTCGAGAAGGGTACAAAATCTGCTGACGGTAGCTCGTGTTCAAGCAAATGGTCATGGCGGTGCTTCTGTCTCCTTACCAGGGTCAATTAAAATACACGAACAGAGTCTTTCTGATATGCATGAGGTAGTGTTTTGTTGCATGTGCCTCTTCCTTTGGTCTAAGCCTTGTATCGATGTTGAATGTTGTTTCCAATCTTTAGAGGTGGCAAAATGGGTGGGTGGGACGTGTTGACTAAGGGGTCAAAGGTATATTGGTTGTGTTGACATGCAGCACTTTTTTGTCATTTTTAATTTAAATTGACTACAAAAACTATAATATAAAAGTAACTTTTTTTAAGCGCACTTTAGAAGGTATTAAATATTTTAATAAACGTAGGGAGACTTTCGACCCTTTTCATAATTAGCTACTTTTCTGAAACTTGACCTATTGAACCTGTTGGAGATAAAGTATAGCCCAAACCAACCCATTTTCCTCCTCTACCAATCTATGTTTGTTTCAATTTTAGAGTTGGGCGGGCTGAGCTGGGTCCAATTTTTAATAGCGCGGAGGTTTTCACATCAATCTGTGTCGAAATTCTGTTTGATCTCCAAGCCAAATGAAAAACGATTTCTACTCTATACATTGATTACAGGTACTACAACAGCAAACGGAAGCTGTTGGTAGGCTGGGTAATGTATTGAAGCGAGATATACGAGATATGGAGATAATAATGGCAGAGGACACTCAAATGGCAGATGTGTAGTGTATGCATAATCATAATCCTGTATTATGAAATCACCTGTGCAAGTGAAGTCTATTGTATCAGTAGTTGTTTGCGACAAAAATAAACACTTCGGTTTTTGTTGGTTTTGATTTAACCTAGTGATGGTCTAATATTACAAATTCATGTTTCAAAGATTATCACATGAAGTA
This sequence comes from Logfia minima, assembly GCA_963921325.1. Lineage (NCBI taxonomy): Eukaryota > Viridiplantae > Streptophyta > Magnoliopsida > Asterales > Asteraceae > Logfia > Logfia minima. The sequence goes on from OY992766.1 coordinate 25,502,498, forward strand.
CATGTAAGATGCTGCCGATTTTAGATGATAGATCTTAAGATCATAATCCCAAGTAAATGGCATGCATATTATAACTGATGTGACATAAAAAGTTATGTATTTATGCACATTATTCTCCTCATTTATTCCCTATTATTGATGAAAACACTTGATTTAAACTATTATCTACTTAAATTCTTCAAGAGTGTTAAAATATAGACGACGTTCAAAATCCAACTAAAACGGACGAAAAACGTGTAAAATAGAACAAAAACAATCAAAGACATTCTTACCTGCACTTTAGATTATCTATCTCCATAATTTGAGAAATTATTCTTAATTATTCTCATATCGATTGTCAAGTAATTACAAGTATGTGGGTTCAAGAATAGCTGTAAACGGATTAATGACAGAGAAGATATAGCTAAACAAAGACGCCAAGTTATGATCCCGCACACCAAGTTACGACCCAGGACACCAAGAGACAAGCACCAAGAAAATACAGGACGCCATAGGCCGTATACAGCATACCCTAGGATGTATACGATCAAGATCAACCGTATACGGTCCATTAGGGTGCCTTATAGGGTCCACCATAGTTGTATACATTCCAAACTAGGCCGTCTATGGTCCATGGTGGAAAAATACGGTCCAACAAGTTATTTGAGCGTACAAAATTGAATTTTTATACGACTTGAAAATACGGGGAGCCACTTTAAAAGAAAAAATCAGGGCTAAAACAAGGTTGATGGTATTTCTGGATTAACCTATAGATAGAACTCCATTTTCACTATTTTATTAATACACACTTCTACACACTTTCACATCAAACACACACACAATAGTTTCTCTCACTCGAATTCTTTTTTTTTTTTAATTAGTTTACAGTTAGTTTCTAGTTAATATTTAACTGGAATACTAGAGGGGCAATATTATAATATTTTTGGAGATACTCGAAGTCCCGTTTGTGTACGTTGCAAGATTATTTTAGCTATGCTCTTTCCATGGTTCTATCTATCCTTTATCTTATTAACTAGTGTTTTTATTTTGATTATGATAGATCTAGGATTTTCCATGATTAGTGAGTAGCTTTTTACTTGTTTGTTGTGATGTAGTTAGCTGTATTAATTAGGATGATGTTATTATAGATCTTACAAATAAAAACTCGGTGCTTCGATTAACTTTCTATTTATGATTTTAAGCCTCATTTTAACTATCTTCTTTCTACCAATAAACGTGGTTAAAATACTTTTGATAAGACGTTGCGAACCTTAATCAGGGGTAATTAATTATTTGTGTTTAAATAACATGGTCTGGTTTCGAAGATGTAGAAATACTGTTTAAACAAGTAGTGTGTATCGTGAAGAAATTAGAGATTTATTGGGTAGACTTAAGTAAGAGATGGTTTATATCATAAATGGAGAATTTCTGAGCTAAAATACAAACTTAGTTTATAAATCTAGAAAGGAAAACGAGGAACCAGTCAGTGTTCCAAGTTTGTCTATCACCTCTCAATTTTACAAACCCATTGATGGAAAGTGATCAAGCACCAATCAAAGTCTTCTTCTTAAATGTTTTATTCAATGAAGTATCTGTATGGGGTTAATAACGGCCATACCATGAGATAGTCTGTCACCTTATTCATGCACCCAGGATATTAATACAATAAGGGTCGATGTACAGTAACATGGCAATGTTGGGGGCTGGGCAGCCTGCCCCGATTAGAATCATGATAGCCTAGTTACCTAGTGACATACTGATCGAGAAATCAATAGGTAGGAAATTATTGCTTACTCCGCATATACTTGAGATACATAATATATAAACCTTTAGATAGATGTTTTCATAACTTAGACCATACATCATCCCAAAGCTAGGCTAACGAAATTACAACAAACACCTCTACTATACTTACTAATTATCCGTTTATTTTAATTGCTTATTATTGCCTAAGTAGTATAATACCAACCAACTCTCGACTATTTTCAAAATTCCCTACTAGATAGTTTAGAATGTCTACCTTGTAAACGTTTCAATTTAACCGACTTTAAAAGAACGACCTTAGCTCATAACTATCGCTATACTCCCTTATAGGTTTAGTGTACTTAGACCCTAACAAAATATAAATATTAAACCTCTGATATGTTATCTCGTCGCTAACATTCTCGCTAACAGTGATGGACGTTTGAGTTCACACCAATAACATTAGTTTAAGCATGTATATACATATCTCTAACCATATTGTATTTTGACATGAAGTACATGAATTTCACTTATTATCGCTTTATATATTTTATATACGGGAGTATTTTAAGTTTTAACATGCAACTAATTAAATTCACAAGCACCGTCTCTGTGCCTACATTTTTAAGCACCATCTCTGCTGGGTATAAATGATAGATCTTAAGATCACAATTCCAAGCAAATGGCATGCATGTAATATTTTTAAAGACTATCTTTAGCAAATCCTACTTCAAATACATGAAACTATAATAATACGCATGTTTACAAAGTTTGCCATTTGCTAACAAAACTTTTGTAGCTTTTAAAAGCAAAGAAGGTAAAGAAGACCTTAAACCTAATTAACATGATATAAACCACACACATGTAAAATCTATTTACACATCGAACAACATTATAAAAAATGCTACACATACAGAAAAATGCATGCCTATAAATGTGCTAAAATAAGTGACATGTATGAATTAGTCATATCTTTAAGCTTATATTTTAGTTACATTTAGAATTATTCTATTTAAATTATTAAAAGAGCTTTTATTTTATTTTTTCATGTCAGTACAATAAAATCAAAATATAGAGTTCAATTTATTTTAAACAAAGTTAATCGATACAAAACATAGTGATAAAAGAATAATATGATAATAATAAATAAATAATCAAAATGTTATCACGTTGTCAAATGGTTTAACGGTGCGTGAAAAATCTTTTAACTTAGTGATTCAAGCCTATGATAGACAATATGTATATATGATTATGATTGTTTTGATAATATGTGAGATACATGTAGGTCTCTCCTTCTAATAGAAAACAGAAAATAAGAAACGTCCCTTTCAACTAAGCATGGCTTTAAGATTCAGCAATTTTTTTCAATTTCTATCTCGATATTTTTCTTAATTTTACTGCCACCAAATTTTATTTATGTATCAGTTTACAACCATCCAAAACTATTACTAATATTTTAGTTTGGATATATATATATATATATATATATATATAAAAGGTGGAAATCATAAGAAATAAGAAAAATAAAAAATACGAAAAGCAAAGTAGTTAATGTTCTTCATTTTTGAAACATTAACATTCACCTATCTATTGTAATGTTACTCAAAACTACAACTTAAACATTCATTTATAATGAAATTTAAAGGCTGAAATTTGCTTATCTCATTTTTCAAGATTTGAAGCTTCCATTCGAATCTTTCCCTGTATATATATTTTCTTTTTGCTAAGAAATAAATTTCGATATTCATTTACAGTTGGAAATTTAGCGTCAATGTAAGTTAGATATTGTTAGTTTGATCGATATATAATTACAGTAATATTTTGTTTTATTTTTGTGAAAAAAGTACTTACTCTTCTAATATTAAAACAAAGCTTCTACATGCTTTTAAGCTAAAGATTTATTGATGTGTTGTACAAACATTGTACCACCTCATATTGATAAATAATCATAATCATAATTAATAATCATGTAAATATATGACTTTTTTACAACTTGATAGGTTAGAAATTAAATAAACAAAATATAAAAAAGAAATAGCATCGGGAGCGTTAGAGGAAGCTTTTTGACGCTTGCCCACGTCAAGTAAGAAGAATAACATCATTTTCAAGGTAGCTGCCTAACTTAACTATATATATTACCCTTAATTAAATATTAATTATTCCAAAACAAAATTAATAAAATTGAAAGGAACTAACAACCATATTTTCGGTTCAATATATTTTTGTTTGGATGAAATTATCAGACTGCTTAATAATTGTGAGACAACAAACCTCTACCGTATCTAATGTGGCCTCAAACTACTATTTTCTTGTTCTTTAACCGAAAGTACAAAAATTAAATAAAAAATCGTTGACATGTGAGGGCACGTACAATTAAGTTTTACCCTTTTAAATGCAATTCTTTTTATCATTTTCACGAAGAATAAAATAATATTTTTAGTCATTGACTATACATTTCAATTACATATACTACCTCTACTAGGTTAAATGATAATAAATTATAAACATTATTAAAACAATTATTTTATATTTTTTAAGATTTAGGGGGAAAAAGGTGTGTGGGTCAACTTAGCGTGAGCCGTTCCGACTCTAATAACATTTCTTTAAATTCATTAAAATGAAAAAAAAAACATTTTTAGAATTTTGCTGATAAAAAAGAAAAGGTTTACATGAACATCAATAGCATGTCTATAAAGACAAGTAAAGCACAAGTATTAAAAGGGTAACCCCACAATACAAAGCAAACCACTCCTTCACATTCAACATCATAACCAATGACTTAAATTCATTAAAACGATGGAGGAAGGAGATGCTCTAAGAACGAGAAGTTTTAGGAATGAAGACTACAATACTAGAAGAGCATTCCTGCGAAGTTATCCTCTCAATTTCGACAACGATGAACAAGATCAAGAGCCACAAGTACATGTAACAACCACGAGGAGTAACAAAGTTGGTAAGAAGATAGCATGCAATCGTCGTACTTCCAATTTTTGTAATGAATAAAGATGTTTACAAGTTTTAGTATATATATTGTAGTTAAAAACAAGTTCATCTCCGAATTAAATTATGATCGGCTTGTAATAATGTTTTTAAGATTTTGGTATCGATTGTAGGTGCAAGTGAAATTGGTCATGGTGAGGATGATAAGAAGGAGAGGAAGAGTATGAAGATGAAGAAGAAAAAAGAAGCAACGAAGAGGATAATGGTGACAATAATTGAATGGGGAGCTGGAAGAGTTGTGGTTTTAAGAAGGTTCAAACACAAGGTTTCCTTTTATGTTGTTGCATGTTTTCCTATTGCTTTTAAGTCTCCTAAAGCCTTAACTTCCAAACCGTGATTTATGTTGTTGCATGTTTTCCTATTGCATTTATCAAAAGTAATAGTGTATATATCAATGCCCTACAAATATAAGAAAACTTCAAAAACTTAAAATACTTAATTACAAAGAAACCCAAAAACATATAAAAATTCATTAAAAACGCCATATGCCAATCATATATACAGTCTACTTATTTAGCAACTATAATAATGTAATTCAAGAATGTATAAGAATGTAAATTAAAACGCATGGCCGGTAAATATAAGCCTTAGATAAATTTCAAAGCATCATAGCTTTAAACTCATCAAAGTTAAGCACACCATCACCATTAAGATCAAACTGATTAATCATACCAACACACTCATATACACTTCTCGACTCACCAAGTCGATTCAACATCCGATTCAAGCTCATTGGAGTAATGCAATCGGTTCCATCCATTTCGTACATTCTAAACGCCTTTCTCAAGTACTCAAGTTTCTCATCTTCTTTTTCGCTTTCCATCAAACTAACAAAATCTTCAAACCCTATTTGCATATAATTCCCATTTAATGATTCAACCACAACCTCCAGCTCTTCGACTAATATTTCTTCATCAGAAATCAATCCAATACGTCCTCGTAATTCTGACGGAGAGATCATGCCGTTGCCATCTTCATCAAAGTAATCGAATACACGTTTGTAGTCATTTAATTTCTTCATGATCTTGAGGTTACTCATGTGGTAATTATGTGATTCTTTTGTATGACAATTAAATAAATGAAGGAATGATAATATAATGATGACACTGTGAGACGAGGTATGAATTTATATATAGTTGTTTTGGTATATTAATTTACGCGTAATTCCACAAACGTTGAATTGTTATGCGAGTTTAAATTAATTTGATGTTGATACGAAACGAACTCGATTTGTTTGTGAAATTTAGAGGTGCTTTCGCATGGTGAGGAAACTGCATGGAAACTGCATAAGATACATACATATTCAATTCTTCACGGAATTATATTGTTTTTATTGACGTTACATTTATACCATCAACGACCGGCCCTATTATATATAGTTTGAAACATAAATAGAAGTTCACAGAAATGGGCCTCACTTGCTCCCAACTAGTACAAAATTAAGAAGGTGATAGATTGTAAAGCTTGGAATTTATAGTCTTTCACTCTCTCATCTTGTTAATTTTATACTTGGAACAACTAGAAAATTACAAAAATAAACTATAAATTTTGAACAACAAAAGGCTAGTAATCAAGTCAGACAAGCGATTTTTCAACAAGTCTTACAAGGAGTTCTAGAAACTCTGAATAGTTGATTTAAACATTGAGTTACATTTACGTACTACCAATGCCAATATTAGTATATTGGGGCAATGAAACAAATAATAGATTAGTCCTTCTATTTAGACATTATTTTTATTCAATATTTTTATTTATGTATATGAAAAGTTTTTTTTTATTATTGGAGTAAAAGTCTTTTAAAAAAACTCTTAACACTAATTTAATAAAAGAGCTTTGTAAAAATCTCTTGTTGAAAAGTGTTCTAATTAGATTTTGATATTGGGCCTCACTTGCACCCAACTAGTACAAAAATAGAAGTTAGTTGATATTGGACATCCCAGGTCCTAAATGGATCATATACATACAAATTAGAGGTCCAAATGGTGAACATCTACAAATGTATTTTAGCTTCAACAAGTAGAATCATATAAATTGAGTTATAGAAAAAAGAAATACTTTAATTAACTTTAATCAGTTCGACCTCATAAATCATTCCATTTAAACACTTAAATTATCGTCATTCAAATAATATAACATTTGTTCCCGTTTGGTCCTATCCATAAAACATCATAAATAGAATGTTTCACGTGTCTTTCACGTAAGTTTATATAACCATAGAATTTAGAACATTTGAAACAAAAGCAGAACATATAAGTGGAACTCACACCTTCCCTAAAAATATACTATTCTTTCCTTAGAATATAAAGTTTTTTTTTTCAACCACCAAGGTGTTACATCCATCATCAAAAATACATTTTTCTTTTACATTAAAAAAAAATAAATTAATAATAATAATATTCCCAAGTCTTAATTTGGTATTTATCGTTGACTTATGTCCTAATCTTTTCGAGGCTTTCCGAGACCGTTTTCATTCGAGGTCGAATTTCAGGGTCTTGCTCGGTGCACGAAAGGGCTAAGTGAAACACGGTTAATACTTCTTTTTTGGCGTGTACTTCTTGAAGCAGCATCGGATCCACCATATCCGAAAGCGGGGTTTCATCCTTGAACCCGTTCCTTACCCACTTCACTAGATCTGGGATCTCGGTTGACGTTGAGGTTGTTGGAGACGAAAGCTCTGGTGACTTTCCCGTTAGTAATTCAAGTAACACTACACCGAAAGAATAAACATCCCATTTTTGTGTAGGCCGGTTGGATGCAACTCGGGCTTCGGGTGCTCGGTAGTTGTTGACATTTTCGGTTTGGGTTGACTTTAAGTATGGTAGGGCGCCACCCATGAATCCACCACCGGATGAAGGGTTGTTGCCGGTAATGCTAATTAAGCGGTTTAAGCCAAAATCAGATATGTATGGTTGATGCTCGTTGTCAAGAAGAATATTGGATGGCTTGATGTCTCCATGAACAAACTTTCGAGGACTACATTCATGGAGGTACGCTAAGCCTCTTGCGGTTCCTTTCGTAATCCTTAACCTCGTTGACCATGAAAGAATGGTTGACGCTTTCCCTGATTTTAACGTTTAACAAAAAGATATTATCTATAAAATGGAGCCAAAAAACTTTAAGCATCATACTCCGGACATACCTTGTTATTATATAAATCTTTATGGTATTATGGTATCAGAACAAATGAAACGTACCTCGTAGTGCCGAAGCCAAGTTGCCATTAGAAATGAAATCGCTAATTAGTAGCTTTTCATCCGGTGCCCAATAATAAGCTCGTAACTTTACCACATTCGGATGCTTCACCCTCCCAATCGCTTGAACCTCGGTGACAAACTCCTTATACCGTTGTTCGCCCCCCTCCCCCAACCGTCTCACTGCAACCGGGATCCCATTCCCCAGCACTACTTTATACACGATACCCAACCCACTTTTACCTAATACATAAGCCGAAGCTCTCAACAACTCATCCAACTCAAAACTAAACCCTTTGTCAATAGCCACTAGCTCTCCACTTTCACCACCACCGCCGCCACCACTAACAACGCCGCCACTACCAATACTACCTTTTTCGGATTCCACCTCCGAGTCCGTGCTAGTAAATCCACTTGCACAAGGAAAAGAACAGAATCTTGATTTCTGATTCCCACCAAATCTACCATGTAAAGTACAACTACAACCATTTGAATCTTTTTTTCTCCAATATAAATAAACAATAATTAATCCTATTAATGCCACCCCAAATGCATCCGCTACCGAAATTAATATAATTAAACCCGGTTTCAACCCTCTTTTGGATTCATTATCATCATCCATCGGAGTCAAAGTTTGACCCCCCGGAGCCATCGCCGGATTATTATTCCGGCAAGTTTTTTGCAACGGAAATCCACAAAGTAACGGATTATTTAAAAACGCCGTTGGACCTTGATTCGCGAAAGAACCCACTTGAGGAATTTCTCCGGTGAAGTTATTATGCCGGAGATCAAAGCTAACGGTCAACGGTAAATCACCTAATGATTCCGGCAGCTTTCCGTCGAAATTATTAAATGAAAGATTTAAAGTTCCTGATAATGATTTCAACTGCCCAATATCTAACGGTAAAGCCCCGCTAAATGAATTTGAAGATAAATCAAGTTGAACCACGTTCGCTAACTCCGGAAACAAGCCTGCTGGCAGTTCGCCGTAAAATTTATTTCCCGCCAGAATCAACCTTTGTAACTGCCGACAAGTTCCTAAAAATTTCTGAATTGTTCCTGTGATTGAATTATGTGATAAATCGATATTTTGGAGACGTGGGGGGTTACAAATTGACGCCGGTAGTACGCCGGAAAGATTGTTTCCGTACAGAAATATACTATGAAGTGACGTCGCATTGAAGATTTGATTAGGAATTGAACCGTAGAAGTTGTTGTTATGTAAATTCAGTCGCCGGAGATATACTAAATTTCCGAGTTCCGATGGAATGTATCCCCGGAGGTTTCTTCCGGCGAGTGCTAATCCGACGACTCGTGGGTCTGATACTCCTGAAATGTTGGCGCACGTGACACCAGTCCAGTGACATGGGGTAGCATCGTTGTCATTCCAGTCGGAGAAAACGGCGGCGCCGCCATCCACGGCGGATTTTATGGTGAGTAAAGAGAGGCCGTCGGAGGTGAGTGCGGTGGCATAAAGATTAAGAAAAATGAGAGAAGATAATAACCCACTAATTATAAGGTTCAACATGTTAATAATTTGTAATCAAGTTTTGACTTTTATGTAATTTGATGAGAGAAATCAAGAATTCCTTAAATGGGACATTGGGGTTTTGGTATTTGATGAAATTTTGTGGTGGTTGTGGGTGGTGGGTGGTGGTGGAAGAAGGTGGAGGTGGGTGGTGGTATTTATGAGAAATAGACAATGAGGGAAATGTATGGTGATGGGCCCTACACACATTGGTGTTCCTAGAAGTAGAAGGAAAGCAATGGGAGCTTTTCGTGTGTTATGTATATCTACAAATCTACAATGTATAATTGGTTGTTGTTATGATGTTATAAGATATAGAATTATTATGATATGTCTTATTGTATTGTTAACTTGTTGAAAATTATTGATGCGTTTTATTTTAGTAAAATTTTTACTTGTATATTGTGAATTTAATGTTATAAGAATTATTATTTAGGTATTACTGTGCTACTATAATTGCTTCCATTTAATAGTATTGTTGTTTAACTATTTATGGCGATCTTGAATAATAGACTTTAGAATTATTATGTCTACGTCAATAATAAATCACTTCACTGAATTCTTTTGTGAGATGGTTTGTGATTAGAGGAATGGTATAGTTACATACAAAATTTATAAAAAATGTTTAAAAATTGACGTGGCACTAATAAAAACAAAGGGCGAAAGAAGAAATTTTTATCGTCGTTGAATATGCAGTTGTGATGAACTTAGCAGTAAAGAACTCTTATTTAGTGAGAGTCGCATTTGAATTCTGAGAAAATAAAATCATTTGATTGATGGCGTATATATTTGTAAACTTATTTGGTAACTTTAGCAATTTTTCTTGTGATTATTCATGTAAAGGAGATTCGAATAGAAAAATCTTGGCTTGATTGTGATTATTCAAGTAAGCTTTTGGTTTCGTGAATTGTAAAACGTTTCCCTTTAAATCATGTTACACTAGTGCTAGCATCTACTGGTATCTATATCTATTTTACTTGATTGTACAAATTTTCACCATATAAACATTAATCTTTCCATTGCCTGTTATTACAAGCAAATTTCATGTTACTTTGCGCGGTCTTATACAAACTTTATAGGTTTCATGAGACATTTGCTACCAAGAACAAACTTTTCGCTTTTTGTGCCCAGTATAGTTGATTCCGAAGATTGAGATAATGTTCCAGGTTCAATTCACAGTCATCGATAAAGATTTTAATTTATTTATCACAAAATTCTTATGAGAGTGCATCAGATAGTTGGGCTACTAAGTGAATTTGATTTATCTTTCGAATGATGAATTTGAAATGATTTGATGTGAACTAGTTGAATTCATTGGTTGGTATTCCACCCTTTCGAAGAAAAAAGCTTGTTTGTTAGTATAACTTGGACCATGTGATGTACCAAGTACTGCTTGGTCCTTATATGTCTACATCTAGTAAATACTTGCTTATAACTGTGATGTTACTTGTTTGATCAACTTGACTTAAAAAAAACCCTTGGCTCTAGAAACATTAACAACTTAATAAAAATAATATACATTGTATGAGTATATAGTCAACGTTTAGTTTGACTATATTTTAGTAGTATAACTATAATGGCCTAATTTCCAATTTTGAGTAGTCCTTCTGGGTTTGAAATTTGGGGAATAAAACGAAGCTGCCTAACCAAAGACTGCAGACAATTTTATTATTTTAAAATTTTATTGGAAAAACAATAAGCTGTATTGATATACCGAACTTTTTGTTTGTGTTTGTTTTAAAGAATACAACATTTTCTTCATCCTTATTACATATTTGTCAGTTTACAAATTTTTATTATATGAGATGTACTAAAATCTCATAAGAGGCATCATGTTTAATATTTTCGGCTTTGCTATAATGTTAGTCCATTGTGCACATTATTTATTCAACACTGCTTCTATAATACTTCATAATATTTTTAGATTTTAGAGAAAGTTTAATAATTAGTTATAATAACATTTAGCATTCTTTAAAATTGTCTAGTGATAAGACATCATGTTTCTTCACAAGAGCTCCCAAATTCGAACCTTATTAGGTAAACATTTTGTTTGGGTGGGCAGAGAAATGATCTGAAACGGTCACGGGAAACTCCGATTAAATCTCGCACATCTGAGTATAAATTTTTTTGTTTTCAATGGATAACTTAAACATGAAAAACCTCATCCGTTAGCAGTTGTTAATAGTATTTCTAAAACGATCATATCAGCTTTGGTGCATATGGTGTTTAGATTTACGATAAATACCTATAAAGAAAACTAAGAAAGTACTAATAGGTAACCCAATAACACGTTACTCTATAACTAATTAGACAAGCATAAGATAGGTAAGGTTTTGATTAATTGTGCCAACAAGTTTTGTACTAAAAAGGTGAATTATAAGTGCACTTGTGTCCATTTCTTTCATAAATAGTACTCACTTGAATGGACACACTATACTTTGTTTTTATTTTTTAGCCTCTGTTGTGTTCCTACTTGTATACCCATCTCTTTCATCCAACTAACACCACCCATACCCCCTTTCACTACGAGGGATTAATTTGTTTCAAAGAATCACATTAACACTATGTAAATCTTGATATTATATAAGTGGATCATGTTTATCAAGTGATATTATTTTGTTAATTAATTGGTTATTTGTTTTATCTTAAACTCTTATAAAGTAAATTATTTGTTATATATTTATTTTAATCTTATCTAAAACTCTTATAAAGCATTTATCTACAAAGTTTAATGTTTAAAAATTGAGAGATCGAAAATTATATTTATGTCTCTTTCAACAATACATAAATATGAAAACTAAAAATCAAATCAATTTATACTTAATTACTTCTTTTAATTTATATACTTAATAATTATCTTTATTTGAAATATAAAATAAATAATAAATAAAATTATGATGACATAAAGTATAAATAGAATTGTAAAATAAAAATTTACAATTATTATTATTAAAGCGATTATCGTTATCGATTATAATCGTATTTCCTATTAATAATTGTTACATTATGCGCGGTAACGTGACTAGTTTGTTTAATTTACGTGGTATTTGAAATTTAAACCCACGATGCTTTAATAGTTATTTAAACGTCTCAACTATTTAAATACATTTGATTATTTATTATTATAGAAAGTTATAGCGAGTAGGAAATCTTGTACCTATTAAGTTAGTTAAAAAGAAGTTTTAAAAACTATAAAGTAATAAATAATGATTAGTTATATGGAATTGTGGTATTGGCTTCTTTGTAAAGACTTCCCTCCTTTTCTATGATCATGTAAGTGGACTCTTTTGTGAAAAAGTTAAAACAAAATCAGCGATCAATTATTACTTGTATAAAATCGTAACAAACATAAGATAATATTTGTTTGAGTTTGGGAATTTGATAATGATACATCATGCCTATCACATAATCTGTCAAATAACACTTATATCTATTTATGTTTCTTATATCTATTTGGTATGTGTACAAAATATTGATGGCTAGTTGACAAACAATATCAAATCGAGTATGACGTGATAAAAAAACGTTAAAATTTTATTTTGTAAGGTTTAACTAACACATACACATTAAATTAGATGCTTTTCATTAATATTATTTTTAATTAATTCATAAAATAAATATTAATGAAAAGCATGTAAACTATGTTTTGTTCTCAAGTAACTATGACTTAATTAAAAATTAAAATATATAATTAAAAATTAAAATATATAATTAAAAATTAAAATATATAATTAAAAATTTAATAAAAGTAAAAAAATTAAAATATATAATTAAAAATTTAATAAAAGTAAATTTGAGTGGAGATATTGATGATAATTAAACTGTGAGGTAGTGTTGTAGCAATGATGAAAACATGCTTAGAAGCTAAACTCTTATGTCCTAATAAATAACATTCGAATGCTTGGGATTTGTAAAGTACTCTTTAAATTATTGTTACATCTCAAATATTGCATGTGCACTCTTTAAATGTATTCAATTCTGTCCTCCATGATTGAAACTTTATTTCATTTTTTATTTTTATTTTTATTTTTATTTTTATTTTTATTTTTATTTTTAGATGTAGGTATTTCTATACTACAATAATAATTATTGTTATTGTTATATATTTCTACTTTCTGTACCCATACGCAAAATAAGCATACGAGGATCATAATGCTTATAGCATCTGGTTAATATATAATTATGTATTCAAGTGTGAGATCTGACTAAAAGCTTTTGGATCATTTCAGTCAACTACAACAAATTGCATATGCCTAATAAGCCATTTTTTAATATATTATTGGAGTTTGGTTGACATTATATGTGATTATTAGGGTTGCAGTAAAGGATTTAGAAGTAGCAAGTGTAGTTATTCCTATAAATCTTTGTAATTAACTGAAATATCTAAAAGATTACAATACTTTAAGAAAAAGAAAAAACACCCCGAAAAGATCAATCTGTCTGTTTGGAAATTGGAAGTAAAGGTTAACCACACTAAAAATCAATTTATTTGTTCATTGCTACTAGTAGAATATTTATGGGGTATTTATTCTGTTTAGTCTGATTATATAATTGAAATAAATTGAATTTCAATTATCGACTAAAAAAGATAATTCATTTATCATGTGTGTTACAAGTTTCTTGAATTTCTGATTCGATTTACATGTAAATTTCCAATACCTATAATTAAGAGTAAACTAAAAGGTTAACCATTAAAAAGTGAAATAATGATGCATTACTAATAGTGTACCCCATTTGTTTAATACATTTAGTTTGTGAAGGAAATTTTATCGGTAGGCCCGAATCTAATGTTCCACTAATATTTTTTGAATCGTTCGCATGAGATCTGTTATGTTCGTTTGTTTAGTTGAATGAATAAATATAAATGTTATTTTACGTTTGTTTATTTAAAAGAATGAATATGAACATATTTTTTATTCGTATCAATTACGTTTGTGAGCTTTCGTTAAAATCCACTTATTTTAATTTCATATAATTTATATATAATATATAACTATAATTTGACGTAAAAATAAAACCTTTATATAATTTATTTTTATCTTGTTTATCTAAATTATTTTATATAATATATTTTAATTTTATATCTTCTTCGATAATGTTATCCATATTAGAAAAGATCTATATAATTTTGACTTTGTACATTCATTTTGTAATTAAACGTTAATTTATATATTTGTTCGTTTGTGTTCGTTTATATTCATGAACAAACATATTTTCTTAATGAACGAATATGAATAAGAATATATGTTCGTTAATCTGTTCATATTCATTCTTTTGTTCGATAAAACCTTAATTAACTAATAAATTTTTTTTGTTCTTATTCATTCAATTTATTTAACAGGCCTAGTTATCATAGTATTAATACATTTTATTAGTCATTTAGGTTTGTCATTTTAGCTAGGTATTAATAAAATTAACATATTAACTCATTGTCATAAGAATAAGTTAGGATCATCAAGTATACAAATATTGTTTCATTGTAATCAATGGATGTGTCCCAATCTCTGACATGTCTTTCTATGACTTTTGAAGTACGGACCCCTTATTTCAATTGCAAATGACAACAAAAAGAAGAACATAAATTATACTTGTCATAATAACTAAAATCCAAGAACCTGTATTCATTTCCTCAATGTTTGTTTTATATAATAGTGATGTCCGATTTTAGTTCAGTAAACTTACGAGCTTCACCTGCGAAAAGTACATATCAACGTGCATTTCTATTAGATAAGTGAAAAGAGAAAAAAGGAAGATGATGCAACACACAAGGACCACAACAAGGATAAATAATACTATGGAGCATTAAAGATTGACTGATTATTGCGTTCACAAATAATTAGAAAATAGTATTTGACAAAAGAAATGATTACTCACGTTTTACTAGAAATAAAAATGCAGTTTTGAAGAAATAGATATAGATATGCTCTTCAAATATAAAGTTTTAGAATACGCAATATCAAACGCTCTAAATGGATGAAAAGTCTTCACCTTATGAAAATTGTT
This sequence comes from Logfia minima, assembly GCA_963921325.1. Taxonomy (NCBI): domain Eukaryota; kingdom Viridiplantae; phylum Streptophyta; class Magnoliopsida; order Asterales; family Asteraceae; genus Logfia; species Logfia minima. Next base: position 25,517,942 of record OY992766.1, read on the forward strand.
AGTTTGCTAATGTAAAAGGTATAAATATATAATTATAGCAAAAAAAATCTAAAAAGAAGGAAATTTTGGAAGAGAAATGAGAGAAATATATATTTAAAACTATGATTCAGTAAAAAGTAAGTTTGATTTAATAAAAAACAAATTAATTTACTGAATCAAATGGTTAATTTGCTGAATCAAATGGTTAAAAAACTCTTATCCCCCTTCTTCACCAAATTTTTCTTCTATCTTGAACTCATTTCTGTATAATTATAATTTTTTTTCTTATTTTAATTTTATAAAAGAAAAGCTAAAGAATTGTAAAAACATTGGTTTTATTTCTAGAAGATGGAAAGTAGGTGGGAATGTAGTAAAAGAGGAATTCCATGTCTAAATCTAAGTTGAAGTTGAGACATAATGACCCACTTCCAAAAACTAAATGTCAATTTATACAACTATTTTATTGATAAAATAAAATTAAATATAGACTTTTGGCTCTAAATGAAATCATTCTTTTGAAAACATCGACATTCTATAAGGGTAAAGGGTTATACAAATGTCACATGTGATGATTTAATGAAATTATTCGTAGTTTTCACTCATATATGTAAAAATATTTAATAAGTCATGTTTGACCAGAACCAAGATTCCGCTTCACTGCTTAGTGTTGGTTAGTCCAAATCCCAAAACAGATTTGGTGAAGTTGTTCCAAAGACCATGAGGAGGAACAAACATTTGTGCACTGGGCTTAAAAATCCTTGTACATGACCACATTCACTTTTGGAAAATAAAAGAGTTTTGTCTGGTTCGAGTTAAGAGGGTTTTTGCATTTAATCACTCATTACAAATTAAGAACATCAAAACTGTTGATACCCAGTATATAAAATACAGTATCATTTGCTTCAGCTTACTTTGCTAAAAAATTTAACTTGGATATGTTATGTTTCAATCATCACTTAGTCAACTAAACCTTATTTATAACAATGTAAATAGCCAAAATGAGAGCATTTTAGAAAGACATGTGGTAAAATTTTAACTATAAAATGTTTATTGTTATGAAGTATGAGAACCTAAAAAGATAATCTAAGAAAGTTGGATTATCATCATGCATCTATCAGGACTTTTTTGAACTATATCCAAATATGAAGAAAGAAAAAAAGTTATCTACAACATCACAATAATTTAAGGATACTTATAAAATACTCCTAATATTTTCAAAAGCACAAATGATAAACATAAATTCTTCAAGTTATACAAAGAAAAAAGATACATGTCTAAGAACATGCGTAATCGATTTAACAATTGACACGGCCATAACCATAAGACGATTGCTAAGGAACACCAATAGTACTCGTCTCGTACGAAGAAACACAGTTCTCACATGCATTCCATTTCCATTTTTGGGACTGCGATTTTATTTTCTTATTCAGTAACAGAAAAAGGTTACACCTTTTCCATCACGTAAAATAATTTTCAACATTTGGTCTGTTGTGTCCTGAGTTAACATGATAGCAATCATCTGTAACATCCCAAAAGGACCTGACCAACTAAAGTTTTGATAATTCACCAGAGACTTAGATATTTCTTTCACCATGAAAACCATGGGTCTTACACGTGTACATAATAAATGATCAAATTTAGAGACAACAATTTGACCTATTTAAAAAAGACCCGATGACAAGACTCAAACTAAATATACAAAAAATGGTTTCAGGAAACATGCGGAATTGATTAAGGTCAAAACATCCAAAAATCACCTTAATCCTAGAATCCTACAATTTTTGCATTCAATATTTGACATGGCGATCTCTTAAAAGAACATGTATAAATATTTGAACAAAAAGGGTTCAAGCCGAGATCCAACCTGTCATAACTAGTAAAGCTACCCTTATTGACCCTACCCCATTTTGACCATTTACCCCACGGTTGGGTCTTTTTGAATTTTGACCATACCGGCTACAAGGATTTCTTCAGCCAATCAACATACCATCATCATTAACAGATTCAAAGTACTACAAATGCATCATATTTCAGGTGAAGAACAAGACTGTCAAACTCTAGTAAGAAGAAAAAGCCACATATTGTCATTTGAAAATGTAACATCTTAACAAAAGTACATTCTGCTCGACTCGCTTTTAACAAATTTCCAGCATCCCATTCCACTCAGGCAGATACAGCTTCGGTCATTTCATGTTCAACAATGGCTGGTTCAACAGGATAGTATGAGTAGTGAAGTTCACCAACATCATCACCTGATAGCTTTGTCCATCCAGTTGGTCCCACGTGGTAAACTGACACAAAAATAAGGATAGTTAGCAAATCAAGGATTCTTCACATGGAAGAAGTAGTAGTGGCAGAATTAACTGGTCGGACATTTCTCATAAATAGCTGATAATAGAATTTTACATTAGTAACGTACTGTTTTTTGTTTCCTTAAAAAGCACTTCAGTTGTTTGTATGTACTATGCACAAACAATACACGTTGGCCGACTTTAAACCCTTTTGACCCATTTCCTTTTAGTTGAACCTACTATTTTACTCATTCCCCTTAGAGATAAAGCACAACCCAAAGGCTCATCCATATGTAAATTGGTCAGATTGCCACCACTAGAGAGAAAATATACAGGATGTAACGATAATTCACATGCAGAGAGAAAGAGAGTGTACCGCTAGCAACACCGCCACTAGCCCCATCACGGAATGTCGCATGATAGATGGCTCTCCTGGCCAATTCAGCAGCTTCATCGATTGTCATATCATATTTGTAGCTATCAAGTTGAAAAATCAAGACAAAATCAAACTTCAAATTGCATCAAGTACAGAAAAAACAATAACTTAGTCTTTATAGACATGTCATGGGCAGGTTAAGTAATAGGCGGAAGCTAGTTTGGATTGACAGCCATAGATTCTTTTCCTTCTTTGAATTTTATAAGTCTTTTGTTGTCTTAAGTATGATCAAAAAAATTTAAACTATACTCATCGAATCTTTCTTTTTAATAAAGCGATTTAAAAGATTGTAAGAATTTACAATATTATGATTGTAATTTATTCAAAGCATACATGGTGAAGCTGGCATATTATAAGCCGAATCTTTAAAAGATGTCTCATGTTCAGAATGAGATGGAATAGAAAGGGGGTGCTCACCCGCTATCTAATACACCATAAGCATATGGTGAACCAGACCCAACTGAGAACTTTTGTCCCTTGAGGCGTCCTCCTTCGCTGTCAACATAATATAGACCCGGGCCCTACAAAATGTCGAATATGGGTATACTTTAGAACAATAAAGGCAGGCCAAACATCAAGATTCAAGATAAAGGTACATCAGGTTTTGATGTTTGGCTGTATATACCTTCTCGTCCCAACCTGCAATCATTGTCCCAACGGACAATCCCATTCCACGGTAAGAATAAAGAATATTTGCGAGCAACTTTGAAGCACCAGTCACTGAAATCCTTCTCTTGTTTGCCAACTCATGCAGACGACACTGAAAAGGAAATACGGGTATTCGTTAGCCCTAACGTATGCATTTTATATGCATTTATTCTGAAAAGAGGCTACCATGATGAAACTGAAGTAGCAACGCAACGAGTTTACCTTGATGCCCAGATTTCTGTGCCAGAATTGGCAATCAGCAGCTCCTCCAGCCATTGTACCCAGCATATAAGGATTAATTTCGATGATTTTCTTCACAGATTGTGATGCTGAGAAAAAAAAAACATATTATAATAAGAAGGATGCTGAAAACTAAAGTAGGGTATTCAATAAGTAATACTTTCCAGATACAGATAAAACAATCTGTTAACTATCAGAGTAAGAAAATGGAGCCCAGGATGAAGACATTATTTGAGTCCATGTTACCACTATAACTATAACATCTAGATGTAACTAAGTGCCCGTGGCCTAAGTTCTGAAACACAGTACCAATGTAGCTATCACTAACCATCAATTTGTTTACACTTAAATAAATTTTTTAACCCATACCATCTCCATACATAAAGACTTAAGATTAAGAAAAGCCTACAAAAAGTATTCATCCGGATCATTTCGGTTTTACTTTATCATGTGCTTGGTGTTCCATCTTAATCAAGGATCGTCTTTTGCCTTTATTTTGTCCTATATATCTTAGAACTTACGGTACATGAGTAGGATATACACAGTAAGCTAAATATCACTAATTCACTTCTATTGTCAACATCTTTTAGCATAAATGCATCGATCAAACTGGTTAAAGTGTCAAAAATTAGTTTGGACTACTGGAGTGATAATCACTAGGTAGTTCTATGTCCTAGATCCTTATATTTAAAGATCAAAGTTTTGATCTGCATTACAAGTTGTTTATGTCTACATGTATTAAACGTGTTGCAATTGCTGAAATTGACATGAAGACTTATTGACAATTCTGGATTAGTTTTCATGGTTTTCTGTTCAAATATTTTAACATTTGTTGCACTACAACACACATTGTAAACACATATTGAGTTACGAGGCATGAATTTTAAACAGTTCCATAACGCAAAACTATTTCAAATATGCATGTTGCAAATGAAGGAATTCAAATGCATAGGCTCAACATATTATGAATGTACATAGCTAATTATATTTTCAGTTATAGCAAGAAGTGCATACAGATATAGCCTCCCATGCTAGCTCGGGAATCAGCAGCAACCATCACGCCATCCTTAAAAATAAAAGCCAATGTTGTTGTTCCCTTTGCTGGCTTTACCATTTGGATAGAATTCTTCTGGAATCCATCAAACTATAACAAAAAACAAAAAGGTACTTTTTAGAATTATAACACATCCACCTAACTCCAATCGAAGAAAGCAAATACTGTGGGACATAACAAAGCTAAAAAACTCACATCTGATGTAACTGGAAGGTCAAATGATGGGGCATCTGTGAATCCATCAGACAACAACTCGTTATTTCCACCGTAAAGTGGGGCACTCGATTCTAGTCCACTAAAGTCAAGCTGCTTCATATGTATAGCCTAGAATCATCAATTCATAAACAAGTTTCAAATTCCATATTTAACCTAGTACTTTACACTATAAACCAAAAAAAATGTCATCTCATCATCAACATTAGCACCTAATAAAGACATATACAAGCTGCTACAGCTATAAATTTCAGAAGATAACAGTTCGTAAAGAATAATACAGAAAAAATAAAAAAATCGTAATGAAACCCTAGAAATTAATGAAACATGGTTCTGTAGAAATGCAAAAACTGTGTATAATTAATCAGACGATCAGATTAAACAGCAATTAGAATCGCTTGGTTAACTTAAAATCATACCTTTAGATTCGAGAAGTATAATCAGATCGTTGGTACGTTGATTGATAAAAAGGAAAACTAAATTCAATGAAAATATTTGAAGGAGTGATTTCTTGAACAACAATATAACTTTGAGATCCGGCCGGTTCGTTTGGATCGGGTTAACCCGGTCAAGTTTGATTAGTTTCATTATTTGGGCCTCTATATGATTTTTTTGGGATTAGTTCGTCTATTTTAAAGTTCACCAATGGGCCTATGGAAATAACGTCCCATGTAATCTTATTTTATTTTAGTCTTAAATCTTAATTTCATATAATGTATTTGTACTTGTATTTTAAGTCTTAAAACTTAAATTTAAACAATTTTTAAAATAAAGGAAAATGATAAGGGTGCGCTCGATTTAGTAGAGAATAGAAATAGATTAGGAAAAAGAACATATGCAAATACAATCAGCATTACTTAGTGTTGATAATGATAAATTCATACAACTAATAGTTACGGTTAGAAATGGAAAATTGGGTTGGTTCAAATTGAATGGTCCAGAGCACTCAATACAAACCCGGTCTAATTTGATAAACGTATTGTTGGGTCGAAAATACCCAATTCAAACATAATCTTCATAACCTGTTTAGATAAGGGTCAAATAAGTTAATGAGTTGGCGAGTGAATTTCGAGTCAAATTCATCAAATTTCATGGGTTACTTTCGGGTTGACGGTAAACTCATAAAACCGAATCATGACATGATACTGACCTGAAAAATCAAAAAAGTTGACGAGTTTTGAGTTATCAGGTTAACAATTAAAATTTTGAAACCTAAACAACAGATGGTCATAGACATCGTCTTGCATAATGTAACTCACAAGTTTTTCCTTCATCAATCGCTCGTCTATTATATTTCAATGTATTTGGATTGTTTTTGAGTATTCTTGACTCTTGAGTTCAATTAATCTATTCCAATAATTTTTTGACAGGTTATTCATTGACTTCCGAATGGTACATACTCTGAAGTGTTGTTGTCACTGGTGACACGCTCTCTTGATGAAAATGGTTTTATAAAATGAAGCTAACATACAAGGATACATTCATTTTGATTTTATCATTCTATTGGTTCATAAATGGTTACAATGTTGCAACTTGCAACTTCGAGAGCTATTAAAAAAATTAAAAAGATTTGACCTATTTTTAACATATATAAAATTTTACCCCAACAAAAAACTTATAAAGTTCGCCTTACCCGTTAACAAATCGCAATTTTACAATTTGCGCAGATGGGCATTTGCGATTTGCGTGTTTGAGGTAGAAGGCAGTTTGCGATTTGTGTGTCCCAGATTTTTTGATGGCTTTAGTTTTCGGCTAAAATGTCTCTTGTCCTTTATCCGTTTTGGATGACATTTTCGAGATTTTCAAAATTGTTATATAATGTGACCCTGAAATAAAAGAGAAGACATTTTAACCAAAATTCTTAGAAAATATTATTCAAAACCGATAAAAGATAATACATTTGACCCAAAACTAAAGCCACTCACAAACTCCGGACACACAATCCGCAAACTTCGGACACGCAAATCGTAAATCTCCACCCACAAATCGCAAATCGGGTAAATTAAAGTTTTATATTTATTTTTTGGGGGCCAATATTTCATACATCTTTAGAGAAAGGTCAAAATTTCAATTTTCCTTAAAAAAGAAGGTATCGATTCCATGAATCAAATGGAACAATGTTCATCACAATCAGAGTAGACATTCATTCATTTTTGTGACACAACAACGTTCTACATCGTGATAATTGGTTATCAAACATCAATAAACCATTAACCTAGCATATAATATTTCCAATCAACTGTTTGTGAATTCAAGTTATATTTAGGAAAAATATACATATTTGGTGAAAAACATTGGGACATGTTAAAAATTATATGAATGTGTTTTCTTCCCTACCACCATCATTATCGTTGCCACTGTTCCAGCGAGCCATGTTACTCGAATCGTTTTGAAACATTAAAAATTTAGTTGCAATATAAGATTTGTGTTTAAAGATATGTACGATTCCTCATGCATGCAAATTTTAATTTTCAAATGTTTACCTTTCAAAATTCTATACCCCGTAATTACTTAAAGAATAGCGTCGAATTCCGCGCATAGCAGCGGGTGAAGATTTCACATGTTGATATTGAGAGACAAATGTTTAATGGTACCTGAATGCAATAATAATTGATACTTTTTTAGTGAAAGTGATTTTTAATAATAATTTAAATTATTGTAATTGTAAATTCAATATTATAATATAAAAGAAAAAATAAGATATTTAAATGTATTATGTGAAATATAATATTAATTAAATAATTTATGTAATTAATAAGTGAAGGGATGAAATGATAATTTCCGATATCCCTTTTCAAATTTTAAGAAATAGAGTGTTAAATGCTTAATAAGAGTTATAGATAGATAGTAGGCTACATTAGAGTTTTTATATTAGAGTATTTCTTTTACATATACGGTTAGAGCTAGGGATGTGAATCGGTGTTATCATCGGCACCGTAAGTGGCCCCGCATCGGCATGTCGGCGTCAGTGTGACCATTTATTCGTTCCGATGCCGATGATTATTGGGAAAAAAAAATCAACTTTACTAGTTCAACTTTTAATTTAATTACTCTAATATTCTTATGCTTTCACAAATAGTAAAGCTTTTTGTCAAGCACCGGTTTAAGTTATGAAATAAATCAACTTAATTGGTCCAAAAAGACGATTCATTTAGTTTACATTTTTGTTGAAACTACCATTACTAAATATTAGTAGTTTTTCTATAGGGGAGGTGCTATTTACAACACAAAAGTCGATGCTTACATCACAATATACAAGAATTAAAATATCTGATACAACTAGGTCATAATCATAACCCAATTGTAGTGTATGTATCAATTCTGTCTTGTAAATATCTATCACTGTTTTTATAATGATCTACGAGTTATATGTATTTTCTTTATTGACTAAACGCCTAAAAACAATAATTTCAAACTTTGGGTGCAACTTTTGACCCAAAATGCCTTTTGAAAGTTGAAAATATATCTCAGGGAAATTATGTGGATCGTGTTTGAATAAAAAAGCTTTCATGTGGCATCACATGAGTTTGCTGATCAAACCCCACCATAATTTATGATACATCTACTCAATTTATTCTTGTAATGTAAAACTCATAAATCTTCTGATCTTTTAATTAATATCTTTGCTATTTTGATGAATACCATTTAACGATAAGACTAAAAAATAGTTAAATAAATTAATATAGATCATCTTAATTAGGACAACTGAGCCGTAAATATCAACCACCGAACCTCTATAAAGCATAGGTTGGTTAAAATGAAATAAGTATTTTGTAGTTTAAACATATCTTGTATGCATATTTTCATGTTGAATAAAGACAATGGTGTTAGGGATTCAATCTACGTTTTTGTTTTGTTTGGCTGATTGAATTATGGTGAGAGTATTTCTTTTAAATGAAATAAAGGCATGGTTTATTTTATAAACATATCTTGAATTAGTCAAAAAACATTCACAACCAAATTATTATTTATTATTATTTTATTATATATTTAAAAACAGAAAAACGGAAAAAAATTAATTTGCAACTTAATGATTTTGTTTTTGGCCCATCATTTCAATTAGTATTAGAAAATATCCACTTTATATTTTATCTTAGGGCAAAGCATTAGTGTTATCGACATTACTAAATTTCTATGTTGTTGATCAATAGAAAATATATAAAAATATTTATATTTTACTTGTAACTTTTTTAAATACACATAATCAGTTTGTGTTCAACCCCGATTATAAAGGGATGTTGTGATTTTTGTACCAAGCGCTCTTAGGTTCGAATCCCACCACTTAGATATTTCGATATATTCCACCAGCCACTTGAATATTACTAATCCAGTTTTGCAATAACTTAGTCTTGCATATTCAGAATTCTCGTAAATAACTGTTGTGGATCTTTCTTCTAGATTACTTCCCTCTTCTTTTTCCTTTTTTCTTTTTCTTTCCCCTGTTTTTAGCCCATTACCTTGTTTCTAATCATTCAACTCTCACTATGTTGACTATATATCATGTATTCAATTATCGTCATAATTATTGGCGAAAATTCTCATAAGTCATTTTCATGTTGTCATTCATGTTTTTATTTTTCCTCTTGATGATAAAAGGTGATTACTCTCACTTAAAGGATTCAACCTATTAAAATGTAGTGTACATATAATTTTATATACAATATATAATATTTACCTCTTAAATCTTCAACTCAATAATTGAATTACGAAGTAATATCTTATGTTAAAAAAATAATTAATATAATATAATATTTAACTAAATTTTAAATTCGTATATAAACACGAATTATAAAGTAAAATACATAATTATACATAACTAAGGTAATGCACTGTCTACAAACACTAAAAATACTTATTATATATGTCAGCTAAATGAAAGGGAAAAAAAACGAAATGAATTGTTGATTTATAAATAGCAGAAAGATAGGATAGTACTTCTATAACGTGAATTGCTTTGATTTGAAATATGATCATTTTATTTTAAATGGACGTACTATGGAGTTCTCTTGATTTATGTGTGCGTTTTATTAAGTTCGGGATCACTGTGTTCTAATAATATACTACCTCTATTTTATTACAAATATCTACATTATTTATGAGGATTCAGAATAATATTCATTTTCATATTACAATTACTTAAATAAAAAATTAATAAATAAAAATGTTATTTGATCGATAAAAAATATAATTAATAAATATATTTAAAACTTTATACGTAACTAAAATAAACATTTTAAATGAGACAACGAAAGTATTTTATTTTTTCAGAATATCTCACTAATATAAAGTGATAATATAATTATTGTTGTTATAAATTATAAATAACGTAAACAGCTAAAGTGATTGACACCTAAGTGATATGGAGTAATATATTGGTTGCTCAATATCATATATATATATATATATACATACTTGCTTTTACACTCATGCATATAAATAAATAATTTTAAAAAATACGTAAATATTTTAAAAATAATTGCAAGTTTAATTCATAAAATATCATTGGTAAACTTAAATTTAAAACACTTATAAATAACAAACAATATAAATCTATTAAAAATCTCAAACAAAAAAAAAATCGTTAAGCAACTAAAATAAGAAGAAAAAAAACATATAGTAAAAGACGGTGTACTTTCAACGATTAAATAAATATTATTAAAACTGTATCATAAAAATAAGCTTCTTTTTCGATTAGACATTTACATGATATACTTTCGACGATTTTTTTTCATTTTTTGTGGGTTTTGAAAACGACTGTCGACAGTTGATGGTATCACATGTGATAGTCGTTTTCAAAACCCACCAAAAAATGAAGAAAAATAAATCGCCTAAAGTATATCATGTGAGATGTTCAATCGAAGAGAAAAAAATGTTGATTTTGTGGTGCAGTTTTTATAATTATTTGACTAGTCGAGTTGTAGATATTTAATTTTAAAAAATGTGACAAAAAATGAAAATTTAGTATCTTGAAGAAAGTAGACGATGAAGATTGATTTTTTTAATCTTACAAGTATGTTATTTTCATTTAAAATTTTCTTTTATATTAAAATTAAAATGAAAACATATACTTGATTAATACATACAAAGAATTTAATTAATATTAAAAATTAAGAAGGATGAATACGGTTTTAGTGCAGGCCAATAAGGTAGTTGTCCCGTACTATAAGTTGTTGGTACGTGGCATGATGTTAGCCTGGTAGGTGCTTGATTGATATCATATATTGTTCCATTTCCATTGACATATTTATTGCAACAACGGTTGACTAATGAATATAGATAGGTCTTTTTTATTATTATTAATCGAGTACATATACCTTTTTAATAAATTTGTCGTGACTATAAAAAGTGTAACGAAATTCTATTTGGTCTTCACTATTATTCAATTAATATGCTCAACAGGCACAATTCTTGCATCATCGAAAATGGAAAATAACTCATATATTATAATTTTTTATTATATATTATTAGGCATGTTTTATATATTATACAATACGATATTTTATAAATAATTTATATATTATTATTTTTTAGTTGTATAATCTTTTTAAAATCATGTACAAAATAACACTCTAAAATATAGTGATGTATAACTACAAAATTATAATGTACAAATCAACAACTATTGAAAATACTTCAAGATTAGTACTTGTTAATTCCTGCAACACTAAACCTCACCTAAAGGATCATTAGAGTTGTTAATGACGTTCAAATTTTATATTTTCAATATATATTCAAACATTCAAACGAGTAGTTTGAAAAAAGTTTTATTTATCTATATGACAGATATTTGATCAAGGACGGTGAATCCGGTTATTGATGTTTAAGAAACAGTGTAATCCCAAAATTGTTGTTTAACTAATACAAATGGTATTTATAAGTCTTAATTAGTTGAGTTAATTAGGTGATTAAGTGTTTTAGGTCCAAGTAATGAAACTTGATTTTTTAATCATTTAGAAGAGATCATTTTTAAACTCTGATTGGTCTTTTTTTATTTGGACTAACGACACTCATCCACAAATATATTAACATTTGTCCCTATATTAAAACTATGACTTACAATTTAATGTTTAAAGTTATCTCGATATCGCTAAGTTGAGTGCCATTTGATGGGGTATTTGAAATGTGTTAATTAGGTTTTGATTTGCTTTTAATTGAAACACAACAATAAAACGGTTTAGTAGGTTGCTTTAAATTGTGTATAGTTTTATTGGCCTATCCAAAATCCGAATAGACATAAATAGACATAAATCTTAAAAGAAAATTGGTAACCTAATGAAACAATAGACCGTTATTCATATAACTCAATTCGAATAACTCAAATATGAATCTATTTGTTCGAATAACCTAGTACCATAAACTAAAATGCTTTGAATAGACTTTTGAGTAATTGAATTGAAATTCAAAGTCTCTTTTACTTGGATAATCAAAACCTGCTTTAAGTACCTGACATCTTATTTAAATGGTTTTTCTTAAGGTTCATATTCGAGTTGAGTCTCAAGTTGATTTGTGATTATCTTAAAAAATAGAATAATTTAAGTCGAATAAAAACTCGACCAGTTAAACACCTCTAATCGTATCCTAAAGACAAGAACCTATATTCTTTTTCTTTTCTTCAATAGTTCATGGAAAGTAATCTAAAATGATCAACGCAAAACTCGATCTAAAATATTAAAAATTTAGATCTACAAACTTGTCTTAAAATATTAAAAGAAGTTTAAAATATTAACACTCTACCGTTGGAGGCAAAAAGTTTAATTTTTGATTTAAGATTTGTTTGGCAAAACTAGCTATAAGCTGTAGTTTTTACTTAGAGTCATAATATGTAGCTTTTATCTTTGTATAGATGTGTAACAAAATTAGTTGTAGTTATGTTTTACAGATGTAAAATTACATCAAAGGGAAGGAAAGAAATTTTTGGATACTGATTTATAATGGTAAAAAACATTAACGGTAACACTAATATGATATATGTAACTGAATTATGTGAGTATAAAAGATTCAAACTTGCGAATTTAAGCTAATATTGCAATAAAGAATTGTGTTTATATACTCTTAGTTATTTTATGAGGTGATTTTCACTAATAATAATTTAATATAAAATTATTCTTAGTGTATCTACAAATATAGTTGGTAGAGCATCGGATTAAAGAAAGCAATTGGTACCCATTCAAACTTCCTATATTATGAGGGGCACATAAGTAATTTAACTAGCAAAAAGCGACCTCTATTTTTAAACGTTTGCATCCTTGGCGTTTGATTTTGAGCTTTTCAAACAAATCAAAAGCTAAGAGCTGTTGCATCTCAAACCAAGCTTTATATATATTCCTTGATAAAAGTCTACAATTAAGAAAGTACGTTTTAAAAACTTAACCGGGAATTACGGATCTAGGTGGATTAGGCGAGTGTTTTATGGCTTCGAAAACAGAGGGACGACGACCATAACCACGTGTACTGCTCGTGACTTGCAAATCTTATTTACGTGTGAACTATTCCACTACCTTACTTATCCTAACACAAGTACTTACAAATAGTCAAATATTACATTATATGATAAACAACTAAAAGTAATATTATTTTATTTCAGGAATAATTTTTTTAAATCCCGGCATGTTATGTGGATCTATATTAAACACTTCCATCAATCTCACCGGCAATCAGGGTATTAAGCTCTTAATAATAATGCACTAATATTGAAAGAAGAAGAAAATAACAACGAAAAATGCATGGGGTCAACTAACATACTATAGTGTATATTTAACTCATTTTAACCATATCACGTGTCCTAATTTTTTAATAGGTATAAAATAAGAGGTTATATGAAGAGAATAGTGTAATTCATTTTTAATAATTCACATTAATAACCTTTTATTTTAACCCTTTATTTGTCACTCTTCTCTTCATATAACCCCTTTTTTCTTAAATTGGATTACACTGATTTATATCAATATTAATCTTGTCAACTAAAATTTACATATATATATATATATATCAATAAGTGTAATCCACATATAAAATTTAAAACACGTGCTTTATTACTTGATTTAGGATGAAGAAAGAAGGGGTTATATGAAGAGAAGAGTGACAAGATTAATGTGAATTATTAAATCAATGATTAAGCTAAATCAATGGTTAATATAGTGTGATAATTTTGTAATTAGTTTGAAATATAAAGCTAGAAATTAGTAAAAAATATATAATATTACTTTTCACATACACTACCTCCATTTTTAATTCAATTTTCTTTCCCCCTCCCCTTCCACTTTCTAACTATCCTCACTCTTTTATTCATTTTTCCCACCCCCACTCCCCCTCACCCCCCCACAAATACCTACTATCAGTCACCACCAACTAGCCATCGCTAGTCACTACTGGATTCTTCTTTTTTTTTTTTTTACCTTTTTTCGTTTGTTTTGTAAACCTTTTTTTAATAGAATAAAATTCTCTTAAAAATTGACAGCAGTTGTGCGGCTAGTGGGGGTGAAGGTGAAAGTATGAGTGAAGAACAAATGAGAGGAGAGAAAATATAGTATATGAATAATAAGATAGTGGAAATAAAATTTTGTTGTGTGACATATATTACGTTTTGGTTGGATGAAAATATGCCCCCTCTTATTTTTAAAAAAGGATTGCCCTCTTAAACTACACTCTTATTACTTGTCTTGTATTTAAACTTTTGCACCGCACTTTTGTTCATATTAAATTACTGGTCTAATTTATAGCTAGCAAATGGTGCATTTAACTGATATTTGAGAAAAATAAAAAAGTTAGTTGCATATACTTTCATTGTGTAAAGACTGTTTGCCAATACATAAGATAAAGATGCTTGCATTTAACTAATACCTGACAAAGATAAAAAAAAAAAAACTTAGTTGCATGTACTTTCACTGTTTAAAAACCGTTGGCCCAATATTTAAAAAATAAACAGAGATGCTAAGGGTTGAACCTAAGACCAAGAGGTTAGATGATAAATCTTTTTTTATTAGGCTAAACAACTATTTTAAATTAGTTGCATACATAAACATATTTAGCAAGGTAAACAACAAGTTAAAAAAAGACAAATAATTTATTATTTACAAGAGAGTTTGGAAATTAAGGGATTATTAATCTGATTAATAGAAAACTGTAATATGGAACAATTACTTTAGTTAATTAACTTGATTAAATGAAACTGTATGATGATTGTTTACCTTTCACTTTTAAACGTAAACATCCAATAATTTCACGTCTTTCATTTGCATTGTATCCAAGGGGAAAATGTCAAATACTATTTATTTGACACTCAATATTGAATTAACATAAATTTATCTAAGGACCCAAAAATATAATTCTTCAAGTCAAATTATTATCTGGTGATACACGATTAGATATTTTAAACTATAAACGAGTTATATTTCTTACAAGTTAGTTGTAATATATGATACTTGTATTAAATAAAATAATAATAATAAATGTATGTTCAAAAACATGTCTTAAAAGGCATATAGTAATTCTTTTCATGGGACGAAAATTGTTAAAAAATGAAAAGGGAAGGGGTAGTTTGGATATTTTCAGAGTATAGTTTATGAAGACAGATCTGTGAACCGACAAACTTCGGAGGTCCGCAACTGTTGGCCTGTGAACGGAGAGAGACTAAAAGCGGGAAAATTGCCATCACATTTTTTTTTTCTTAAATTTTAATTAAAGTACATTATTTTTAATATTTCTTATAATTAAGATACTGTTTTATTTTGAGTTATTTTAAAGGCGGACAAATTTAGCCTTGTTTTATGCTGTTTGATTTATTTATTTATTTTAAAGAACGGAAAATATATTAGTCGCAAATAAGTTAACTTATTTGGGTAGATTTTCAAAATATATAAGTGTACAAATAAAATCAGTTGTTTTTTATTTTTTATTTTTGAAATAATATGATGATTATACCTTTTGGGCCAAACACAATATACTTTTATAGTCAGCAAACTAATCTCACTTTCAACAAGATTTTCTTATCAGGGTAATTTGCAATGCAAATAGAGGTAACTTCAATAATAACAGAACGAGAGGGTATGGAGCTATTTCTAGTCGTTTGATAATTAAATGTGTATGACAATGAGAACAGTATGATCAACTCTGAAGCGTCACATCAAATGAGATAAGCGAGGTTAATGTGAGGTCAATAGACTTACTACAGCTTCGCCGTATTCTTTAAACTGTGAAATAAAAACTAAAACTTCATCATTTCATTTACAACATGTAAAACGAAAAACAAAGTTTTGACATTTTATAAACTTAGTTTCACACTTAACATATTTAAAATGAACTGTGAATGATCAACTGGTCCTACTGATCTCGTTAAGCTCCTTATAATTGTCATTGACAAATGTATATGTAAGGTTTATCGTTAAACCAAATTGTGAAGGATCAACTGATATTAATGATCATACATTAAACTTCTTATCTCACAAACAAGTAGCGGATCTCACTGAATTCTAAGCGTGCTTATTATTTTAGTTGATTATTATTTATAAGCATATAACCAATAAGTTTGTAAGATATATTTAAGTGCGGTTCAATTAGGTTATACTCTTATAGCGTATAAGCTAATTTTTGTGAAGATAATCAAATAAGCCATAAAGTTTAAGCTTATTTTTCACCTTTAAATAAGCGACTAAGCATAAGCAAATAATTTCACTGAGGCATTAAATTTGAGCTTATTAGGCCTCTCTCAGTGATTATGTCGGTTAACAAGTGACACCAATGTCACCAAAGTGTCACTTTGTTCGTCGGTTTCCTTTTGTTGGTTTTGATTCGTCGACTTTTTTTTTTTTTTTTTTTTTTTTTTTTTTTTTGGTTTTTTGTTTAGTGTTAAATAATAGAGGTATATAGGTAAATGTGGGGCCCATAAACAAAAACTGACCGGTGACTAATGACGGTGGTCAATCCGTTGTTAGTCGGTTTTGGTCAGTTTTAAAAAAACCTGATGTGACACTGAGTTGACAAAAACTAACTAGTCAATTTTAGTCACAAATGAGAATGCCCTTATATGAAAATAAATAAACATTGAAGATATTCCTTCCAAAAACCCTCTATACATCAAAGAAGTCGATTTAAGATAATAATATATAAATCATGTCAACAAAACCCTATACTTTTTATTATATAAAACAGTAACAACAATAATAAAAATATTCAATTTTGTTTAAGATGGGGAATAGAAATGTGAGATGCATACATAATTGATATTTTCTTTTTTATCATATATACGTTTAAGCTTGTTATTATTATTATTATTAAATTAATATTAGTATTATGTTAATTGGATCTCTATATTTTGTGTGGATTTTCATCCCTTAAATAAATAAATAAATAAATAAATATAAACAGTTGAGTTCATCAAAATATTAAATTTGAGTCTATTATATAAAAGTAAGTCAAATAAACATTAAAAATAAGCAAATTCAAACACTCTAAAGTTGATTCGATAATATACATAAATCACGTCAAAAAAACCCAAGACTTTTTACTCTATGTATAACAAAAACAATATTAAATCCCGTTTAAAATGGAATACGGAGACGCAAAATGTATACACTCACATGATTTTATTGTATATGTATATGTATATGTATATACGTTTAAGCTTATAAATGTTGCCTTTTAAATTAGTAATATTAATAATATGCTATTTGGATCTCTATATTTCGTGTCGATTTAAAAATATCCCCTTTTAGACTTGCACACACCTAAAGTCCCCACCCTCTAAAGTCACCACCCTCCTTATAACAGTCGTTATCTTCACTCTTCACCTTAACTCTGTTTCTCCCTTCAGATTCGGCAACAATTGCAATCTATGTTTCTCACCCTTTTTTATATCTCAAAATCCAAATAATATTTGCATAATACAACTATCGTTTCAATTATTCCATCTTTAATGTTTCTTTGATGAAGTTTCCCTGTTTATCCTGGTAACTTACTATTTCGATCCTATTGATGCCAAAATTTCTCGGTTTATTTTCATTTTCAAGGAATTTACAAAAATGTAGCTTTTTTATTTTTATTTTTCTTTTGAGGTTTCTGCAAGTGGGTTAGTTTCTCTTTCTTGGTTTATTTAATTTACTGATAATTTTTTGCATCTGGGTTGGAGTCAAATTTTCATATTTTTTTTTCTCTTGCTTTTTGGGATTGCTTGAAAAATAAGTAGGTGACAGGATGCTTATTTTTAAGTTGCTTATTCCTTCTAAAAGTAAGCAGATAAGCAGGTTTGATATGAGTGTTTGGATGTACTTATTTGGGTTTGATACGAGTGTTTGCTGTCAAAATAAGCTAATTAGCAGACAAACGTTTAAATAAGCAATCCCAAACACCCCTAAATCTGAAATTTAGTGATCATGTAATGTAGTAAATGGGTTGGTTGGTATCAAAATTTTATTTTGCTATTGTAATTTGAAGGTCAATTTTTTATATTTGTCGTTACAGTTCATCAAAAAATGTCGATTATATTAGATTTAAGATTTTGTTGATCTTTGACCATATTTTAAGCTACTAATGATTTTCTATTATTTGATAAGCTATTAATGAAGTTGAGTTATTATCAGAAATTTAATTGTTGTTGAATGGTAATTATTTCAGGTTATCTGAAGTTAAAGAAAAATCATTTTTTGGTGAATGTAAATCATGGAAAATTCCGAGATCGAAGAGAGTTTGTTTGCTCTTGGTGAACCAAAGGTAAATATAGGTTACTCTTTTTAATGTAATTCTTTGAAAAAATGACAGTGAACTTTTGCTATGTGGTAGTGAAGTATCGCTTTCTGCATTTGCACATTTAAATGTATGTAAGCATCGTTTTTGCTAGTTTATATGTGTATTATGAAACCTATTGCGGGGAGGTGACATTCAATGATCCTCAAAATAATTCGACGACTAACAGACACTAATGTGATCAGCATATAGAAATTTAGAACCATGTGTTGTGATCAATCACTAGTTGTTAATGCATCTAACTAATAGTAGCGATTCCCCACGGGCTGCAACTTTGTGGCCAACCATCATACACATAGCACTTTTGTGTAAATGTATTTGTTACGAGCGTGTATGCTTGTTTTTCTGCAAGACTGACACTATGGTCTTATTGTAGCTACATGGAGAAATGTGCAAAACCCTCGCTTTAATATATGTGAAAGTGTTAAATGTTTTCCCTGAGCTAGAAAATGCTCGTCCCCGAAGCACTTCAGGGATTCAGGCATTATGTTCTTTGCACATAGCATTAGAGAAAGCAAAGATGGTTCTTCAACATTGTGCTGAATGTAGCAAAATTTACTTGGTACTGTCATCTTTTTACGGATCCAATGCTTTTAAGATTTTATATTCTGATGGTCAAGTAACATTTTTATTCTTTTATGCCTTACACAAATGTTTTAAATGCTTTGCAGGCTATAACGGGAGACTCAGTTGTCTTAAAATTTGAGAAGGCAAGATCAGCCCTAGAAGATGGCCTCAGGAGGGTTGAAGATATAGTTCCACAAACTATAGGATGTCAGGTATTATAAGCAAATCCTCTGCCAAACCTTTTCATTGGAGGTAGCAAAATGGGCAGGTCGCACGGGCTGGTTAGTGGGTGAAAATGGGTAATTTTCATACGGGTCCAAACAGGTTGGTCAGGCTGGTTGAAACACTTCTGTCTAGAAGTTTGTAGTTTTCTATTTCAATAATAATATAATATTTGGAACAAAATAATTTAGGAGGTTTTATGTAAAAATTGACCCATTTATAAAGGATAGGGGTTGAAATTGCCCCAGCTAGTTGGATTATTGAAGTTGCTTGATAAAAAGCATGATTAGGGGTGGCAAAATGGGCGGGTCAGATCAGGTTACGGGTCAAAATGGGTCACGGTTCAAGACGGGTCAGTTCTCTGTTTTACTTCGGTCAACTCCTTTTAAAAGACCACATGAAATGCGTTCACATTTGCTCACTGTTGCCATTTTTAAAATTGTGTTGCATTTGGATCTAACGATGAATTCCAATGTCGCAGATTTCCGACATATTAGGCAAACTTGAAGGAATTGAGTTTTCACTTGATCCATTGGAGAAGCAAATAGGCGATGAGATAATCGGGCTACTTCAACTAGGTAGAAACTTTAGCAACAACAGTGACAATAACGAACTAGAAACTTTCCACCAAGCTGTATCAAAGCTCGGGATTACTTCTTCACGGGCCGCTCTTCGAGAAAGACGGGCTCTTAAGAAACTTGTGGAAAAAGCCCGAATAGAAGAAGACAAAAGGAAAGAATCAATTGTAGCTTATCTTTTACATCTCATGAGAAAATACTCAAAATTATTTAGAAGTGATTTCTCAGACGATAACGATTCACAGGGCTCAACACCGTGTTCACCTACAATATACGGATCCTTTGAGGGTTATAGTGGGTCCGGGACCCACGCTTTCGAAAGACAACTCTCGAAACTAAGTTCTTTTAATTTTAAACCTAACTTCCGGAGATCGGGGCAGGTACATATGCCGCCCGAAGAACTAAGGTGTCCGATTTCTTTACAGCTTATGTTCGATCCGGTCATAATCGCATCTGGGCAGACGTATGAGAGAATCTGCATTGAGAAATGGTTTAGTGACGGGCACAACACCTGCCCTAAAAGTCAACAACAGTTGAGTCATCTCAGCTTGACTCCAAATTATTGTGTTAAGGGTCTTGTTGCTAGTTGGTGTGAACAAAACGGGGTTATGGTTCCTGATGGACCACCCGAGTCCCTTGATTTTAATTACTGGCGTCTCTCATTGTCGGAAAGTGAATCTGTAAATTCGAAACCCGTGGAAAGTATCGGGTCGTGTAAGTATAAGGGTATGAAGGTGGCACCTTTTCCTCTCGAAGAAAACAATGTTATTAAGGAGATTGAAGGTGATGAGGTGGATGTGGAGGTTGAGCCCGAAGTTGTGTTCGAGAGGTACGATGAATACTTGACGATTTTGCATACCGAAGAGAATTTGAGGAAAAAATGCAGAGTTGTTGAGAAAATACGACGTTTGTTAAAGGACGACGAAGAGGCTCGGATTTATATGGGTGCAAATGGTTTTGTTGAAGCGTTGTTACGGTTTTTGGAGTGCAGTTTGAACGAAGAAAATGAGTTTGCTCAAGAAAGTGGTGCCATGGCGCTCTTTAACCTTGCGGTCAATAACAATAGGTATGCTTTACATGATTTTGGTATAAAATGGGTTATGTTGGGTTATATTCATTTAGGAGCATGTCAAATGCGTAACCCAACAAAGGTGTCAATTTAAACCCATTTTAGGTTAGGTAATAGCTAGGGACGGGTCAAGAGGGTCAAAGATCTCCTGCAGTGTGTTTTTTCTAATGCTACCTACTAAAACTAAACCATTTTAAGATTTTATTTAGAAAATTAAATTATCATGGTAATAACATATTTTGTAATTAACTTCAACACATAAACGGGTAAACGGATGAGGTTTTCCCTGTTCAGGTTACCCGGGGAGGGTGAGTATTTTTACTCAGATGTATGCGGCCTAACCGGGGTATCTCCGTGATCGTTTCCGACCCTTTCCCTGGCCACCCCAAGATGTAAAACTAGTGAGGTTTGAACCTGAGACTTCTTGTGGAAATATCAGGATGCCAACCACTAGGCCATTTTGGTGATGGTTAACTTCAACACATAAATTACTTAAAAAAATAATGGAACAAAGACAGTTCCAGGTTAACCCTACCCATACTAAAAAGTTACCTGTTATCCGACCCTCCTGACCCTACTGAACCCTTCTATATTGCCACATCTAGCCTCCTTATCTAACATGAACAACTACAGATTCTGCACTTTTCTGTTAAGGTTACCTATTATCCAACCCCGATCCTGCTGACCTTACCAAGCCCTCCTACATCTGGGATCTGTATCTAACGTGAAGAACCTGAAATTCTGCGCTTTTGTGTTATTTTTCTACAAATATTAGTGAATGCTAACAAATCATGTGTTGTACTTTTCTTTCAGGAACAAAGAAATGATGTTAGCAGCCGGGATACTTTCTTTACTTGTGCAAATGATTGAAGGCTCAAAATCGATCAAGGCAGCCATAGCCTTGTACCTAAACCTTTCGTGTCTAGATGAAGCCAAACCCATCATAGGTTCAAGTGAAGCAGTCCCATTCCTAATCGAGGTCCTTCAAGGCAATTTCGATACACAATGCAAAATCGACTCTCTTCACGCTCTCTACCACCTCTCATCTCTCCATTCCAACATCCCGAGACTTATATCATCCGGCATCATAACCGCCCTTCAACCATATCTCGTTGACTTGGATTCCAACTCATGGACCGAGAAATCCATAGCCGTGTTAATAAACTTAGCCGTGACTAATTCGGGCCGGGCCGAGATCATTTCCGCTAATGGGATAGTTAGTGGGTTATCAATGCTACTTGACATGGGTGAACCCGAGGTTCAAGAGCAGGCTGCAGCTTGTTTGTTGATTTTGTGTACGGGAAGCAATAAGTGTAGTGAAATGGTACTTCAAGAAGGGGTGATACCTTCTTTGGTAGCAATTTCAGTTAATGGGACAATGAGAGGGAAACAAAAGGCTCAAAAGTTGTTGATGGTTTTCCGAGAGCAACGACAGAGGGATCCACCAGTTGTGGTTCAGGGTGATAAAGGGCGGTGTGAGGGTGGTGATGACCGGAAAGTGTTGAGTAAATTGACTTCGAGACGAAAGATGGGAAGAGCATGGACTTTTTGGAGGAAGAACAAGAGTTTTTCTGTGTACCAGTGTTGATTTCTGATTCTCATAGGTAGAACTTGTAAAAAGGTAAATTTTAGTTTTTTTACATTTTGGTATTTATTTTGTAGTTTTTCCTCTTTTTACCACAAAGAGAGATGTACAGTCTTTGTAATCAAAAGAATTTTGTTTCTTTTCTCTTCTTTTCTCAGATTTTTTCAAATCCAGTCTTTATTCACAGTTTATTTTGTTACACACACTGAACTACAGTTGTGATCAATTACATACAGTACTTATATACTAAAAATAAAATTCATTGCATAACTGTTTATCTGGTTTTAATTATATAACATAAATTCTTAACACAAACAGCAAAAATATCATGGAGCTAACGAAAATTCAAAATACTCTAAATTTGCTAAACAATTCTGAGATTACGAGCGACAAGGGCTTTTCATAATAGACGATGAGCTCGATAGGGCCTGTGGCGACAAGTGCCAACCCGTTTCGAATAGCTCGATAATTTGATCATCAGATTGTAGTATTTCATCCATATTACTACTAGTTGCTCGGGCCGAATATAGCATTTCCCCGGTTAGCATCTTCCATTTTCTCATCTTCGTTATCCGAGTTAACGTTAATCTCTTCCATTCCATTGTCGACCGTTTTTTCACCACTAAAATCTCTATCCGTGCTAGACGTATCAGTAACATATTCTTTACCAAATGTCTCGTTTTCTTCACAGCCCGGTTTTGTCACATTTTCATATTCAAAAGACTTTTCAGGCTCAACTCTATAACCATGACACGTGATATCAATCACGATTTTCTTGTCGTCTTTCTTGAAAACCCGATCAAGAACAGGTATTTGTTGCATAAATGTTGGTACGTCGTGGTCAATGAAGTCATTGATTTTTGGAGGTAAAGATTTGGAGGATTTGAGAAGGTCATCGATTTTGTTAAACACATGGGTTGATGATGGAAAAAGGGTCTCGATTATATTTTCCATTACTATGATATGATCATCAAAAAACGAGAGGATCAATAGCAAATGATGTTGGATCCCGTACAAGATTTTCGCCTTTTGACCATTTGGGGGTTGTGGAAATGTGCATTGTTTTCATGACATTTTGAAAAACTGATAAAATCAATATTCCAAAAGTGGATAATAATCGACGTCTACGAAGGGTCATTGTAGTGTCGTGGATCGGCTCTAGGTTGGCCGATACGAGGCCGTTAAATGCTAAGAAATGTGTTCGTATAGAAATGGAAGCGAGACCCATAACATTAGTGTTCGATGAAATGAAACCGTTGATGAACGAGGCATTTTGTTATCGATAAAGACATCGAGGAAGTCATGGGTTGCTACAAAAAGTTCGATTTGGATGGACGAGTGGAGGTACGATAAAAATGCCGGAAAATTATGTGCCAATTGACAAGGGAAGTGTAAGGTTTGGAAGTTACTTGTATGATTGTAGTCAATAGATTCAGACAAAGCTCTTAAAAAGGTCGAAAATTAAGGATGATTTAATGTCATTTTCTGAGAATTTGTTTGTAAATTTGAGTGAACGTAATATTCCTCTTTATACTATACGAAATGATATGCTTGCTAGATTTTTATAGAAAGAAGTCTATTAAATTATGTGAAACAATAATAGGAAGAAAGAGAAATAGAAAAGAGTGTAATCAGTCAAATACTTGTACCATATTATTTTTATGAGAATTTGTTTGTAAATTTTTTTTAGTAGAGTATTCCTCTTTATCCTATTATACTTGAACGACTACTTGTAATGATAACGTAGTGTTGTGGGATGACAGTAAGCATCGTTAGCCATGATTGTTTATCTATTTATTATAATTTTCCTTTTTATATATTTGTCTGTTTGACGTGATGATTTGATTTTGAATTATTTAGTGTTATCGGTTATCAACTTTGTGTAAACTTTATCTCACTATCTAATACTTGTATTTAGATTATCGAAATTGTAACAGGAATAATTTTATCTTGATAACCGAATGTTAAATCACATCACACCACACCTAATCTAATAATTAAACAATTTTAAGACAAAATTCCAAAACTAGTAATTGACTAGCAATATAAAGAATTGAAAAGAAAGTAGCCAATATGAACCATTAAAATTAATATTCACCAAAGAGAAAAACCGATGATATGGAATTTGATTCTTCTATCATTCCACTTTCAACATTCCAAACAAATTCATTCTTCTTCCCAGCAGGTATAATATTCTCACGTTTCAATCTAATTAATATTTTGTTACATTCATGTCAAAACTAATAAAAAAATCGTTCCCTAATGATTTGTGTGTGATCAGTACGTGCTGTTGTATCATATTAGTATGTATTAGTAATAAGTTAGAAGAGATTTATGCATATAGATGAATGATCTTTTTGTTCTTTTATAAAAATATGAGCAGGTATTCGTGGAGATGGAAGATGCTTGTTTCGATCTGTCGTACATGGTGCTTGTTTGAGATCAGGAAAGCGAGTTCCAGTAGAGAATGTTATGCAAGAACTTGCTGATGAGCTAAGAAACAAGGTACTCGAAATTACAAATTGATGTTAATATTATTAAGGGATTAATTCTGAATATGCATCCGACTTGTATTCAATGTTTATTGTGTGAATCCAATTTACTTTGCTATTTTTGATACATTCAACTAAAAAAATATGTGTTTTTATGTATTTTGCTGATGTGTCATATGCTTAAGGTGTTACGTGGCATCCATAGAAGTCGACACATCATTAAAAGTACTACATGTTACATTAAAACACACTTTTTGAAAGTTAAATGCCCTTTTTTTTTTATATAAAATAAGCAAACGTAACTTGAATACACACAATAGACATTAGATACAAGTTGCATACATTCCAAAGGCTAATCCATATCATTAAAGTGTACCACTTGATCTGAAAAATGATAAGTATAGTAAGTTAATTGGAAGCTCGGTTTCAAATCATGATAGGTTGTAAATGAGTTGATCAAGAGACGAACTGAAACTGAATGGTAAGTAGACACTTAGTTCAATGTAAATGTTTGGTTACTAATAATTTCTTCCTTAATCAAATTAACTGCATTAAATATTATCAGCAAATACATCTACCAGACTATGGTTTTTTAGGTATCTTGAAGGTGATTTTCAGACTTATATCTCATATATGAAACGGTCGAACGTTTGGGGTGGTGAACCAGAACTGCTTATGTCCTCACATGTCCTTAAGTACGTAACTCAATTATATATGTTTCCTTTGATATACTTTTTTGATTAATGCGTGATAATGTATCTAACTAGGACTCAAACTCTAGTATATATC
The DNA here is from genome assembly GCA_963921325.1 of Logfia minima. Classification (NCBI taxonomy): domain Eukaryota; kingdom Viridiplantae; phylum Streptophyta; class Magnoliopsida; order Asterales; family Asteraceae; genus Logfia; species Logfia minima. The sequence continues at coordinate 25,543,842 of OY992766.1, forward strand.
AAACTTTATTTTGGTATATTTGTGTATATCAAACTTTCAATTTTGGTCTATTGTGTATATTCTATAACTTATTCATCCGGTAGCCGGTATTTTTAATGACGTGACAACTGTATAAGTCACCACATCATCTGACACGTCATAAAAACGGGTGCTATGTCAATGGTTACAAGTAATAACACATAGGATACACAATATACCAAATTTAAAATTTTGATACATATAATAGACCGAATGAAGTTGAACACACACTACAAAGTTTAGTCATAATTAGATACATTAACACACACTAATCACTATATTTTTTAACAACTTTAAAGTCTTTAATTTGATGAAACTGTATGTTTAAATCTCAACTAGAAAAGACATTTATATTTATAGAATATATATGCAAAAACCTCATTTCACTTGAAAATTACTCTGATATGGAGCATTCATTTTCTAAATTTATGAAGTCTATGATAAATGTTTTTAGGACGTGTGTTTTCTGAAGCTTTTTTTTTTCTTCTGAGGTTTTTGTTTTATGAAGCTTTTTTCTATATTTTATCTTCTGTTTGCAGGATACCTATCACAGTTTATATGAGGGATAAGAAGTCGAACTCTATCAAAGTTATAGCGCAGTATGGACTAGAATATGGGAGGGAAAACCCCGTTAGTGTTCTTTATCATGATTACGGACACTATGATCTCTTGAAGAGTCCTTTAAGTTGAAATTACAACTAAAGTATCGTTTCAAAACATCTTTGTACGTTGCTTGTTTTTCTGTTTATGTTTTCAAAATTTTGCAAAACAGGTTTGCATTGGAAAACACACTATCATAGTTGCGTGTTTTTCATGTACAAGATCAAGCAAACCGTGTTTGAAAATCCAGATGAGTGTTCAGAGTTTAATAACACGATTTACAAACATATGGTCATTAATTTGCGCCCCTAAAGCATACTTGATTTCTTTCATGACCATTTCCATGGAAGTTTCAGTATGTTTGTAATAGTGTTATGCTAATGTATTTTTCTAATTATTTCAATGAGTACTTTTCTATAGATACTTTTCTATAGATATGGTAAATGAATATATATGTTTGAGAGAGACTGATTTCGTGTATTGTTCTTACAAGTTACATCGATGATAATTTATTGATAAATTTGAAATTGAATAGTTTTAATTATTAATTTATTTTACTTCTCTTATATCTAACATGACAACGAGTAATTGCATGCATATTTGACCATATGATAAATTTCATGAATCGTCTTGTTGTTGTAAGTTAAAGAACGATTTTCATAATTGGTGTAAATTACAAGGAACATTTATTCCTTCTGCATTGGCAAAGGGTTGATGGTATCTATCATGCTCTACCACAAATAATTGGATGTTATTGGTGTCATCCGCTAACTCTTTCTTTTGAGACAAATGAATTTCGAATAAACGAAGTCAATGTGGTAGGAAAAGACCTTTTCTTATTATCAGAAAAGATAAAATGGACCAAATCTCCTACAAGATAAGAAGTTCTTACAAGATCGAAAAGGATGTGTTACATGGAAAAGTAAGATAACTTAACTATAATGGTTTGATTCTTTTGAAGAAGATATATATGCAATTCGGCGTATACCCGCATCTACTCCTTCCATCCATTGATAAGGATGAAATAACATCTTTCACTGTTTCGTTGGAAATCAACACAAATCTCATATTGACTTTCTTTCGTTTGGTACAAAGATTTTGATATCTGTGTATAAAGGCCCCAAAACGTTAAAAATTTTTAGGGACCAAAGACAATTAGACTTTTTCAATAGTGTTACTCGGGATTTTCAGAGATTTGGAAGAAAATCCGATTTTCTAAAAAAAATCCTAGATAATCAGCTACTATGAGAAAAGGGAAGATCCTTCCCCAAAAGAAACATTACCTTATAATGATGGGGAAAGATTTCGAAGTTCACTAAACAAGTGAGTATTACTTAAAGAATTGATCTGGGTGATTAAGACTGAGAAATTAATCAGTATAAGATTGTGTGTCGTTAACTTCACGAAAATTAGGTAATATTAATTAGAAGCAGATAAATTTGTAAAAAATTATACTTTCGATGCCTAATATGTTATATTTACATATTTAACTCTTTCCCTCAACCTAATGATAATTAGTTGCACCTTTACATTTCTCCATTATTAATAAATCAAATTATTGATTAAAAATTTTCAATTGCTGGTAACATTTTTAAGTAATTGAATAAATTACATAATTAATCGTAACACTTGGTCAAAAGCAATATTTCGTTGCAAGAGTGATCCATCAATTCAATCACATAATGCTACTAACATTCTCTTCCTTTCTTTAATTTAGTTAATTACATCATTTTAGTCATTTTATACTAAAGGTAAAACATTTTTATATAAGACGATACCTTTAAAAAAGAAACATACAATATGTTTTAACTTAAGATAAAATTCCTCACATTAATTGTTATTAAATTAAAGGTATCTTTGACAAAACTAACTAAAAACTTATAGCTAAAATTGGTAGCCGGAGCTTATCTTTTAAGCTGAAAATTAGAACTTATTATTTTTTATAAGTGTTTGGCAAAGTAACTGAATTTGAAAGCTTATAGTTGTTAATTGATTTAAAAGGATAAAAAATATATAATAAATAAATATATAAAAAATATTTATATAATTTATCATTTTATAAACTATGAGCTTATTCTAAAAATTAGTTCAATTGACTTTTTTTAAGAATTCTGTTTTTCTTTATAAGTTCTAGAATTTTATCATTCAAATAATGTTACTAATTTAAACCTTTTGAAAAGATAACTCTCATAAGTTAAAATAAGATTACGAGCAACCATACCCTAAATTAGTTTTATACAAGCTAGAAAAACACATGTTTAAGGGGACCCAACTCCCCATATATTTATCATACAAACTTAGACTCTGATAAGCTAGAATAAGCTCCTGTTAGATCAGAATCATCTCACGTGCTGCATCTCTTACTCTCTGATCGATTCCAACAATTCTCCGGCACCGGCAGCTAATTCCGGCGACTAACCGGTAGTCTTAATCCACCTTCAGGCTCCGGCCTTCTAACATCAGCAACAACAAATCACGGGTACTAAAAACCACAAATATTCAATTCTTAATTTTATTATTTCTAGGGTTTGTACTTTATAGTTTATATTAATATAATTTAGTCAATAACTGTAACTTCATTGTAGCTTTAGCTTTCTGGTTTACAATTTTTATTCAAATCAAAGCACATGTTAATTCGATCATGTTAACAATTTTGATACGTGCTTACAGCTTATTGCGTTTTTAAAATGCAATCTGCATTTTTGAAGTATTTGATTAATGCTGTGGTTTAGCTTGTTATATGGGAAAAACTCACTTTTTTAAAGGTGTTGCAGTTATGCGTTTTTTGAATCCACTTTTTAAACATAAGGATAACTTATATAACTTCTTATAATTTCTCAAAGCTCAAGTTTTTAACTTTGTTTGATTGACAAATACTTTACGAGTTTATGGAACATAAAATGACTAATGTCTTTAATCAATCGTTGTTTCCTCTTGTGGGTTTTATTTTTATATCCTTTTTAAGTCATTTTACATTTTTCAGCTGTAGAGATTTTGTCAAACATCTGTGTATAAGCTACAACTTTTAGCTTTCAATCAGTTTTGCCAAACATATCCCTACGTGCTTATGGCTTTGAAAATGTTTTTATTATAAACACCAATCCACAAGCTTAAAAAATGTGTTTTTCCTTCAAAATAAGCTAAAAAGTACCAACACCCACAAACTTCAAAAGTGCTTATTGAGTTTAAAGAACACAATAAGTAAGCTATAAGCATTTAAAATATGTAGTCCCAAACAGTTGATAAACTGAGTTAGTAAGTTATAAAAATGTAACTACTATTAAGTCAGAATGCTAATCTTTTCAGGTTAACGTGGCGAGTTACAACCATGGTTAAACCAATTTGCTACAACAATAGGTTCGTAAGCCTACTAACTCTCACACTCATCGTCATACCTTTTGTTTCACCAACAATGCAACATGAACTTGAAGACGCCATAACTCGCTTTCAACAATACCTCAGAATAAACACTGCCCACCCAAACCCAGATTACTCAACCGCGGTTTCTTATCTAAACACCTTAGCCAAATCCATTCCCAATCTTCAAACCCAAACACTCTACTTAACCACCCAGCAAAAACCTCTGCTTCTCGTCACTTTCCCCGGTTTAAACCCATCCCTCCCATCCATCCTCCTCAATTCCCACCTAGATTCTGTCCCTGCTGAGCCTAGAAAGTGGTCCCACCCGCCCTTCTGCGCTTTCAAAACGGGTGACGGGAAAATCTTCGCTCGAGGTGCACAGGATGACAAATGCATCGCCATCCAGTACCTAGAAGCCATTAGAAATATCCTTAATAAAAACCCTGAGTTTAAACCAATTCGATCGATTCATATATGTTATGTGCCTGAAGAAGAAATTGGTGGATTCGATGGGATGGCCAAATTTGTAGAATCAAAGGAGTTTAAAGAATTAAACGTTGGGTTTTTTCTAGACGAGGGACAAGCTTCACCTAATGATCAATACCGGGTTTTTTATGCTGATAGAGCACCTTGGAATCTTGTTATTAAAGCTATTGGTATGCCGGGACATGGTTCACGGATGTACGATAATAGCGCGATGGAGAATTTGATGAAAAGTGTCGAGGTTGTGTCAAAGTTTAGAGAAAATCAGTTTGATTTGGTTAAGGCCGGAGTGTTCGTAAACTCCGAGGTTATTTCGGCAAACCCGGTTTATTTGAAAGCTGGTGTTTCTTCCGGGGATGGGAACTTTGCAATGAACATGCAACCCTCTGAGGCGGAAGTAGGTTATGATGTTCGGTTGCCGCCGACTGTTGATCCAGATCTGTTGAAAAAGCGGATTGCTGATGAATGGGCGCCTGCAACGAGGAACATGAGTTATCATATCCTTGAGAAAGGACCTTTGAGAGATTTTATGGGAAGGCCTTTAATGACTGCCACGAATGAATCAAATCCATGGTGGACGGTTTTCAAAGATGCCGTTGAAGCGTGTGGTGGGAAACTTTCGAAGCCGGAAATTTTGGCTTCGACTACAGATGCCAGGTATATGCGACGACTTGGTATTCCTACTCTTGGGTTTTCTCCTATGAAGAACACACCGATTTTACTTCACGATCATGATGAGTATTTGAAGGATACTGTTTTTTTGGAGGGAATTAAGGTGTATGAATCCATAATCAAGGCTTTGAGTTCTTTTGAGGCCGGGTCACTTTAATAGATTTTTGATACAAATACACGTCGACATAAAGGTCATTTCGCCTGAATTTTACTTCAATTCATTTTTACAAATCGTGTCTCGTTGTTGTACAATGTACCATATGTATTTAGATAGTTTGTCTGAATAAGAAGTATTATTACATCACTAGCATCTTATGTTTTAGTATATGACCCATCTTCAGTGCTAACGTTTACAAGACATAGTTTGGCTCTATTTGGTTCCCTACAATTGGCATCTTTAGGGTCATTTTTGTTAGCCAACGCAATTAGGCCAATTTTGTACCCATGAGCTGATGATATGGTTGAAAAGAAGGATTAGTGTTAGTATACACATTTTTTGTTTGTTGAGAAGTAGAAACAACCCATGCAATGATAAGCATGGGTACAAGTATTTCCGAAAACAACCTGGACGTTTTGTTGGATCCATACGATTATCTGCATTCAAGGGTGTAGACGAATATTTATCGGCACAATTTTGAACAAAAAGTTACTACTATATGTGGATAGCAACAACTAGCCAAGTTTTCTGCTTCTGATGTTCCGATCTGTCCCTGTTTCTGTCCTATACTATGTTAGGGGATATGGTATATGTTACTGACATCATATGTAAATATATGATATAGTGAAGTTATGTTTAAGCAGGGAAAGATACAGGCATCCATAGGGCAAGCATATCAAGGACGCCAGACCGTCTATATCTCATTGACATATTGCATTGCCTGATAAAATGTTGCTTGGCATGTCAAGTAGGTTGAGTCGGCATTCTTGAAATCCTAATAATCAATCAGCTTTCGGTCGTGTGCTCTTCTTGTGTTCAGGGAACACCTGCAAATCTTATACTTGGATCACATTTACATTATGGAACATGGCATACATTGCTTCTAACACATTTAAAATAATTATAGTATTATAAAAAAAAATCACCCTTATGGTAGAAAGTTTGATTACTCAAGATTCTGTCACATTCTTGTATAACATACCTATGGCTTTTCATTTAAAGGAAATGGTTATTTAGTTCAAAATGGTTGTTCTATCTTACAAGGCTATCATGTACATTTGCTGATGATAATTAATCTGTAGCTAGCGATATATATGTTAAGGTAATAACATATAACATATTATAGTAAAAATAATTCAGTATTTGAATAAACTCTTTTATTTGTTTCAATTAAAATAACATATACAGTTTCTTAAAGCGATATCCACAGGATACTTGGGAAATAATCTAGCCTATGACTTCAAATAAAAATTTTGTGAACAATATATCAATCTCTATCTATATAAAAATATATATAACAAGATTAGGCTCTTAGTTTTTTATTTATATTTATTTATTATACATTTTTACTTTAAATAACATGAATGACACAAGAGCCGGCCTAATTCGGTCATGTAACGCCAACGATTTTGTTCACCGTTTTCAAATGATCCTTTTTGGTCTTTACTGTTACTAGACTCGTTCAAATAAAATCTTTTATCACTAATATATTTATAAGCAATATAACTTTTGCGTTAATTTATGTTAAGTTATGTCTTTTATTCTAATACATATATGAACGTGTTAACCAGTTGCGGATCTTGAACATTTTTATTAGGGACTTAAAATTGTTCTAATATATTTTTTTTAATATTAGGAGGGGTCAACATAGAAAATAATATTATTTTAACCTCTGTAGTATAAATTTACACTAACGACAAAAAGTTTTTGAGGGGTTGGGACTCCCTTGCCCCTTAAAAGGTTCGCCTATGGTATTAATAGTTTCAATTATTTTTTTACCCTTAACAGTCAATAATACTTGTGTCGACAATTATCAAACGTTTCGAAAAATATAACTTGTGACATGTCTCTGTTTCTAATAGATATACATGGTCACTAACGAACCACTAAGTTGGTCCAAACATTATCTTCTATATTGTGCTTAGAGCGGGACGTAGTGCGGTTCAACGTTATCAGTTATCGAAGCTTTTTAAAAACTATATGAATTACCGATGATAAATTATTTAAAATACAAGTAAGATAATCAACAAAGTATAGGTGTACAATTAGTCATTATTATATGTAAACACGGTCAAGAAAACAGGTTATATAAACACACCATGTCTCAACTAATTACCCTCTTATAGACGCTCTACTCACTCATCATATATACAAAAATAAATATAAATGACCGTGTACAACGCCGGTGAACCCAAACCTGGTGCCGGATACTTGGCTGTGAAACAAGTATTTCCGGTAGAAGATTACCAAGAAAAAATCTCACAACGACTCGTTGAAGCTGCACATGTTAATGATCAGAAGGCTGCATTCGAGTGTTTAGCAGATCCTTTTGTTGATGTAAACTTTGTTGGAACCGTGTGCTTGAATTCAAAGAAGACGGAGATTGTGTTACATGATGAGTCTTCAACCGAGGTTCGAGTGGAGTTTGAAGAGTTTAAAACGGATGTTACTGCTTTGTTCCTTGCTGCTCATACTGGAAATGCGAGCCTCGTTAGAAAGTTACTGGTAAGATTATCGGTTTATGGAGGGCTTGTTAAAAGTACTTATCTGATTATTGCGTTTTGATATAAAAATAATAAGTTTTGATGTTTTTTGGATTGATTATCCAAATTGAAGTGAAATAAGCAGTTTTGAGTACCTTAATAAACAATTTAAGCATAAAATCTGGTTGTCAACTTGAGCTTTAGAACAACTTTGTAATATAAATTTCATGATATTTGGCCTTTTTATTTCTTTCAATGTTTGGGTAATTAAGAAATAATTTGATTGGCCTTGGGTTATTTTATTTGTTTTCTCATCATGGTTTGAATTAATAGTATAATTAGAGGCACCTGTTAGGTATTGTTAAATTGGATTTTGAAAGTGACGGTTTCTATATTTGAATTTTGAATTATTGGTCAAATTTGCAGAGTTAATGCTCAATTAAATGATCAATCATAACATCTAATCTTATTAGTCAAAACTCAATTTAATGTATCTTACCATGGTTATTGTTTCATTTTAACTGTTTTGATGTTAAATTGTAGAGTTTTGGGGCTACTGTAAACAAGAAATTGTTCCGTGGGTACGCGACCACAGCAGCAGCTAGGGGAAACCATGTTGAGATACTAGAGTTGTTACTTGAAGGTGGAGCTTCTCAACTTGCATGTGAAGAGGCTTTGCTCGAAGCTAGCCACCTCGGTTTAGCCAGGCCGGCTAAAACTCTCATAGCATCCGAGCTCATTCGCTCTAATGTTGCAGTCCATGCTTTAGTCATCGCATCGTGTAGAGGATTTCTTGATGTTGTTGACACACTTTTGAAGGTACATGATGATGAAACCAATATAGAATTTTCAATATAATCTGTAATAACTACAATATTTATCTTTTTCTTTTTAAGAAATGTTATGTATATGATTAATTTCAGTGTGGAGTAGACATGAATGGAACTACCCGAGTTTTGCTTCGGTCATCCAAGCCTTTTTTACATGCCGATGTTAGTTGTAATGCCCTTGTTGCCGCCACAGTTAATAGGCACATCTCCATCGTTCGGCTTCTTTTGCAGGTGCAGTTCACTAAGCATTTTCAAAGATTTGATGGATGATGATATTACCTAGAACCCGTGGGGTGGTGGCAAAATGGGCAGGTTGTATGGGTTGGATAACGGTCAAAACAAGTGATTTTTCATTTGTGAAAAAACGGGTTGGGTTGATTCAAAAAGGACAGGCAGTATGTTATAATTTTATCATTCCTATATATGTCGTGTGTCAAATATGATTAAAAAACCGTACCTTTAAATTAATAATATACTGAATAAAGTGATTTAGCACGTCTTATGCATTGACATTCATAAGTAAATATGTCAGAAAGTTTCACCACTTAGTGTCGATAAAAAATTAATAAAGCCACATTATAATACCGAGAAATGTTGTTGTTGACCAGGCCGGTGCGAGAACCGACACCAAGGTAAGCCTAGGAGCATGGTCATGGGACATGACCACAGGTGAAGAATTTCGAGTAGGTGCAGGACTAGCCGAGCCATACAGCGTTACATGGTGCGCTGTTGAGTATTTCGAAGAAACCGGTACAATCTTAAACGTGCTACTACAGTATATCTCCCCAAACAGTCCTCATTTCGGAAGAACAATTATCCACCATGCTATCCTTTGTGCAAATTTAAAAGCAGTTGATGTTTTGTTAAAATGTGGTGCTGATCCTGAGCTACCTGTTCAAACCATCCATGGAACTGGGTTTCGGTTAATCCATTTGGCTGCACGGTTAGGTTACCATGGGGTCTTGAACCACTTGGTTGACGCACGTTGTAATCTTGACTCAAAAACAGAAACAGGGGAGACCGCCTTAATGATATGTGCAAGATACAAATATGTTGACTGCCTTAAGGTACTAGCAGGAGCGGGTGCTGATTTCGGGCTGGTTAATAAAGCTAACCAATGTGTTCAGTCAATTGCTGGATCGGTTAGATGGACACTCGGGTTAAGGCAAGTCATTTTAGAGGTGGTTCGATCTGGGAAGATTCTTTACTCGACCGACGCTTCTATATTCTCGACTTTGATGTTTGTTACACGAGTAAACGATATTGAATCGTTGACAAAAGTTGTTGACAAAACGGGTGTTGTTGACCTCGATGAACAAGATGAAAACGGGTACTCTTCAGTTATGGTTGCAGCTATAAACGGGCATGTGGAGGCGTTCCGGTTGCTTGTTTATGCTGGCGCGAACGTTAACCTTCAAAACAAGTACGGCGAAACCGCAATTAGTTTATCTGAAGCACGTGTAGATTGTGGTGCATTTGAAAAGGTTATACATGAATATGGCATCACTAAGGGTACGCCCAACTCGTGTAACAATGGATTTTACACCCTGCATCGTGCAGTTACTAGGGGTGATTATGATGAAGTTGAATCGTTAACAAACAGTGAAAATGACGTAAATGCCCCTGATAGTGACGGATACACGCCACTTATGTTAGCCGCAAAAGAAGGACATGGGAAAATATGCGAGCTTTTGATCACGAAAGGTGCCATTTGTGACATCGAGAATGCAAGACACGAAACTGCACTTAAGTTATCACGTGTAAATGGTGTCGGAAACGATGCTGAAGGGGTCCTATTAGACCATTTGGCTCGCGGGCTCGTGTTGGGCGGGGTTCGGGTCAAGAAACACTGTAAAGGGGGTAAAGGGAGTCCACATAACAAAAGGTTAGTTATGGTTGAAGGGAGTGGGTTATTGAGATGGGGGAAATCGAGTAGACGGAATGTGGTGTGTAAACGGGCTGAGGTGGGTGCGGGCTCATCGTTTAGGTGGAATCGGAGGAAGAAAAACGACGGTGATGAGGCCGGATTGTTTCGGGTGGTTACGACTAAGAACAAAGAGGTGCATTTTGTGTGTGAGGGTGGTGTTGAGATGGCTGAGTTATGGGTTAGGGGGATTAAACTTGTGACAAAAGAAGCTATTTTTGGGAAGTAATTATTTGGGGTGATATATATACTCGTATAAATGTTGGGTGCAAAAAAATTAGCTGTTATTCATATTACATGCTGTCAAATTAAATACAATCCATATCGACAAACATCTTTACATATGATTAAACTTTTTGTATGCATTATAGATTTAAGTTGATATTATTTCTTAGAGCTTAGAAATGACACCCGAAAGAGCCAGCTTAATCAAGTCCTTCTTCAGTACCTTTCCTGGAGCATTCTTTGGAATCGAATCGATGAAACAAACTCTTCTTATTTTCTTGTATGGGGCAACCTGGTTCAGTTGTTTTCAAGTTACACTCAGTAAGGGTCTTAAATCAGCAATAAGAAAACGTTAAGGAATAAAGTGTCTACCTGTTTGGCCACATATTCTTTCACTTGTCTTTCATCAATGGTACTTCCTTTTCGCCTAACCACATAGGCCATGGGTACTTGCCCCGCAGCCTCATCTGGATACCTGCCAAATCACACACACCGTATTTACATACAATTACAAAATTGGTAATTATTTGTTTGTGTGCATTGAGACTAAGGGGTGAAATACATACGGAATCACCGCTGCTTCAGTAATGGCGGGATGCGAATGTAGAATGTGTTCCAATTCGGCTGGTGGTACCTACATCAGTTGCAAATACGTTAGAAAGATGGAAAATTTTCAATTAGAGGTGGCAAAACAAATGGAATGGTTGGGTATCAGGTTGTAGCGGTTCATTTTTACAACGGGGTCGTCGATGGGCTGACACCTTTTTCCTCAATATCTTAGATTTTTAACAAATTATAAATGCATTAATTATTAATTATGATTATAATAAGCAAGATCATAACAATAATTATCTAGATCTTTCGTATGCATAAAAAACTATACTTTCAGCAACTCTCAACATGTTTGACCCGTTCGACCCAATTCCCATCTAAGCTTTTTTTGTTTGACCAGTTTGAGATAAAATACAAACCAAATTGAACATTTCCCAATTCTGCTGGTCAAAGATGTCACCTTTTGTTTCAGCTAAAGATATGAATGCACAACTGCAAAATGTACCTGATAGCCTTTATATTTGATCAATTCTTTTAGCCGATCCACAACGAATAAGAAGCCTTCATTGTCAAAGTAACAAAGATCACCCGTTCGCAACCATCCATCGGAGTCCACCATTGTATTTATAACTTCTTTGTCGTCAACATACCCTGATCTCCAAAATTTAAACCAATCCATTCAACTTAACTTTGTGTAATCCAAAACTAATTAACAATTCAACATATAAAGAGTCAAATGGATATAATTATATAAGTGCAGATTTAATTGCTATACTTTTAAGTAGCACAACAAACCAAACCATGTGGACCGAAACAATCAATACAAGTTGGTCCAATACATTTTCAATCATTTCCTAAAGATGGCAAGATGGGTAACTTTTTGGTGGCGTTAAGTTGACTTGAAATACTTTTTGTCCATCAAATTATCATGAAGTAAAAACAATGCTATTTATAGAGACAACAGAAATAGATGCTTTTCACCTTTCATTATAGATGGACCTCTAACCCATAGTTCACCAGGATTCATTGGAGGCAAACCAACCCCGGTGTTGGGATCAACTATCTTTGCTTCACAATGTGCTATGAGCCGCCCCACAGTGCCAACTATTGTGCTCTCATATGGTCCAGCAACTCGTGAGATCCCACCTGTGGTTTCGGTCAATCCGTACGCCTAAAAAGATTTGCCATGAGTCAACAACATCAGTTCATGCATTTATAATATGTTTATTAATTGGATTTTGTGATTAACAGTCCTAATCTTTAAGAAAGAAAAGAAAAACAAATTTTAAACGTTCCCCAGTCACTATCATTTTCATTTTCATTTTCATTTTCATTAATTTTGTTATAAAACCGTTCCTGAGAACTCAAATATAAATAAGAAAACTTGTGTTTTCATCTCAAACCATCATATTATTAATTTTTACAGTTTGTAATTATGTTTAGTTTGGAACTGTATTTAAGTTCTTATTTGATAGTAATTCTTAACGAACCTGCAACAAAGGCACGTTAGGAAACTGTCTTTTAAATTTATCAATCACAGAAACCGCAATCGGCGCACCGCCGCTAAGCACCGTTTCTAGAGACCTCCAATCAATTCGGTGAACCAAACGCTCATTTTTCCCGTCAACCAACGCCACCACCACCGGTGGTGCTACGGCTAAATGCGTAACCTTAAATTCCTCAATCAACCTCACCATCAACCCTAAATTAAACCTTGCTATCGAAACTAAACTATCACCAAACGCAATCATTCTTATACATAACACGAATCCGTACGAATGAAAATACGGCACCGTACAAAGGTACACCGCCGGCGACGACCTAACTTGACGTCCAGCGATTGCTCCTGCAATCGCCGATATCAAATTTCGATGCGTCAATTTCACTCCCTTAATATTCCCCGTAGTTCCAGACGAGTACAAAATCGCCGCCGTATCGGATTGTAAAACTTCAATCTTAGGTTTAACTTCAATTAATTCAACTCTCAGTTTCATTAGTAATTCGAATTCGTTAGAGTCAATTAACACGATTTGATTACTAAACCCTAGGTTTAACAGCTTATTAACCGTTTCCGACGTACAGAACGCAAACGCCGGTTTACAAATCCGGAGTAGGTGTGCAATCTCTTGAATAGAGCTGGAAGGATTCGCCGGCGAAACGACGACGCCGATGGAGAACAAAGAGAGATATAGAATCGGCAGATATGATGAATTTGGAGAGATGATGAAAGCGGCATCGTTTTGACCAAGTGATAACGGCGGTTGACGGAGATAAACGCTGAGGTTCCGTACAAGTAGTGGCACGTCGGAGTAACGGATGACGTGGCCGGTGGTGGCGTCAGCTAGTGATGTCGTGGCAGTGGTGTTGGTAGTGACGAGTGAGAAAATGAAATCGGTGACTGATAAATTTGAGGATTTCGGGGGTAATGGAGATGGAGGTTTAAGGCTGTGGTAAATTAAGGTTTTTGAACAGAATCCATTTTGTGGATTGATCGATGATGAATTAGAGTTAGAATTAGGATTAGAATTAGAATTTGGAGGTGACATTTTTATTTTTTTATTTTTTGAAGTTTATTATTTGTGAGGTTTTAAAGTTATGGTGAAATAAAATATACTGGAATGGAGAGTTGAAGACAAAAAGAGAATCCTGATGAACAAGAAGGTGTGATCCTCTAAAAACCTATTAAACTGTTAAAAAATAAATTGATTGATTTTGTTAAATCTTTATGAACCAATAAGCTCGTAAAATAAGCTCATTCAGACACTCTCTTAGAAATACAGTCTTTTGTCTAAGCAAAAGAATTGTATAAATGCTATACAACTTAATTCTATTCAGATTCAATGATATGCCACTTCTATTGTCAGAATAACTACTATCGTCCTAGAACGCCAAACAGATTTGTTGATAATGGGATCCTTAATAATGATGGTATGGCTTTGATATATCGAAATGGCAGTACGGTATGATTCCTTGAAAACTACGGACTATTGTTTAGTTCACATTTACCAACAAGTCTTTTGTCCAACAGCATGTGAGGAAACTTTGGTTTAAAAGTTACAGGTATGAGCCTTGTGGTAACTAGTAAGCTACGTGTATATAATATGTGTAGTTGTACATGGCGGAGATACGTGTAGGTGTGCTATTCTAAAAAGAATTGTTTGATTTGCATGCATAGAAAAGAGAGTTATAAACTAAATTACCTATTTGTTCAGTCAAAACAACAATAATCCTAATGAAATCTGAACAACAGGATCAGAGGAATTTATATGAACCATTTAACGAACGACATGGCAAGAGGACCCCTCAGATCAACACAAATCCCTTTGGAATGCATCGCTTGACTAAGGGACAACACAAATCCTTCTGTAATACATTGTTTGATCAAGAGATTTTGTATTGACGATAGTGATCCCTTGTCGTGTTCCATTCGTTAAATAGCATAAATGAATGCCGAAGGTCACATTGTCTAAATGCCAGCACGATCATCATAAATATATACCACTAACCTTATGATGAAAAACAGTGGGTTAAAATGAGTAATTTCTCTAAGTTATATGAGGAGAAAACTTGGAGGAACAGACGGTGTCAGATCTGAAAGTTGTTTTCATTCTCGTATATATATATATATTTAATATATATCTTATGTATCGATCTCTTTATGTAAGATATATAGGTACTCGCCCCTAACATACCCAATTCCATTTTCTAATGGGAAATCGTTTATTTGTATCATTAGATTGACTTAAATAACGATGACTAAATACATGGGTGGATCTAATTCAACACGAAGGGGGTCACAGGCCCCCCATCGAGCCCGACTTAACAATGAAAATTTTTAAGTTCATTTTACTGGGCCTCCTGGCCCAAATCATATCAGCATCCTAACTGAACGATGATAATTCTTGTTGAGCGAAGAATGATGATGATTTCGACTTTTCAATTTTGCTGAGCATTGCCGGCTACGCTACTAAATCAGTACATTTGATGGGTAATCTTAATTCCTAAATCCCTAAATTTGGTTGTAAACCCTAAGTTTGTATGGAAGTGAAATATATAGAAACATACAGATTTTACTTGATATTAGAATCTTAGGGCATAATTGAAAGTTGTGATTTTGAATAGTATTGCTCCATATGTATTTGATATAAAGACAAAGCAAAAAAAGAAATCACATAATTTAAAATTTGTGAATTTGAAGATCGTTTAATTGGCTAGTAAGTTAGTAGATATTGGTTAACTGAAAGTTTTGGATAACTGATCAATGACTAATAATTGTTGGTTTATGATATTGTTAACTTCAAATCCCTACTCCTATTTGAGATTGTTGTTGACTTGGTATAATAGTTATGTAATTTGTAATTAATAATCGTGGATGGTTTTAGTGTAGGATGTTAGTTTTCTCATACTTGATGAACTTGATATTTCTAATTTTTTTAAATATCTGGTTGTTGTCTGGTTATTATTTTGATGTTTATATTGCTATAAACGTATATTTTGAATCGTTTTTTGTTTACTTTTTTTAGATGTTTTCGTGTTGGTTAGATATTGCTTACGACTGTTTTAACAATCTTTTAGGCTGCTTTTAGCCTTTGATGCTACATATTGTCAGTTTTGTGTCGTGTAAGCTGTATTTAGCTAATTTGATGTTTAATTTTGCAGATCAACAATTATATATGCTGCATTTCTCACCTTACTTTTTGTTGCTTTTGTGATCTACCTGTTGTATAGTAAATTGTTTTCGGCCCCCCACAAGGAATATTTCTGGATCCGCCAACGTTTCCACCATTTACATTTAAAAAAGATCATATTCATCTCTTCTGTTGTAAGCGCCAAATATTCAATATATTCTCACCTCTTAATCATGGTAAATACGCGGACATAGACCAGAAGTTAGATTCATGATCAATCAGATGGAGAAAAATAAACGAATTGAAAAGAGAGCCTCCATGTTGCACCATGTCTTGCCTGTTTATAGATGTGGACGTGATGAGCTTTTTCGTGCATTACAATTCATCAATAGAACTTTTCATGCTTTCAAACCTCTTACGATCTCTTCGCATTAAAATACAAATGATTATCAAATTTTATAACTATAACCATACACTACTTACTCGAGTGATTTTTAATTGTTTGATGCTACCACTTTTACAATAACATCTTCTAAATAATTACATCATCTAGTATAACACGGATACGGTATTCATGAACCACCTACGCCTAGCACGAAAAAAAATTAAAGGACTGATGAGAGAATGCACATTGAAGATCCGTCTACTCTGTACAAGAAAGGAATTGCGAGAAGTTCAATGGTGGCTTGATTTAAAGTCTCCCGGGAGCGACAATTGAGACAAGCACAACACATGGTCCCAATTAACCATGAATACAAGCTCCGGTTCATTACCTGGTGTAAATCTAGAAGACCGATGTTTATCTCGGGTTGGATCAAATGGTCATAACCTAATCTTGCCTTTCTATCAAATGCTTATATGTGAAATATATACTCAATTCTCATACAGAAAAATGTAAACGATAATGTACATGATGCCATTGTAGTTTGAGCATTATACAGTTATATAGAGGTGAAGAACAAGAAGAACATTGATTCGAGACTTTGATTTCTAGGATATTCAAATTTTGTAAGAATGATTTCAATAGACGACGGCAGTTTGGGATTATTTTTTCTGCTTGTAGACAAAATATAAAGGGCTCCAAAAGACACCCACATGCGTCATAGCAACTTATAATAATAGCCGCACCTAGGCAATACGCATGGCTACGGCAAGCTTTCTTGGACCAAAGATGATCCATGAAATGCTTCGTATAAGACTTATGTCTTAACATGCAACATTGCAATCTAAATAAACACATTTGAACCCATTATATACATAAAACCACGTGAGAGCCCCTACATCATAACTGACTTGGTATCCTAAATTTTGAAAAAATATATCCAAAAGTTAAACATAGCTCTAGCTTCAAAAGAAGATTACTCTCTAAAACTCAAATTAAAACTTATTATTTATGTATATCAAACAATTCAAATGAAACTTGAGATGTTAATTTTAATTGATACTAAAAATGAACCTTACTATAATATATAATGTCAAAGTACAGAGTAATTTTCATTAAAGTTATAAAATATTTCAACCATTCAAGAATACATTTTATAAAAAATATATAACTTTATAATCACTAAAAGAATATAGAAATAAAAAAGAATTACTATTCATTGAATAGTTAAATTTATTTATAGTAATTATAAGGTTTCAAATATGCTTTTAGGGTGTTTATCCGAGTACTTTCCGAAACCGCAATGAAAATCACATAATACTATCTCAATCAACATAGTTCGACACTATTTTAAAGGACAATTATGAATTAACTTAGGCATTATAAGAATAAAATAGTTAATATATAATAAAAGCATAAAACAAAAAGGGAGAAAAAGAGATAATGTGAGGTAAAGTTGGTGTAGATTGAGAGATTAGAGTGAGAATGAGAGTTCATGTGACGTGTATGCACAGAAAAAAAGGTAATAGAGGTCACATGTGAAAAATTAATTGATCATTTACTATTTAACCATTTACCACTCCTGGTAAGTATTAGATTTTTAATTTAATATGATTTACAAAAACGGTGTTGCTACACTAAGAATAATAATAATTTTCAAAAACATATCGGTGTAAATTTCTTAAATCTCAATAACTTAACTACCACAGGCTAGGAATAGCAGTTATGTCAATGCAAAAAATGTTGCGATAGGAAACTGGTTGCCCCAATAGATGAACCAGTAGACAGGTTTTCGTTACAATCTAATAATCCCTTCACAAATTTTCCCCTGATTATGATGGCCAGTGGTGACAAAAAGATTGGGTAGGTTAGGATACTTATTCATACAGTTTAGATAGGGTTTGACCCAAAACACTTTTCGCCCTTATGTTACTATTTTTCTATAAATGATTGTGTCAATTATGATTACAAAGACAGTAATATTTAAATGATGCTTCAAGTCTTTTTAATATAATGATTTACGAGGTTTTGCTCATTAAAAATACACTTTGGCAGCAATGACTCATTTGACCCATTTCCATCAATCTAACTATTCTTTTAACCTGTTGGACAGGTTAGACATAACTCATAGCACAAAACCCATTTCATTAGTAAATGAGTCAGACTGTAATCTCTATGATAGCGATAGACCTATGATTCAGGCACAAGGCCAAACAACAAGTTCCCTAACAAAAAGAAGTGCCTAGCACATAGAGTTAGGCAGCTTTAATAAGATAGACACTAAACAGTTTAACCTTAGAGATGGGAGGTTATAATGATGAGGCTTAAAGGACAAAAAATACCTGAAGAATGGGAAATTACACGAAAAAATTAAAAGTTCCAAGCTGCACAGGGTAACCTCCACAACCTGCTTGCTTGCATACTGCAGTGACATTTGCAGATAGATGTCATAAAAGTTCAGGATACAGAAACCTTGCATCTCCCGCACCAATTACAAACGCAAAAAACAAATACATAGACCACATCTATGTTGCACTTCCATGCTTCAGGAAACAACCAGTTACACTATAATTAACAATGAGCTAGCCACATAAGATAATAAGTAAAACTGGCTATCATGCAGTTGTCTCAATCGAAACAGATAACTTCTGAATCACGTGGTACGAAAAGTATCATCTTCTTAACAGATAATAGGCCAAAGGGTATGCAGGACATAGACTCCAAAATGTTATCTATATCACCCGGAGTTAGAAGCCATCACCCTGACCTAATTGCATCAAAAAATTAGATGACAACTATGTCTACGGTGTGGCTTGAAACTTGAAAAGTCTTGAAAGCTCTTGCATATGTATCAAAGTGAATATTTCAATTATAGGGGGTAATTTCAATCCGTTTAGTTGTAGATGGGTCGATTTGGGTTGTGTTTTTTCTCTAAGCAGTAAAAAAACCTGGTCGAACAGGTCAACAGTCAGACAAAGTGTACTTCTATAGATTTTGTGGTCATAAGTGACATCAAAACTACTCCTTAATTATTTAGAGATTGTACAACCAGCACAAGTCGCTTCTTTATAATAAGCAAAAGCACCGAAAGCGAGCAGTACAAAAGTGACAAGACGATACCACACGAGTCAAACAGTCAGTGCATTACAAGTTCACAGCCATAGATGAGATCACACAGGTTTAAGTAAAAACAAAAAAAATCCTCTTGGCATCTAAATCTTTGGAATAAAAAATACGACTACCCAAGCAGGAAAAAAATACTTTAAAACAGAAGCTAACACATAATAAAACTCAATTGCTAATTGACAAGCAATCATATACCCTATACAGCACTCCATGTTATTGGGATATATTACCTTGAAATAGCACATTTTCTGAAAAAACACTCCAGTCAATGAAAAGCTAACAACGCCACCTCCATGCTACACCAACCACGCCACCTCCATGCTACACCAACCACCTCTTGCAAACACAATACGATAATTAAACAAGAGATAAAACACAGTATAATCAAAACCCATGTTTCATGGTATTAAATCCAAATCTGTGAACTGTTTACAGTAAGCCATCTAAAATATGTTACAAACACAAGTTCCAAAGTAACCTTCTGCTAAAAAGTAACACCTTGCACAAAGAAGTCAACCTGCTATGTATAGAGTTGAGAGGGGAAGCAGAAGTAATCTCCCAACCAAGATGACGATGGGTGCCCGCTAAAAACAGCATGGATGATCATCTCAAACCAATGTCGGCAATTCCATTCGGTACATGTACTCTCACCTCAACAATGTCAATTTGTGAGTACAGCATAAAAAAACGAAACCATTCATATCAAAGCTTCATCACACCCTTAACCTAACCAAACAGGCCACCTGTCCCAAATTCAGCTTGCTGCAGCTCCTTCCGACGTTGCTCCTCTAAGGGATCAGGACTTTTCATTACCCTCCTTGTGCGTCTGAAGTGAATAAACAAATAATCAACAAAACCATTTCTTAAAAGTCCAAAAGAAAAGTATTCACTTACTATTGAAAGAAGAATTGCATAAAAAGGTAACCAACTTTCCTCAAATCTACGTTCAGGGTAACATATTTTCCAACTCATAAAAAGAAGGTAAAAAAGTTCAACAAAAAGGGATATATATACTTCAGATAAGAAAGTTCATTTAAATTTCTACTTTCAATTGCCTTATACCTAACCAACTTCCAAATTTTCTATTTTGGTCACTGAGTATTGCTGGAAACAGATCTGTTCACATCTATGTCAAATTTGCTTATTACATGTGTCATGTTTAACAGTTACTCAGAATAGTGGAAAAGTTACCCAAGATTGATATTTGGAAAAAGTTGGCTAGCATTTCATAAAGTTAGCCCTTATATGTAAATCAAATTTCTGAAAGGCACAGTTAAGATACCTATCCTGAGCATGCTGAGCAGGAAAAGTGGGCATAAAATCTTTAGACTTAGGAAGAGGAACTTCACGGAACCAGTCATGATTAAGAGCGGCTTCAGCTGTTATACGCTGCACGTATTCCGGAATTTCATTTTAGAAAAATTCCCTTATTAATTAGACATGATTGTGCAATTGCAAAATGATACCTTCTCAGGGTCATAGGTTAAAAGTTTGTTCAGCAAATCAAACCCAGCATCAGACAGAACAGGTGATCCAGTAAAAGATGTTGCCGGAAATTTTCGCCGCAATAAATTATACCTGCAAAAAATGCAAAGTGGTAAATAAAACCAAGAGCATACACAATGTAAATAAATCTGTCACCAACAGAAGCTAGAAAGCCAGACCAGAAAGTCACCCAAAGCTGGAAGCCTGGGAAAACAGTGGCAAAAAAAGAAATGTGAACTTCAAATTTAACATGAGTAATATACAATTCAAGAAAGTTGACACTTACTGATGCTTGACGAAGTTCACCTTGACTCCAGGAAGTTTGGAGTATCCAGGCCAAATAGCTTCATTTGGTGTGCCAAGTGTTTTGAATATCTGTGACGATAAGTCATAAACGACTACTAAAGCCAAAACAATAAAGATAGTAGAGTAAAATACAAGAGAGAAAAAAGGATTCTACTGACGTCCTATGAAAATGAACCAAATACAATATGTGGTCAATTTACCTTGTCAAGCTGGTCAAATTCTGTTTTCCCATTAAATAGTGGTTGCTTCGATAATAATTCAGCCATGATACAGCCCAACGACCACATATCAATAGCAGTAGAATACAGTTTTGTTCCCAGCAGAAGTTCAGGTGCCCTAAAAAAGTATTAAGCCACCAAAATAAGATTATGATATCAAACATGTGATAGCGAACCATTTCATATGACTACCATGTAAACAAAATGCAATATAATGATACATCATTGACTATTACAGCACGATATATTAATACCAATCATACTATCTAATTCAGACTTCTTAACATTCAACACTTCTTAAACACATCTAATCAAGACAATTGCAAGTATGCAACTAACGCAGAAAGTCAGACATAAACACATATATACATGAAAGTGATAAGGAATGGTACAATAACGGAGTAGCATAGACAAATTGACTTTTACATTTGAGAAAGGGAAATAATGCACAAATGTTGCTACTCACCTGTACCAAAGAGTCACCACCAAATGAGTGTACGGTTTTAGAGGACTCCCATATTGACGAGCTAATCCAAAGTCACAAATCTTTAACTCACCTCTATTATTCAAAAGTAAATTTGAAGTTTTTAAATCTCGGTGAAGAACCCAATTGTCGTGGAGGTATTTTGTTCCCTCCAATAGCTGAAGCATGAGACATTTAACTTCACTCTGGCTGAAAGGTTGCTTCATCGTCTCCATCAGTGCCTTAAGATCATGTTCCATGTATTCCATTACCATAAAAATGCTGTCAAGATTGCTCCCAACTACCACTTCCTTCACATCCACAATTGAGGGATGATGAAATGAGAGAAGAATATTTATTTCTCTTAAAGCAGTCAAAGGAAACCCTTCCCTTTCTTTCTCCATCTTGACCTTTTTTAAAGCAACAACTTCTCCTGTTTTTTTATCTTTGGCCCTGTAAACAACCCCATATGTGCCTTCGTCTATCTTGTTCAATCTCTCAAACTCATCAACACTTCTACAACCTCGCAGCATATTCACACTTCTTTGAGGACGGCCAACAGGATCTGGTGTACCCTGAGAACCATCTCCATTCTCTGAATCTGATTCTAATTGACTTAGACTAGCATCATCTTTGTTGTCTTCATCATCGATCTCCATGTAGTCCTTCATTTTCAAATCATTGTTTCCAAAATCGTCCATACTTGAAGACCTAAGACGGTAACCATCTTCATCAGACTCGGATAATCTCCCTCTAATAACTTCAGACCCTTCTCTAAGATGCTCACCAGCCTCTGGACTTGATGACTGCTTTCGTGTTGATCTAAATTCAACAGACCCATGTAATGATTCTTTCCTCTGCTGGGTCCTGTTATCACCTGATGTATCAGAAAGTTCACCTTCATCAGCTGGAGAATCAGCATCTGCCCACCGAGAGGATCTAATTGTCCGTGTGGGCATGTAATCTTCAATTTCTGTTTGTCCTACATTCTTGTCATGCCCAACATGCTCTTCCTGAACAGGAGAAGAAGATAAACCTACATACTCTTCCTGAACAACAGGGAAAGAAGATAGACCAACATTTGGTTCACATCCAGAAGAATCATGCTTCCCAATATCAATCACATTATTATCTGGAGACTGCCGCGCACTCTGAACCCTGCTATTGTCTATAGGGGAGCTCTGTAGAACAGCTTCGGGAACAACGTTAGGTGATCGATTATAAGATTTAGGCAACGGAGGTGGAGGAGGTAGCGTGACAATAACAGGTGAAGATCTACTCACGATTGTATTGGTAACTTCCTTATCATCTCTATCCCAAACAATAGGTGAGAACTTCCTCTTTTTACTAAATAACGATGACTGAGAATCATTCTCCATCTTAGAACTCTTGTTATTCTTAGTACCGTGTGTTTCTGAATCAACACCTCCATCAGACCCACTCTCACTAGACAACTCACCAGGTTCTCGATCCCCAACTCTAAGACGATGATCACTATGCATCAAGACTCCACCATCACCACTTCCACCTGAATAACTCCTAGATACGGAACCATAATCCCCACCATTCACCATCTCCCTCTCTTTATTATCCCTCTGCCTAACCCTACCTCCA
Organism: Logfia minima; assembly: GCA_963921325.1. Lineage (NCBI taxonomy): Eukaryota > Viridiplantae > Streptophyta > Magnoliopsida > Asterales > Asteraceae > Logfia > Logfia minima. The sequence continues at coordinate 25,567,368 of OY992766.1, forward strand.
CCTCTGCTATCACGAACACGATTTTTACCCCTCTCATAACCCTGATTACTACCGTTCCTTACACGATCATACTCCCCTTTAGAATCACGCTCTCTAAATTCATTATCACGGTACCCTCCATTTCTTCCTGCCGCCATATATTTGCTCATATATATATCAGAGAGAACAAAATATCACCACTAAAACCCTAAAGCTAGGAAAAAAAATCCCCAATTCTATTTAGTATGTTTTATTAAGGAACGATAAAGTACGCGTAATTCTAGGTCTCACAAGCACAGATCGGTAAGTAAGTATACGAATCAACTTGTAATTGACTCAAATGCCTTTAATTTTCGAAGTTCTGATCAATTACGAAACCCTAGAAATCGAATAATATGAAATAATAAACGAAGCCTATAAGCTTCTACACATCCAATAGGTCATTTCGTGTACGAGATTACGAATGGCTTACCGGCGGCAACTACGGTTGCACAGGTGGCGGCGGGGAACGGTGGCTATAGAGAGATTTGAGAGTGCAAAAAAAGATACGAAGGATATTGCCGATCGATTAGAATTGCATTCCTCTTGTTTTTTGCAAGTATGACGATATAGTGGCCTGTAGATTTTTTTAAGAATTTCAGTCTTAACCCTTATGTTTCAATATTATTACACCCAAGTAACCATAAATTCGTACTGATTATCTCATGACTAGCTTACTCTTATAAATACACTTTCGATTCGATGTAATTAAGTTAGTTTAGATTATTGTACTAGTTATATATTGTACAGTAAATGCAGTGAATTTGAGGCGTAGTAATTAGTGAAGCGGAAGCAATTATTAATGTTTAGATTGCCCGATTAAAAAGACTTGAATGAATAATATGGGTCACGTATAGTGTAATTCAAATTCCCTTTCTATTTGGCTCTTTAAATCACCAAACAAGGATCCAAAATTACTTTTCCTCTCTCACGTTAATTCTCTCTAACAAATATGATTCGTAGGAAATAATTTAGAGAAAATAATTAAACTTATATAATTTAATTTAGCGAAATTATAACCGCTTTTAACTTTCGTTGTAGACTTATAATTATATTGGTGGAGATGTTAGTTCTGAGTTAATTCAGGTCAATGATCCAATATTCAACAATTTACCATCTTATTAAATCTTAACAATTGATTATTTCTTAACATCGTATATGGTTTACCATTTGTTAGTCCATACACTTAAAAAGGTACTAAAATAAGCTTTCAAAAGAATATGACTACATGTAGTCTATTGTTACTATATCCTAACGATAGTATGATGATTAGAGGTGGGCATCCGAACCAGTTTACGATTCGAAATTGGTTTGTAAATCAAACCGGTTCAATTTCAAATCGGTTCCAACCGGTTTGGCTTTCTAGCGGTTCGAAGCCGGTTCGGGGTGAAACCGGTTTTCCAACCGGTTTGGAAACTAGACAACCGGCTTTGAATCAAACCTTGCCATGTATTTCAGGCATTAAAAAATGCATTTACGACTTGTGCGAAATGTCGAGCGGTCCTGGACAAGCTAGATGCAAGAAATGTAGGGCATTTTTGAAACCAGGAATATTACTTTGAAAAATCATTCAAACCTCTATTGCAAAGAAGTGAAATTTAGGTCGGGGCATGATCAAACAACAACGGTGAACGATGCTACGTTTTGACAATACGAAGCGAGTTTGGTGCGGGATAGGATGGCGAAGTTCGTGATTCAAGAAAGCTTATCTTTTTATCACTTCGACAATCCGCAGTTGACGAAACTCGTCCAATAAACTCTTCAACCTAGGTATAAACATGTAAGTCGTTCACCTCTTAGACGAGATGTTATTAAAATGTGGAAAATTGCTAGAAATAAAATAATTTTAAGTTTTCAAAATATACAAATCGGTATAAATTTAACTTGTGATGTTTGGATGGCTCCACATGGTTCACCTGATTCGTACCGTTGTGTTATCGCTCATTAGGTTAATCCCAATACGTGGCAAATGATGAAGCGTACGATTGCGTTTGAATTATTTGGATATCCGTATACCGGCAAAATTTGTTTCTCCTTTGATCAAGAATTTCGATTTTTGGCAAATCTCATTTATATAAAATTTTAGATTATGTGATATAAAGTTTTAAACTAGAAGGAAAATTATTTTCTATAACTTTTGATAATACATCCAATAACACCGCCGTCGTTGGACAATTAAAACTAAAATATAAACCGGTTTGCGATGATGTATTTTTTCATAGTCGATGCGTTGCACATATCAATAACTTGGTTGTGCAAGATAGACTTAGTTGTATTGGAGACATAAAAGAAAGTTTTAAACAAATGTTACATGATATTTTTAGTTCAAGTAATGTTGGATACGATATATATATGAAATTTTATGTCGATTCGAATTCCCTTTAGTTATGTATGAATTGGGATGTACCTACTAGATAGAATTCGACATGTAATATGTTTGAAAATGATTTAAGACAAAATTAACTTTAAGAATGTTTCATGACCTTCTTGTGTAACGTAATCGGGTTACACCTTTTCCGAAGTCGAGTCTGCATATTATCCAACTAATTACTGAAATGTTTGTTGTTTTTAAACAATGAACTACTTTTTTGTCGGGTGTTTATTATCCGACTAGTTGTTTAGTGTTAACCACATACTTTTTTCATGTGTTACAAAATAAACAAGTTTGAAATGAGCGGGACATCTTTTAACACATAACAACCAATGAAAGTCAAATTTATAAAATATTTTAGAAATATGCCTCCCGTTATAACTTGTCCCGCCGCCTTGAACTCGACTTTAAATGTTGGTGGGGTTAAAAGTTTACTTCAAAACATTTCTTACTATTTGGGTTTGTTAAAGGAAGACCTGGATTTTTCGGCAAAAGTTTGTTTGATGTTTTTTTGTCAAAGTATGGTACTTCCATATCCCTTCATGTCGTTATTCGAAATGAGAGGGCATTCAGATCAAGTTCTCAAGCTAATAACGAATGATGCGATTATATAACACTTTGAGAAATGAGAATACCAAAAGAGCTCGATCAAGCACTCCTAATAGCGAACTAGGAAGGTATATTAGTTCCGAATTTTTGGCAAACATCACTATTGAAGAGTTTCACAATTTGGATATTTTAGCTTGGTCGAAAGAGCATGAATCTCAATTTTTGATTATAGCCGCTATCGCCCATGATCTATTAACTGTCCAAGATTCTACGGTAGCTTCGGAGTCCACTTTTTCGGTTAGTGGTCGGGTTATTTCACCAAGAAGAACCAAACTCACCCATTTGTCGGTGGAAGTATGTATTTGTTTGAAAGACTATCTCGACGGTGTTGAACGGATACACAACATTTCACCACTCGAAGGAGAAATGCTAAGGGTTGAGCAAGAAATACATGAGGAAGAGATATAAATGGGATTGTCGGTACCACTTATTGCGTAAGAGCTTGCTTATGAAGAAAACTTACACAACATGTCTTATGAAGAAGATTAAATAAACAACGACGACTCGAAAAGTTTGTTTTATGTTTGAAGATGTATTATGTATTTCCCAATATTAGTTTGAATGATAATAAACAAGAAGACTCCACTAAACATGTTTTGTACATTTTGCATTTGTTATGTGTGAACAAACGAGCCTGAAAGTATGAAGTTGATATCTTGATCAGATAGGTCTTATCCGGCAAATAGACTGGACCTATCCGGCGGATAGGTAGTTCGAGAGAAAAAACCGGTGTCAAACTGTTTTTGACCGCATTGGACTTTCCCCGGCTCGAACCGGTTTGAGTCAAATTTATTTTCACTCCGGTTAACCCAAACTGATCCGTTTTAAAACCGGTCCGATTTGACCCAAAAATCGATTTTGTCCACTTCTAACAATGATACTCAAAGACATTATCGTCTCGATCAAATTTAATTTATTTATTTTTTGTACTTCTAACTATAAACAGATTCGTTTCATACTTCTAACGAAAAACAGATTACATATCGTCATACCACATGTGAAAAATGTAGGGGGGGACCTCTATATCATCATATTAATTAATGTATGAGGAACCATATCAGTTATTAACTTAGTATCATTTTTCTTTTTCTTTTTTCTGTAAAAAAGAAGCTCTTTTCTTACAATATATATCTTTTGTCATACATCTTTGAGACCATGGTATGTTGAAACATAAAATTTTAAGGGGACGCATGTTAAACTAAGCATACATAATAAAATCACATAATAGATCTACTAAACTCAATAAAGTAAAAGGTAGTACATAATATCTTGAGTTCTAATTTCTAAGGGAAACAACTAACTGTTACAACTATAACAATGTGATCTAAATACACTTGAAAAAGGCAGCTTTATTGAGAAAGAAGAAGACAGGTGTCCTTTTCTTCTAATGTAATCTGCTCCTTCAGATATTTTCACTGCTTTTTCATTCAAATTAACCTCAGCTTTCGCTCGTTTCTCTTCTGCAATCCTCCTGGTTGAAGCAAGTTTATTCGTGTACTTCTCTTGTGCTTGAGATTTCAATCTTTCTGCTTTCGCCTAATTACAATTTCACAAAATTATAAAGAACTAATCAGTATGTGTATTGTGCTTTCAAACGTTATGTATTCTATGTGATAATACAAAATGTTTTGACACACTGGTTAGAGGTAGTAAGATGGGCGGGCTGGGTAGTAGGTCAAAATCAATTATGGCCTAAACAAGTATTTCTTGTATCAAGTTGAATTGGACAAACTTTAACCCTTTTGACCCATTGGTTCATTCCCTATTTAGTTACATAAAATAACTTACCTGTTTTTGTGATAAAACACAGCCCGAATCGATCATTTATTAGTAAATGGGTCGAAATTGCATGTTTAACGTTAGTAGCATAAATAGCGGCTGAACACTTGTGATTGTTGCCTATTAAGTTTGGGTAATATATGCAATATGATATTGCTGGTTTTGTTTTATCAAGTAAAGTTATATTGATGAAACCCGAGTATATAATAAAAGACATCTTATTTTTGGGGGATGCAGAAAGATCAAAATGTACCTCCAATCTTTTCATTTCCATTTCGGCTTTCCTCTTTTCATGATTCTCCCAAGCTTGTATCTTCACTTCTTCGCGTTTGTACCTACCAATCAGCAACACAATAAGTCATCTTGTATCATGTACCTTCATTTCTCGTTTTCATTTTGTGATTCTCATTTTTCATTTAATTAACGAGTTTAGGGGCTTTAGGACCCAAGTTTTAAAGTTAATTTTCCCAATTAAAGAATCAAAACCAGATTTAAGTAAGAAATTAATTAAAGTGATTAAAGCTAGTAATAGTTGTATAATCTTACAATTTTTTCTAGAACTAGTTTTCTTGTAACGATAATAAGTTTAATAAAAGTAGGATCAAGCAAACAAAAAAGTTCAAATGGTCCTAAATTTTCTATAAATATCGAAGAAGCAATCACATGTTTAGTTACCTATCATGTTATATAGATAGGATCCACAAAATGATAAACAGTCTATACGAAATGTAATTTCACTGAAAGCATACGAATTTGGTAAAAGGGTCTGGGAAAAGTTAATACCTTGCCGTGTATTTTGCACGTTCCGCCTCATCCAAAGCCATTGCTCGGGTTTCAAGAGGATTTCGCTTAGAGTCTTGATATAACGTCTTGCTTTCAAGCACATTTTCACCATTACTTTCCACCCTTTCTCGATTAAATCTCGTGGGTCCACCCACATCCACAGCATGTCCTCCATTTGGAAATAATCTAGCAGGAGTCGAGGAACCGGAGGCTATAGGGCTCCGTGCAGCCGGAGTTGTGGCTCGAATCGGTGTAGCCGTTCGTGAAGGCTCCTGGCTAGCCATAGGGGTCATTTCGGTTCCCATATCTCTAACACCAATCGATCTCACAACTGACCCTGGATTCTCATTTGATCTCCACGTTGAATCATCATAATCAACTTTCTTTGTTTCTATTCCTCCATAATGTACCACAACTACATCACTTCCTTCTTCATATTCACTACTTGGGTACTCTTTTTTAGGAACCGGTGCTATTAATCTCCTATCATCCGCATTTGAATTACGCAGCTCACTATTTGAGTGACTCTTTTCTCCACCCCTAGACAACTTGACTAACCATTTTTGGGCATCGTCCCATTTTGATGGTGTCGGTTTGCCTAAACCCGTGCGGTGGTGATGCGAACCACCACCATTGCCAACAGAAGTCTCATGATTCAAGCAACCCTTATCGTCTATTGACCTCATCTTAGATTATATATATATCATGACCAAACCCAAAAGAACCTTTTTCTAATATGCTAAACTACCCCTAAACTAACAAGATAAGAACAAAAATACAATACCCATTTTCAAGATTAAAATAAGGTAGCAAAAAACAACAACTCATAAGGCTAATCACAAAGATCTAACCACATATATGCTCATAACTTATGTTATGTTATGTACTGAACATAGTAAAACACATGCAAATGTTAAATAAGGCTGATGACAGGATTATTATACATCAATCAATAATATGCTATACCACTCATAGCATTAGCAAATAGGAAGCAAAACTTGTACTCTCTCTGAAGAATGCTTCTCACTTCTAGATAACCAACAGAGAACCCAACTGAATCCAATCAGAAATACCTAAATGCAAAAGTATGAATGGGTGTGTATACCGAAAACAGTTGCAGAAAAAAAAGAGCTGAAAAACAGAAGGTTTAAGTGGGTATAGATTCTTGAACTTTTATGAAGTATGAAAGTAACAAATATGCAGAGAATAAAACCTTGAAAGTAGCCATTGATTTTGAGAGTTGCAGGATTTAATAAAACTTACAATATAATAATGGAAAATATGAAGATTTTATCCACTGTGGGGTAGAACAATAAATTATTGATTGAATTTTTGCATCATGGTTGTTAAAAAAATGGAAAACCAAGTGAAAACAAGAATAAAAATCAAATATTTTCACATAAAAATTTGTAAACTTTAAGTGGTATTGTACTACTTATAGTCTTTACTAACTTCATCGAATCTTTCATGACACACATATCAATATATATTATGGACTAGCTCTGTTCTTGATGTAAGGTGATGATAACATATAGATTCACTCACCTGAATATTGGTGATTTTATGATTTGGAGTAGCATATACATTAGGTGTTACTAAAAATTAACTTATAAAAGATATTTATATTGAATACCTACAACTTTCATATATATATATATATACATACACACACGTACTACTACCCTGCTTTACACCTAGTTCAACTGTACATAAGTTTAGTGCAGATTTCGCCTTTACATTTGGGTCGACAAAACAGACATAAATTTATCGTTTAAGAGGTTGATAATGTTTCTATTGGAATAAGAAAGATCGTACAGGGAATTTTAACATAGAAATTAAACAAAACAAAGAAATTATGTTATGTATTGGTGTGTCAAAATGAGGACCATATATTCTATAATCTCCATTCCATAACATTTCGACGGTTTCAAAGTAGTTGACGGGAACAACAAACACACCCTTTCGCGAACAGATGCAACAGGGGCACAACCCCTTGACCCACTATTTAGTGACTTACTAGACTAATTTGAACAAGCGTGCACTCCATACTTACCAATTTGTTCTATTAGTTAACTTGGATAACTTTTTGGTCCTGAGTAAACCAACAACTTTTCTTTTTGATATTTTAATTTTTTAAAGTGTTACTGGTTCAAAACATCAGATACCATCCTATAAAGTATAAACAAGGAGCCTGCTTTATGATGAATAAGCCGGTTTTACTTAATTAAACTATAACATGTAAATCGATGCTGTGACATCGATGACAAATAACTTAACATATTATGGCAACACGGTTAAGTGTTTTACTACCACCATATCAACCCACAGAAAAGTTAAGGGATTTTTAGTTTTAATAATACAGTTGTAGTTGCAATGGTAACTATCGGGTTATCGGAGGTGGAGTGACACGTGGACGGTTGGGATATGGTATCATGTGATGAGAATTTATATAGTGTATGGTCTTTTGAGATATTTCACTGTGACCATTTATGCACCCGGTAGAAGCGTACGATTTTAGTATTTTTCCATCCACTATACTCGATTGTTTTGACATGCGAGTCTTCATTTTTTGGAGGTTCAAGTGCATTCACGATATAAAAACATTAGTATAAAAAGATACATTACGATCACTGTAAAAATGGTCGGTTTTTCACCTTTTGTTTGTAAAAAATTTCATATTACTGAATGCGTCTCACTTACGGTAGTGACCAAAGAAAAACCAACTATGTCAGAAAAGTTGATAGTCGAACTATTAAATAATATATTCTAATAATTATATTCAGATAATACGAACTTCATCCCTAATATTTTTTGACGTGTTCAAAGTCATTTTAACTTAGTTAATTTATTTAATTTGGAAATGTAGGGATGGTTAGTTTAACGCATAAGAATGAAAAGGAAACAAATCCATTGTAACATAACCAAGTCATTTTTTTGACATTATTTTAGAAGGGTAGAAAATTCATATTGTATCGTCTAAATAGAAATGAAGAAGAAATTTGCACCATAGATAAACAGATAATTTATTATTTATAAAACGTGAGATACATTGTAGTATTTGACATTTCATAAAACAAATTCAATAAACAAAATTAGGGAGTAATTTTTAAGAAGATCAAATGAAGTTCAACTAGAACACCTTTATAAACTTTGAGCGTTACTTTACTTGGTGAGAACTTTTTTTTTTAGGGAGAATATAAACTCATACATTCAACCATGAATATATATCTATATATATATGTTCCTTTTAGACTCGAATTTATAATTTTATAATTGAAGAATCATATCAATATCGCTAAGTCAATGGCTCTACACTAAGATGATTTGTTTCTTCTAAAAGTGAAAACAAAGTCATTAAATTCTATAACAAAATATCGCTACAAGGACGTTCTAAGGCAACTTTTTGGAAGGTCTCGTCAATATTTTTTTGTTTTTCTAAAAGTGATAACAGAGTCATTAAATTCTATCACAAAATATCGCTACAAGGACGTTCTAAGGCAACTTTTTGGAAAGTCTCGTCAATATTTATTTTCATGAAAGAGTAATGTAAGCAAATATGACATGTATTATAGTTACATTTTGTAGTAAGATCAAATAATAGACGGGGTAAGCAAAAATGACATGTATTATAGTTATATTTTGTAGTAAGATTAAATAATAGAGAACATAACATGGCAGCCTAATAACTCAACAAATATCGTACACTATCAAACTTTTTTAACATTAAATTACAATATATTAATTACACAGTTCTTCTACTACATGTAGCAAATTAAATTCGAAATACAAAAACATAACATACCTAAAAGAAATGACAGAAATCGAAGTCACAAACAAATGCTATTTGAAGTCATCAAAATCCCTTTTGAAGTACGAATATGAAGACCAACTTAAATATTGTAAAGAAAAAAACAAAGTAAATAGATTGATATGCTATCGAATTATTAGTAGTTACTCTATCTAAAAGAGAGACTAATAAATATGGATTCGACATGATTGATGTTGAAGATAAATAAATAGAGCCAAAATTGAAGGATAATTTGTATAGAGCGACAAGTTAACAGGTGTGAGGGATAGATTTAGGGTTTTTATTTTTTAGTCTGAAACGAAGATAATGTTCAGATAGACCCGTTTTTTTTTCTTCACCTTCTTCATATGAATTCAATATCTTTTTTTGTCTAGTCCATTTAAAAATTCCAATAAGCCCAAAATTACCCTTTAAACAATTATAAAAGTCCAGAATTCAACATGTGGATTAATTTTGCCATTACTAGGTGTAAGTAAGTCCCATTTTTTTTTTCTTTCTTTACAATGTCATTGTCCAAATCAATTTTGTGAGTCTCTTTCTTCACCGAGTTCGACACTTAACCACTTCCGTTAAACGTGATATTTGGTGTTGAACTCAATATCAAATGCAATACTGAACCACTACTTATGTTCTAAGGCCAGAAAAGATAATAATGTAACATTATCTCTTAGCACTATAAAATGATTATGCACGCAAATAGTTAAAACTAGGGCCGCAAACGAGTCGATCTTTTATCGAGCAACTCGAGCTTTTCGATATATATATTGAGCTGAGCTCGAGCTTTTAAGAGCTAAGCACGAGTAGTTATCGAATATTTCGAGCCTCAATAAATATCTATAAGTGTATATAAATATAAATATATACATGTAATGTAAATGATATTATTATTATATTTTGAAATTGTTAAATTATTTTGTAAGGTTTTTGATTTGTTTTTATGATTTATTTAAATTTTATATATATTTTAAATGATCTTTGTTATCGATATTTACTTTTGAATAAATATAAAATAAGTTTGAGTATTAAAAATTATTTTAATATAAAATTCTGAACTTTTCTAGTCGAGTTTGAGACATTCTAGAATATTCTCGAGCCGAGCTCAAGCCGGCATCGTGAAAGCTCGTCAAGCTATTGGACGGAGCTTGAGCTTATCCATGAGTCAAGCCGAACTTGAATTCTGTTGAGCTCGAACTCGACTCGATTAGAACCTAAAAAATAGGTGACTTATATACGTGTATCACTAGAGCAAAATCATAACAGTGTAGTTGGGTGAAAAAAAATACATAATCACGTACGCATTTATGCATAAACGAATAACGTTTCGTTTGTATATCATATAATCAACCATATAAACATACTTGGTGCTTTGGTGACCACGTATGTATAAACTACAAGGCGTGACGTGTATAAGTTTATACCTTCAGGGTTAACTTGATACATTTAATTTCACTCACAACGCAATTAAATGTAATTTAGTTAATTAAATAAATGGTCCCTTGACTTAAGCTTAACTTTCAATCAGAGGACCCTAACTCTATTTCTTTTACTTTCATGATCTCACAACTTCCTATAGCTAACTATATATACATAGTTACATATGATGGGCAAGGAATAATTTTACTAAAATGTTTTATCCCAATTTTGTCGCAAACATATATATGGGATTTCATTTAGTATGTAACTCTAATAATTCTTTCACACAACATTAAATTTCAATCTGTGACCATCTACATATATCCTATCATAATAAAATAGCTATCATATTGTGAATTGAGTTTTTTCAAGAAAATAAAATGTTGCATATTTATAAATAGCATAAAACGCAATATATTGAATATTTGAAGAACATATTGAATAATGGATATGATATTCACGAGATCTTAATCACTAGCTTTTAGTTATTGATAAAGATGATCGTGATTCTTTACGATTAATGTTATCGTATTTAAAAATCACGCAACAATAACAGAAGTAAGGTGTTCACGAAGATGAATTAACCGTGTAATTTTCTGTAACTTTAAGAGCTGGATTCAAGCTTTTATATATCGAATGACAAAATTTTGATCAATCTCATAGTTTCAATAATATTGAGAAATGATAAAGAAAAGAATAATTAACTACATAGTGGCCAAATGTGAAATAAAATAAAGTTAAAGGTACTTTTAGTGAAACTCATTTAACATAATTCAGGGACCATATTTGTAATTTCACAAAAGAAAGAAGAAAGCAAAATAGAGCTCATATTGTACGAGCCTTTTAAAACCCTCACTCAGTTCTCTGTTGCAAACTTGCAATGGGGGTTCTAGGAATCACAAATACTAGAAAATATATAAATAAGTTTTTTCAAATAAAAAATAAAATACGCAGAAATTATTCATGTAATTATAAAAAAAGAGAAATATCATCCGATTACACGAGGAATGATTCGATCTTGCCAGTTTTGATCGTCGGAGCTGGTCCAGTTGGACTTGTTCTTTCTGTTCTTCTCACCAAATTAGGTACACGTTTGCTATAAACATGCATTTCCAATTTACTGTTTATATGATATATATGTATTGTTGTTGATACATATTGATTAGATGTGCATTTCATGATATGAATGTTTTTCACTTCATATATAGAGTGTTGTCAATTGTGCTGATTAACGTATATAATTATTGCTTATTGTTTAAGATATGTGTATATATATACATATATCGAATTAGAGATGCATTTGATTGTGTGAATCATATTTCATATATTGAGTGTTGTTAGTTGTGCTCAGTGGCCCGTTAATTTATCCTGGGAAATGGTGAATATAGAATTGATCTGTGATTATATCAATGTTTAGATATATATTTTAGAGTAACATTTGATCTGTAATAAAGTATGTGAGATTAAAAATTTTATACATGTGATGAACTTTGAGGCTTATGTAACACTTCTGGTTGCATGTAGTTTGATAAGCATAATGATCTCTTATTAAACCCTATGCTGTTGTATTTGAGTGTCATTGTTTTGCTAGTTGGCAGAAAATCTTAACTCGTGTTAAAATGCGATTCATTTGTATACAACTTCAATTATTTTTAGGGGTTAAATGAGGGAGATTGTAGCCATTTGACAGCGTTTATTTTGTTTATTAGTACATTGGAAAAGAAATTGCTTGGAAATTGGAATTCTTGTTCAGTGACCGAATTACTACTAAAATGCCTCGCTCATTTCTTGGTTTTGATCTTATATTAGGTGTCAAGTGTGCTGTTTTGGAAAGAAGCATGGCTTTCTCTAAACATCCACAAGCACATTTTATCAACAATAGGTCTATGGAGGTTTGTAATTTAGGTTGTATAAGCAGCGAAATAGTTAAACAAGTCAAAGGATCATTGAACATGTGTGACGTTTTGTCAGGTGTTTCGCAAACTAGATGGCTTAGCAGAGGAGATTCAACGGTTTCAACCACATGTAGAACTTTGGAGGAAGTTCATATACTGCACATCATTGACTGGTTCTACTATAGGATCAGTAGACCATATGCAGACTCAAGGTAGCATTTTCTGAACAACTATATTTCCTAGCATCAATTTATCACTTGTGCAGCTTATTGATGATATTGTTATTGTACTTATGTTAATCTAGGGGTGATGTTTCTGGAAAATAACAAAATAACAAGTTTTCATCACTTAAGATTTACAATTTGTTAATATGTTCATTGTGCTCATGCTTGCATAGTTTTTTGCCTATTAGCCTAACTTTCTGGTTACACGCTTAACATACTAACATGTTCCGACATATTTACCTTTAACAAATCATTTGAGGATAAACTGGCTAGGTGGCGTCTTGTATGCAACATGTGATTCAGACATTAAATACAGTAGGCTGTGGGTAAGTAGATAATTGTTCTGGGTACCAAACTCATTTACCAAAAACAGAAAGTAGATAGTTACTTATTTTTTATTGATATCTTTTTAATCATAGCTAACACACAAATTACTTGAAGCTAGACAAGAAGCCCTTCAAGCTAACCTGACCCTAGTACAAAACTACCCTTTTTTTACATGTTATTCAACCTTCCCATTTTTTCACTACTACTTTTTAGCATTGTGATTTCTCAAGTGCTAATTGTTCTTTCATATGCAGATTTTGACCAGATCGCGAGTCCGGTATCTGTGGCTCATTTCTCACAATACAAACTCAATGCATTACTACTTAAGCAACTTGAAACCATTGGATTCAATATTCGTAGTCAAGAGGATTTAGATCATAGACCCCTTGGGGAAAAGGAGATACTGATGGGACACAGTTGTCTATCAGTTGAAGAAACTGATAATTTTATTAATGTAATCGCGTCTTTTGTGAAAGACGGGAAGCAGATGAAGAAACATATTCCGTGTAGCTTTTTAGTTGGTGCAGATGGTGCGGGAAGTACAGTGAGAAATCTGGTTGGAATAAAACTGAGAGGTGAAAAAGACATTCAAAAGCTTGTTAGCGTCCATTTTCTTAGCCATGAGCTTGGGAAGTACTTGATGTATGAGAAACCTGGAATGTTATTTTTTATTTTTAATCCTGGAGCCATTGGAGTTCTTGTTGCTCATGATTTAACACAAGGAGAATTTGTATTGCAGGTCCTAAATTCAAATTCCTTTTATTTAATGTTATTTTAAGTTCTTAGTATTGAATCTAACCATGGGAAAAAGGGTTTATATATCTTGATATTATTTTACAGATACCATTCTATCCACCACAGCATAAGTTTGAGGATTTCACATCTGAGGTACTTATCTTTCCTTATTAAAAATTTTCATCGGTACATTGCCGGAGGTCTTTCTGGAAAGAGTCTCTCTACCCTAGGGTAGAGGTATGACTATTTACATCTTACCTCCCCCTGCATATGGTTGTTGTTTGTCGGTGCATGAAAAAGAGAGTTCATCTATGAAACAGTGTACAAAGTGGGATAAAGTTGGTGTCACAACCTCTAAATTAACAACAAGATATAGCTTCATTAGGTTACATGAGCATTTAATTGCAAATTTTTCTGAGCTTTTTTTTTAACTTGTAGACGTGTAAGAGATTAATCTTCAACTTGGTTGGGCGAGAGCTGTCGGACATTAATGTGGTAGACGTAAAGCCATGGGTGATGCATGCTGAAGTTGCTGAGAGGTATCTTGCCTGTGAGAACCGGTTAATACTTGCTGGTGATGCCGCTCATCGGTTTCCTCCCGCTGGTGGTTTTGGTATGGTAAATATTTTTTGGAATCCTAACTTATGTAGAAAGTCCCAGTTCAATTCCGAAGTCTGATTTCTCATTAGTTTGAAGTTCAGCCTTTGGTAGTTCTAGAGTTTAAGTATATTTAATTTATCATTTCAGTTTAACTTAATTGTAGAAAATTGTCAATTAAAGTTTATATTAAAATGGCTGAAATTAGACAAATTGCCCGTTTATATAACTTGTATTGAGAAATTATACCAAAATTCTTATAAAGTAAAATAAAATATAAAAAAAAACAAATAACACCATTAAGTTGTAATGAACACTGGCCCAGTTATGACCATTATTACGGGTTCCGGTACTGGGCCTTGTTCACGGTCTGTTGGGATTAGGCCTCCTAGGACTGTGCCCAGGATTGGTCATTGGAGTTTTTCCTAGTATAGGAATACACTTGTATTGTAGTCTATAAATATATAAGGCTAGGGACACCGATTGAGATTGTGTATTTGCTAATATGGTTTCCCATAATTACATTCATTTTATTACATCAGTTGAATATTACTCCGTCCAATATATTTAAATATTAATGTTACGGAAAGTAGGCTAATGCCACGGCCCACAGGTGGACATATCATTTGATAAGCTTTTGATTATTGCAGGGATGAATACCGGAATTCAAGATGCTCATAACCTTGCATGGAAACTGGCTGCAATTGTCAAGGGTATCGCTCCAATGTCGCTTCTTCCCACTTATGAAATGGAGCGTAGGCCGGTACTATGTTACATTTAGTTCATATTTTCCCACCCCCTCCTTCCTTTCGGAGTTGTAATATTTGTCTTAAGCAAGAAATTGACTATTTGTCGAATTCTTAAATATGTTCAATAAGAAGACGTAAAGGGACTTATGGATTGAAATTAATACAACTAGTTTACTTGTAATGGTTGTAATAGCCAAATAGATAATCTTAACCTAGAATCTTGCCATAAAAGTGGAGGTGGAGCCTCCAACCCCTTTACTTATGGGTGGGTCGATTTGGGTTATTTTACCCTTGGAAACGTGAAATGTATATTTTTCTAGCCAAAAGGGAACGGGTTAAAAGGATTAAAAGTCGCTCAAAGTGTATTTAAAATGCATACAACCTCCTTTAGTAATATAATTTAACTTTAATCAAAAGATCTAGGGTGTTAATTTAGTAATATCATTTTATTAGTCGTATTAATGCATTAGCTATTCATGATCCATTTCGACATGAACCTGTTACCCAACTGTCCGTTTTGCCACCTCTGTACAAAAGGAACGTGTTGCAATTTTCATGGAAAGAGGGAGTATTGTCACCCTTTTAATATTCTGAGTATAGAAAACTAAAACCTGAACATGATTGTTTGACTGGCAGATTGCACTCTTTAATACTGACCTCAGCATCCAAAATTTTGAAGCAGCAATGGCAGTTCCTGCTGCACTTGGTCTTGATCCAACTATTGCAAATTCAGGTGACACTACAAAACTCAAATATTCAGTTTTATTCTTTCACTCGCGGATTTTGGTTTATTAATGAATCCGTGATTCACTCTTTTTATTGGCTTCTTCCCATTTGTGGCGGTTTGTAGTACATCAAGCTATTAATAACACAGTTGGTACGATGTTGCCATCGACCCTACAGAAGACTCTGCTAGATGGAATTTTCAGCTTAGGGCGTGCACAGCTCTCAGATTTTGTTTTGAACGAAAACAATCCTCTTGGATCTTCTAGACTTGCTAAAGTAAGGCGCATTTTTGAAGAAGGAAAGAGCCTTCAATTACAGTTCCCTGCAGAGGATCTAGGATTCAGGTGTGACCTTGATTGTCATTTTCATGGAAATAGCTGAACATGGTGCATTATCTCTCAAGATCTGCCACATTCTCTCTTATTGTATAAATAGAAATTTTATGCTAAAGCAATGGAATCCTTGTAAGAATTTTCAAATGGTAGGCTATGTAAAAACTAGAGGAGAAATCGCTGACCCAATTTAAATCAATGGGTTGAATCAGGTTTTGTGTTATCTCCCTAAAAGGTTAAACAGGTAAAATTAGAAAAGATTAGCTAATAAAGAATTGGGTCGAATAGGTCAAAAGTCGCCCAAAGCATTTTCTTTTCATAAAACCTCCCAAATAATTTTATTTATAAGACTAGATTATTAGTCAAATAATGTACCTTTTGTTATTAATCTGATAGACTAATAATTCATTTGGATAAATAGCATTTCGGGGCAACCCAACCAACCTGGCTGTACCCCAAAATAAAACCTTTTACGACCCATTATCCACCCACTCAATTAGCCACCTCAAGTCTTAGCATCTAGTTGATCAAACACGTATCTAAGTCTAACCTCAAGCTATTCAATAGGTATCGTGAAGGAGCTCTGGTGCCTGAAACCAACAGTGAGGGTGCACCACCTGAACCTGAACCACCAACTGGTCGTAGACGGGAGTATATTCCTTCAGCAGATCCAGGTTCAAGGTTGCCTCATATGAATATTAGGGTGCTATCTGAAGTCACAAAAGAGGTACATCCCCATCATTTTTAAAAGTCAAAAGTAGCCTAGAGGTGCAAAATGGGTCGGTTGGTAAGTTTTGGTACCTCGGGTTGACCTGAAACCCTCTTTGCTCATTTATTTTTCCTAATTACAAGTGTCAGTCATGATTACAAGTAACAAATTATTTTCAATAATGATAAAATTTTTGAATAAATTAATTTAGGAGTTTTTTGCATTAAAAATACTCTGGGTGTGTTTGACCATTTGACATGTTTGACCCGTTTTCTTTTAAGCTATCTCTTTACTAGTTTGATGTGTTAAGAGTTAAAACTTCCCACCTCTACTAAGGGAATGTTTAGCCCACAGCTTATAAGAGCTTATGAAAGCTGAAGCTCACAAGCTTTGTTTGGCTCACAGAACATTTAAGAGTGTATGGAAAACATAAGCTCCTAAACCATAAGCTAGTTGAAGTAAATAGTAGCTGGAGCTTATGAAAAGTAATTTACTTAAATACCCCTCTAGTAACTGTATTTCACCTTTTGAGTTTTATTTGTTCATCCTTTTATGTCATTTTACACTTATAAGCTCCAACTACTTTATCAAATACATTCATAAAAACAAAAGCTCCAGCTACAAGTTCTAAACAAAAGTGCCAGCTCCAGCAAATTTTGTCAAGAATACCTGAGTGTATAAAACTGATCTTTTTGTTGATATCCGATTTGTCTAATGTACTATAGGTGAAAATATCTACATTGGATCTTATCTCTGGAGACAAAATTGAGTTTCTTCTAATAATTGCACCAATAGATTCGTCATATCGGCTAGCTAATGTTACGCTGAACGTTGCCAAAGAACACAACATTTTGGTTAAGGTATGTGTTATGTGGCCAGATGGTTCAGTGAATGTGGATTCAAGAACCAAGACATCACTGGCACCGTGGGATAATTATCTAGATGTTGTTGAGGTAAGACAACCATCAATTTCATCCTCATGGTGGGAAATATGTAAAATGACACACCGGGGAGCCATTTTGGTTAGGCCTGATGATCATATCGCTTGGCGGGTGAAATCAGCTGTGGTTGGTGGTATTAGGGTAGAAATGGAAAGTGTTTTCTCAGCCATTGTAGGATCACAAAATGGTCGCATTTAGAGATGAGTATGTACCAAGAGACACAGAAATCTTTAATTTGTTTCTTTTATTTCGTTTTGAATCCAATAAGGGTGAAGGGGAAGTTCTCTATATGTGTGCAAGTAAATAAATATAATGTCTTGATATATGTTATGGACTTGACTATAGAAATATGATTTTCCATCCATTTGATATTTTCTTCTGATTAAATATGCATATTGAGCAAATATTATTTTGCATTAATCTTTGTAAAGTATTCTAGTAAGTTATTGTTCCTTAACAACTTCAAGTTTAGCTTTTATATAGAAAACAAAATTTGTCTATGTGGGTTTGTACCCAGATATTTAGTTTGAATAGCTGCAACCTTAAACCAAAACCGTTCAAGCACTTCATCAACCCACTTTTTTGACACTGTCAAATTAATGAGGGCAAGTGCCATCACACATTCACATGTATGACACATGATGGGCTTTTGGCTTTATTGGCCATCACATGCATCATAATATGTCCACTTTTTGACACACTCGAATTAAAATAGGCAAGTCATAAGTGTCATCACATGCATGACACATGACAGACTTTTTGATCATTTTAGGCACTTCAGACCTTAAATAGAAAGCCCCAAAAATGTCAAGAAAACATCTGCCCATTCTTTCTTTTGTTCTAACTTTGCAAATTTGCAAATGGGTTGATATAAATTTCTATAAACGGGTGAAAGTTCAGATAATCAAAGGATATCTTGCACTAATATGACCAATTTTTTACTTAAAAAGAAAAGAGTACATAATTTTGAGGGTTTAGGAACAGATACATATACAAGTACCGCATTTGAGTACCAAAACCAAAATATAGTTTGTCAATCGATGCAAGTATAGCGAGTAATAATGAACCAATGTATTGAAGAGAACATAGATGATAAGAAACATAAAAGGAATGGTTTTATATTTTCAATCTTGTCAAAGTTACAAAATATCCAAAAAAAACAATCAATCCTTCACATTCAAACAACAATCAACAATTGCAAGGAGTCACACAATAACAAAAGAATTAGGGGCTTCTGCTCTGTTCTAATCTATATATAACACCAGATACAAATCACTAACAAAAAAAATATGAACCTTCGTGGCTCTAACCTACTAAATTAACTTTACAATACTTACATCATCAAATCACAAAAGTTAAAGCAAACTCTCACATTATTATGCAGTTGCATTTAGATTCTAGCTTCGGTGGTTTCGTATTTTCTTTATTATTAGAATAAACAATACGGGTTTTCGATAAATCAGTTACCTCACCAGCATTCAGTCTGTTAGGATCAATCATGGTGTCTTTCTTCATTATTTTGTTCTTCCTCTTTCTGTGGTATTTCAATGACGGTTTGCTTGTTTTATTGGCTTGAACTTCTTTGGGACCTGAATAACCTTTTGCGACAGCTGGAATAAGTGGAAAAGAAAAATTGTTATCGGGAAGATTAGGTGTGGTTTCTTTCTCAATGGCTAAAGTTGCAGCTTCATAGGCCAAGTTCTGAACTATTGAGCTGCAAAAGAGTATTGTGTCTGTTGCTTCTTCTAGTGTCAGACTTCTTCCTTTTGTTCCTCCTTGGCCTTCTACCAAAACCACTGATTCCTCTGACAAATATAAGGTTCATGTTAGTGTGATATATAAATATAACGTTGGTTGGACATAAATGTCTTGTGGACTGAATCAATAGCATCAATAAGAAGTGGACATGGGAAGATAAGTAATTCTAAGTCTGGAATTCTACAAAAATAATAAACAAACGTTGTAATTATCATGAGATAAAAGGAGTAGTAACATCTACATTGAGCAGATATATCAAGTGTGTACAGATCACAAGTAACGTGGCAATTTCCAGCCATTTACTCATATATGGGCCGATCTGGGTTTGTTTTATTTATCTTAAATGGGCCAAATTAAGGTAAGTGATTTTAACTAAACACAAGAGGGTTAAAAGTCATCCGAAGCCTGTTCAAATGTGTAACAGCCTCTCAAATCGCTTAAATGAAAAGGTTGATATTTTTTGCTTAGTAATAATCTAGTTTTTGCCATTATACTTGGCAGATATATCAGATTTTAAGTTCACAAAATATGTTTGTGAGTTGACCCAATCCAGCCCACATATAAAATCACATGTTTTGAGCCGTTAACCAACCAATTTGCCACCTTGTAGTACGAGGTGCTTGAATTATAGTCATGAACTTTCTGTGGAGAGGTTAGTTAGCATGACAAATATGTATGATCCAAAGTATACGAAACTAGAAGCTAGAATGCAAAAAAGGCTGTGATAACTTAAAACTCAGATTATACTTACCCATAATGCTGGTTGAATGATTTGAGGTGTCACAGTCCATGGCAGAAACTGCTATATCTTTAGCAAGTGCAGTAGAAACATGAGGGTCCTGAAATTCTTCTATGCTGCTTTCTGAACATTGAGAAACATTACATTGTGAAGCAGACGAAGACGAAGAACAACTGCGATCAACTTCTCCTTCCGATATGGCATCCAATTGAACTACTGCAATATCAGTGTTCTCAACAAAAAAAATTAGACTTGAATCTTCTTCAAATGTACAAGTTGTTAAATCACTGGTATCCTTTCCCAAGTCTTCAACTTTCTCAAAATCACATGTAGTTAAAGCACTAGTATCCGTTCCCACATCTTCAACTTTCTCAAACTTCAACGTAATTAAAGAATTTGTATCCATTCCCGAGTCTTCAACTTTCTGTAATGAGGCAGGGTCTTCATTATCTGACGATTCAGGTAACAGAAATTCCCTCGAATCAAGAGTCATTTCTATGTTAGCAACACCTTCATTTTCAGCGGAAGTGTCGTTTTCGCTCGGGTTTTCTTGAGGTCCTTCAGATGCTGAATCAGCAATATCTCTCTCCAGAGGGACAGTAGATACCTCAAAAGAATCAAGTGTGCTCGTTCCAACACTAGAAGGACGGAAAGCATGACTAGATGTTCCAGATACAGATGATACACTACGACGATACTTTACATTCATGGGGTCATATTTGTAATTTTCTATGTCGGACTTCCTGCTACTCAATTGACGCTGAAAACGAGGTCCAGAGTCAACAGAAGACGATGCAGACACACTCCCACGTCCTATTGAGCTTCTCATGCTATTTGTACTGGCTCTCGCATATGACAGATCATCATACGAGATGCTACTAGCTGAAAAGTTCCCGCTTTGGATAACAGACCGCCTTATACTAGTTGACCTTTTCAGCACTATTGAAATCCCTTCTCCTTCCAAACAGTCAACCTTTGACTTTGGATAGACATCCTTTGACTTTGGAGAGTCAACAGTGTATTGAATTTGCTCACTCCCTTCATCACTATAACTTAAACTTGGTTGACTAATGACTTGATGGTAAACTTTTGTTGGCAGAGAAGAAGAACTTGGAAAAGAAATGGTGTGTTGACTTTCCTCTGGACGTTTACTCTCACCATCCTTGACTAAATCTTTCTGTTGCTCAGATTGTGATCCGCTCTCACAAGTTAATTCTGGAGATACAACTTTGACTAGGGTCAT
Source organism: Logfia minima (assembly GCA_963921325.1). Lineage (NCBI taxonomy): Eukaryota > Viridiplantae > Streptophyta > Magnoliopsida > Asterales > Asteraceae > Logfia > Logfia minima. Next base: position 25,589,124 of record OY992766.1, read on the forward strand.
TTGACTTTCCATGTTGTGTTGACTTTCCTCTGGATGTGTACTCTCACCATCCTTGACTAAATCTTTGGGTTGCTCATATTGTGATTCGCTCTCAGAAGTTACTTCTGGAGATTCAGCTCTGACTATGGTCATTTGAGGCTTCATTGTGTTGACTAATCCATGATCTTCGTCTGACATACTTGACCCTTCATGAGAACTCACCACAGCAACTATGTTTGTCGCCATATCACTGATGGTCAAAGCGGAAGTTGACTTCCGGCAATCTGGACAAAGTTTAATGTCATCTTCTGTTTGTGTGATAACAGAGTAGCTACAACCACATCTTGAACAAGTTAACATATCCTCGTTGCTATCATCTTCTGGGAAATCGTAACTCCCATTGAAACCATCTGAAACTTCAGCAGTTATAATATCACGTTGCGCAAGATTTTCAAAGCCATCTTCATGTGGTGAAAATTCATGAGTTTCATCTTCTTCACCTTCATTCAAAGATTCAGGTTTCTCAAGCATGAATACTTCATCATCAATATTACAATCTGGGACCTTCACATATCCAGAAGTTGCATCGGCTTCGTTTGGATCATATTCTTCCATATCATGTGGGCCACTGGTACCTAGATCAGAACTTGCATTACTACTAGTTGTTACTGAAGAATTCCAGACAGGACTTGCTTTCCCAGCATAAAAGTTTGAAGTAGGTACACTGGAAAGCAGTGGTCTGAACATATTTTGAGGACCTTTTCTATGATCCTACACAAGAACATTAAAACATTATAAATGTCATTTCCTTATTTGGTAATTTAAACTGATAATTATCAACAAGGCTGCATGCACTGAAATAGAAACACTATTTAATTGAATACATAATTAAGTACCATTTGTCGAAGTGCCACATCAAAAGATCTTTTTGGAGCAGAGCTAGAAGAAACAGCTCTGATTGGCTTTTGGGAAAGAAGAGCTTTATTATTCCTAAAGCCGCTCACTTTCTTAGAATTTGACTGTTCTGAGACATCAAAAGTAACAGAATGAAGAGATTCAACATCGTCATCCGCAGAAGATGCGATTGAACCTTTAATATAAGCGCTCAATCTATCTCGATCATGACTATGAGATGAGCTGATGCTTCTAGAACCAATCGGTGACATTGAATGTCTTCCATTTCTGGATGCGGGTGAGGACCCACGTACATAAGATGCAGGCCGATCAGCCAAAGAGGTCCTGAGATTCGGAGGTGCTTCTGTGGAGAACCCTGAAATGTTCGCTGGCCACGCCTTTACCTTTGGTGAAGCCGAGTTTCCCGAAATAACTCTTGCACCAGTGCTCATAGTACTAACAGAACCCGTGCTTAATCTCCTTGAAGTTGGTGTAGAAGCGCGTCGAGGTGGGGTAGAAGGTTTACTCGATGGGGAAGATGGTCTTCTTGATCCAGTGGCAGGCCTTCGAGTGGGCGGTGGACTAGAACTAGGTACTGAAGAGGCCCGACCTCTTGGCTGAAATATGGGTTCACGAGACCGTGGAGATGGGCTCAACCGATTTGGACTTGCACTACCTCTACTGCTTCTATGACTCTTCTCCATCTGTAATAAAGCATCAATTACTCGCATTAGAAAAGGTTGTGACTAAATATAAACATATCAGTGTGTATAAAACGGGTGTAGAAAAAGGTGTTTGGATGTGCAGCCTTTTAAAGTTGTAATAATCAGATAAGCAGATGTTTAATAAGTTCTGATCATTTAAGAAATTCATGGATGAAATGACCAAAAAGAACAACTTTGCAAAAACAAAAGGAGGCGCATCTTGTGGAGTCAAAAATAAAATTCTCTCAAATTAATTCTAAAAAATGGCGCACATAGGTATCTTTAATTTAAAGTTAGACAATCACTTTTGGTGCAGCTAGTATGAAAACACTTATCCAATATTGATTATCGGACCTCTATATAATCAAAAATCAGAAGTTACATCTATTTATTCAAACATTAAAAACAGATAAACGTAAATCCAATCACCCCTTAACTCTAATAAGTATAAACTTAACCAGCATAACTGACTTACTGTGGATGATCTGGAGATTGAAATGGGTTGAGCTCGAGGTCTACCCCTCTGGGGAAGATTAACTTGAGGCTCATCATCCAATGAGGCAAACAAAGGGGTATCAGGAGGAGTTATCAACCTTCATAGCCATAAAAGAAATTAGTCTAAAAGCTAGCAAGAGAGCAACTTGTGATAATGGAAGACACTGAATTTAAATAACAAGCAAATAACTACAAACCATTCGTAATCGTTCTTTTCCTCTTCTACATTGAGAAGATCACTGCTTTCTCCTCGAGCAGTAACGTTCATACCAAGCTTGTGATCCGAAAAATGCCGCAATTTGGTCGCTGCAATATGAAATTAGACAACAAAAAAACAGCACAGATCATTTATCAAGCCATTGCCTTTAAAATCACATTTATATTTCTCTCCTAAATATACACAATGTTTCTACATATATATAGCAATCAATAAATTAACATAAAAATGTAGATTAATTTAAAAATTACATCAAGAAAAGCTTCAAAATTTACCAAACGTGTCCTCGAAATCATCGTTAGACTGCAACAAAAAAGTATCACTCTCTTTGCTCTGCACCTCATTAAATAAAGCAAGATCATCATCTCTCTCTTTATAAAGTATTCCATTTTCGAGACTACGCCCTCTCTTATGACTATCACCTCTCCGTTCCCTCCCCGGCGAAAATCTCATCGCCGGTGAAGCCGGCATTCTCGCTACCAAACGCTTTCAACAACTAGTATCCCCAAATTCAATCCCATTCAAATAAAAGCACCGTCCAATCAATAGCTTACAGCTCCTGTAACCGAAACAACCAAATTAAATACATCAAATATTCAATCATTGTATGTAAACCCTAACATCTGAAGCAATTCAATTCCAACTTCAAATGCTGATGTCATCAACTCGCATGACTCAACATGAATCAATACATACTAAATTGCAAAATGAATAGATCAAGTAACAGTAAAATTGGTCAAATTAAAACCTAATTAAGTAAGACTTACAGGTACGATAGTCAAAATTGAAAATGAATAACGGAAATTGAGGAAATAGAAGAGGAATGGAGTGTGATAGAAGTTATAAAACGGTGGAAGGTGGTTGGATCTGGTTGGAAATTGAGCGGATCAAAGGATGTATGTCGGTGGTTTAAGTTAAAATAATATAATAAAGCTGAAGTTATAATACTTAAAATGAAACCCTAATTTGAAATGAATTGGGAACACGTGAAGAGAGGTGAGAGGTGGAGTGTTGATGGAGAAATAAAATGAAATTGGAAGAAGAAGAAGAGTAGCTGTTGCTTTAGTTCTTTCTTACTTTTTTATGCCTGTGTGTCCCAGTTCACCATCTTTGCCGTTAATATATTTATTTCATTTTTTATTTATTTGTTTTCTTATACATAATTAATAATTACGTATTGATATTAATATTATAGATATATATATAGATATAGAAGTATGCATTTATATTTTTTTTGCGAAAAATAAAATAATATACTGATTAGAAGATTTTGAATAACTCCAATAATATAACATTTGCGATAATACACCGTTATGTATTGAAATATATATTTTGACATTGAACTTTTCTAATTGAACATTTTACACTTGAATTTCATGTCTTGGTTTGAGCTCAACTTGATATAGTAATTTGAACTTGAGCTTCAACCGATGTAATGTTGAAATTGACGCTTTGAGAATTTCATGAATCATCGACTCACCAGCAACTGGACAAATTTTGAGCACTTGTTGACGATTTAACATACTTTAGAACCAACTAAACCTATGTGAACCTTAATTATGACAATGTGTACGAGAAGGATTTGAGAGACCATGACATTGGCTAACATGCTTGAGAATCCGACTAGAACATAAATTGCAACTAAGCTTTCAAAGAAAACCACATAAAACCACATAGGGAGTTTAAGGGCCAACTCGGAGCCCACTCTCACAAACACTGTGTCGCGTTGACCGTAAAATAAGGGCGAAAACTGCAAAATATTTTGAGACACCATGTCTAACACGACTTACCTTTGATGTAACCGATGATCGTAGGACTATTGAACTCGTGTGTGTATACACCTTTTTGAAACGACATAATGAAAGGATGAAATAAAGGTGTTGATGACATCGTCATAATCAATTGATGATTACGATAAACTAAATATAAAGCAACCATGGTTAAACTTAACTGTAGAAATGAGAAGCATTGATCAATGACAAAATAGCCGTTGAGGTCAAAACTAATGAAGAAGGAACTGAGGTACTAGATCTAGATGCTAAAATCCCGCTATTGAACTTAAAAAAACCGAAACTTGATATGTCGGAGAGGAGGCTACAGAGTCGATTTTGTCATCGATGAAAAGGTTGCAAACGAAACCAATGTGTGATATTGGAATTTGAAAATCTTTTGTCAATGAAAAAGGTTATAAAATCAAATCAAAGATTGTTGAAATTTGGATCTAAGAGAGGTTACTAACACCACAAATTGTGAGAAACATATTATGCAGATGGTAACTTGAGGTATATCATGAATGGTGAAAATGAAAAACGGATACTAAATTGTTACCTTCGGACCGCCAGCAAGGCCAAAGACCGGATAAAGGGATTATAAGATTTGAATTACATGATTCTCAAGTCAGATAAAAGTCTACTGTGATACATACAGATATAGAAGTATATGGTTAGGCTGTTCAATATGCTTTGAATTTTTTTATTCTAGTTAACAAAAAGAACATTCACAAAAAAACATGCATAAGGTTAATATTAGGTAAAAGAAAGATGATTAGATTCTGTTGAGACATAATCTTATAGGAAATTTACATTTAACAATTGTTTAGCTTTCCCATGCTAAAAGGATATTCGTTATTTGTGTGCATAAGTTAGCAGTTAGTTATACGGATTATTTTCTTTTAAACATTACATTTTATCTATTAAGAAAAGTGTATATTTTCGAACAAAAGAAAAGAAATATATGCAATAGTGCAACTTGTTAAATTCCTTATCGTAAATATTAAGGCGACCTCAAACGGTGTAGCACAGATCTTTTGACGCTCATCACGTATGAGTAAACTTAACCCGTATAGCGGCTTGTTTAAACAATGAATCAACCAACTGATGCGGCCCCACCTAGGGAATTTTATGATAAAATGTTACTTTTTTGTATTTCAATCTCAAGTATAACTACCTTTTTTCACGAGAATTGTAACAAGAATAACTTATAAATCCAAAATCAATTAGACCACACTCTATTCAATTTTGGATAGGTCAATACAAATTTATTTTCTATAATAATAATCATGACATGATATTTCACTAGTGATGGATTAACGGCTATTAATGACTCAATTGATAGTTTTAAATCGGAAAGAAACTAACAACTTGTTCCCACAATATAGTAAAAAATAATTTTTAACGATATTTATATTTATATCAAGAAATTAAAATCAATTTAATACTTAAAAAATATGTACAAACAATGTAAATTCATTGTAAAAAATAAAAATTAAATGTTAATTATGATAAATCTTAAATTTTTATGGTCATATTTAATGTATAATTGTTTTTATGATATAATGTCTACTTACCAAATTACAAATATTAAATGAAAGGAGATAAGTTAGTATTTTTCATCTTACACTTTTAAACTAGTAACGAAAAAGTAAAAATAATTCAAAGGGATTATAATAAAAATTGCAAATGTCAATGATATGGCTAGTTGTGGGTTATAAATTATAATGAAAATATTCTTTGCTTTGTAACATGTAAAGAGTATATTATAAGTTGAGAGATATGGAAATCTCAACTATATGGAGTATTTTAAAAGACAGTATAATATAATGTATCAAGTGTGTCAGCGCTAAAATGAGTGATTTTATGACAAATTGTACTGAGTTGTCGTAACTTTTTGTGCACTTTTTTCGAAGGATTTATATTTATATTTATGTAATTAGAAAATTTTATTTTAATTACACCTAATAAATGATGTCATCGAGTAGCTACTTAAGGTACGTCGGTCTAGTTAGTGAAACCTAAAAAAGTACAAATTTTGATGGTATGTTACTCTTCTGTTCAAAAACACTGACCACGTGATCTACTACAACTTTACTATTAAGCTAGGATAGGATGAAAACCCACGCTCTAGCACAACCAGATAAATATATATTGATAGTTATAGTATTTTTTTTAATAAAATAAAATAGATTGCAATACATTACTTGTATTATTTGTTTATTAATCTTATTTAATCATGACATTTAGGCTTTAAAAGTTTATGATGAGTAATCTATCATTTTATTCGCGAAAAGAACTTAAACTTGAAAAGCTTTACAACGAAAGAATTGAGAGTCTAGTTTTTCCAATAAATGAATTATTGTTTCACTAATAAAAACAAATTGATTGGCTTAATCAATCAAAAAATTGAAAAAACACAAAATAGGGTGCATGGGAGACAGAAAATGTTACACGTTGGAAGTCGGTTTTGTTGATGCTGTTGATCAAGTAACAAGACAGTATAACATATAATATATCGCACTAAAGTGAAAGAAGTTACAATTTACCAAACTTGTTAAACGTATGTATAATATGACTATGAGATTGATAGTGTATGAATAATAAATAAACTGTAAGGATAAGCAATACTAAATAATATAAATAAAATTGTTAACTTATCATCTATATATTATTTACTCATTTTGAATAGTACATATATGTGTTATTAGTTATAATTTGAAAAAAGCTAATTTTGAATGTTGCAATCTCAATTTTCAAAAATCACACCTCTTAAACAAATGTCTTTTTATCATTTCCTTTCGTTTTCAATGCCGTTTTTTATTTTCTCACATATCAAAATCCTTAATTCAATGAAAGTATCACGTGTTATAAGACAACATAAAAAGTTGAATTCTTTTAACTAGAAAAATGTAACAACAATAATAGTGGGAGTATCAACTCTTAAAAAAATAAGTAACAACGGAAATAGTATTAGTATATAATGTATTAAAAGGCGAGAAGTTAAAAATTTGAATAACTTAAATGTATCAAATAACATCATTATATAATTATAAAATGAATATTATGCTTGTTACAAAAAGTTTAAATTTATTTATATATTTATCTATCATCATCTTCGAGTGTATGATAAATTGATATCATAAGAAAAACTCTTTTTTTTACTAATTTCAGTTCTCGATAGATTAATATCAAAATATCATTGTATGATGATATGGTGATGGTCTCTTAATTAAGTGCTAGGTTATTGGTTATTTGGTTTTATGAAAAGTGGAATATAATAACGTACGTACTTCGTCTATTATCACTTCTTAACGAATTATTCTTATGTATAATAAGACACATTATAAACAATTTAAAAACTTTTAACAATAAATGATGCTATTTGTCATCTATTTTTGTCTAAAAATACTGGTTATCCTTTTGCTATAACTATTTTTATAAGGAAAATATCAATTAAGTGTTAATTTGAAACTCTATAATTAAAATATTCTTTTTAAATTAATACTAATAATAAATAGTGAAAAACATTATTGGTATTTAGTATATTGTTCAAATGAAATATAATAGAAAGCATTATAATTCTTTGATAATCAAACATATACAATCTCTTATTTACATACCTTATAAATAAATGAGTAAGGATCATTATGCATTACTTTATTGGTTGATCAAAAGGGTTGGGCTTTAGCAATCAAGAAAATGAATTGTGGTAATGGCAAGTATTACTAGTAGGTGTCTAGGTGATGGTTGTGGGGGCCAAAGATAATGAAGATCCATAATAGGACTTTTCAAGACAAGAAGTATAAAGTACAACATCATTATCATAAGATATTAATAGTAAGAAAATTGATGATTAACTTATGCTTAAATACGATTATTTGATAAGAGTTTTGTTAATATGTGTTTCATGGTTAGTTTTGATATTCATTAAATTAAATGTATTTATCGGTATGAAATGAAAGTTTCAGTTCATTTAAAACTTTTTATTATGTGTATCGGAATATACTTAATACTTGTGATATTGTCATGAGAAGAGTTTCTATAAAAGGGAAGTTGCTATATGTTCGTCTCTGTTTAATTATCTTAATACATGAAAACGTAGGAAGATATATGTTGTTCATATACACACTTTTGTTCAAGGTACACTTCACCTTTATCAAAATCAGAAGAACCTACTTAAATACTCTACTATATATCTTATATGCATGTTGTAATACATATGAAGTGAAAAAATCTGTGATACTATAATGACATATTAAAAATCTTACTACGGAGTATTGTAACAACATGGTAATAGTGTAGTACCACTTATAGGGATATATATATACATATAGGGGAAGAATTTATAGGGAAGCTTCAAAATTTGAGGAATAATGGAAGTAAATCTTAGCCCTTGATTTTTTTATTAAAAAATATTTTTAACATTCATCGATGATGAATGTTAAATTTTGAAATTTTTTGTAATTTTTAAAATTCATTTATAATGAAATCAATGGTTGAAATTTACTTCTCTCATTCCCTAATTTTTTTACTTCCCTATTGATCCCCACCCTATACATATATTACTAATTTTGTTAGTAAAAATATATTTCATGTTAAACTACTAAAGTTAATTAGTTCATAATTTTAACCTTTTTAAGTTGCTTAAACGTCTATTATCATTTTATTAGACAAAGTCATAGTATGTGTCGTTCTCTAACTCTTATTCTAAAATAAAATAAGATCAGATAAGACATAAGTGCTACAATTTCATAGCCAATATCGACATCTTATGCAAAGTTATACTACTTTTATCATCATTTTGATGGATGTGAAGAAATCAGAAATACCATGTTAATGTTTCATATTGCTCCATGGCTCATAATTACCTTAATGAATTAACATTGATACATAATTGTAAGATACCAATAAAGTACTTTAATTTTGATGGATGGAAACTTTAAGTACACCATTAAACTTCAAAACTAATAATGCACAAGCAGTTATACATGATAGTATATTTCTATATTAATATTAATATAAAGATAAAGAAGTTATTATCATAATGAAAGAGTCAAATTGATTAATTGCAAGTCTTAAGAATAATTAGTTACATCGTTCAAACGTTTCTTTGTCTCATTCCCAAATTGGAGAGTGAACTTTTTGATAAAACTTGGCCGTTTTAGAAGGAAGAAAATTAAAGTCATGCAAGTAGGCTTGTAGTCAACAAGATCCATTTAACTTGCTTAGATAGTTAAAGATTATATTATACACAAGCTATTTTATTTTATTTTATGTTATTTTTACTTTACCTTACATTGGGTTTAGTAAGCCCATGTTCGTTTGGGCTTTAAGTTAAGCAATCAATTATTATTATTGTGAAAGATGAATACCTTGATGTGACAGCTTTAATTTACTATCAGGTTTAATAAAATCCACTTGGACTATTTTATAATATTGTTTCGTCACTCAAACACTAACTGAAGGTAACAAAATTCAACTTGGTCTTTGTCTTGCATAATTTTGTCTCTAACACTATATACAAGTAGACACTAGTATACTTTATATAAGAGGTATTCATATATACTAAAAGTAGTGGAAAAAATCTAAAGAAAATGAGTTATTTATAATTGTTAAGCGAATTTAATTAAACATGTTACACCAAAACGACATTATATTTAAAAAAATCATTGTCACATGATATTTGTCACATAAATTTGGGTGTTTAACAACATTATATTTATCTCTCTGAAAAGTTTTGTTAACGAAATCCTTAAATACTATCGTTAATAAATTCGTACATTCCTAGTTATTCAGGAAGTTAACTAATACTCAAAAAGAAAATATGCTACTTGTTATGAGTTGAGAAGTACAGATGCATGTTTGAAAATTCTAGTAAATGTTAGAAACATTATTTATTCGATAGTTAATGAATAGTATTTGGTGGGTTTTTTATTTATAATTAATTTTTTCTTTCAATAAAGAAATTCAAGTATAGATTAATTTTCTATAAAAGTAATTATAAGATTTTACATGCTTTTTTTTTTTCAATTAGTGTATCATACATTAAAATACAAATTATTTTCCTATTTTCAGATATGTAGTTTTCTTTTCAATAAAAAAATTCAAGTGTAAATAATTTTTCTAAAAAAATAATTTAAGATTTTACATACTTTCTTTTCTATTTGTGTACCATTATGTTAAAATACAAATTATTTTCATATTTTTAGATATTAGTACACTTTATAATAATTATCGAAGCTGTATTTATTGTTTTCAATTATATACCAATCTTTGTAAATTTTCTTTCATTATCGAATGATGATTTCAGGAACTATTAAAAATTTAATATAAATTAGTAAGGGTAAGAAAATGTATTAAAGATATAGAACTTAAGAAACTAACAATGATCGTGTATTTATATTACTAAGAAAAGCTATTCATATTAATTGTATGAATATTTATTTTTATTTTAACTATAAAAAGTAAATAGATAATTACCAAGAAATAATAAAGTACATATTAGTAACCATAAAATATGATTGAACTATTTTCAGAAACACTTGATAAACAGAGTAAGAATAATCAAAATTGACGTAAATAGTTGATTTGCTAAGAGAGGGTTAAAGGTAGACGGTTAAAATAAAATACAATATATATATAAAAGTTAAATGATTATCTCTATATTTGTAAAATTATAATTAACTATAAATTCAACTTTTATTTATATAATATATTAGTAATTAAAATATTGATATATTAACTTTATATTAATATTAAATTATAAATTTATTCATTCAAAAAACGGACAAATTATAAAACCTCGTCCTAACCGTACGTATTTTCATTTTCTAAATATTAAAGTAAAAGTAATAGTAATTCACATATGAAAATATCTAGAGCTATCGCCATAACACGTCACCGTTCTTTGTTCAACCAAAGCAAGCCATTTATTCAATCCAATAAATAGATATATGCATACAAATCTCTGTATCTATCTCTCTTCACAAACATACCAAATCAGGAACTTACACAAACTCTAATCCATAAATCAGATCAAATCATCAATTGCCTTTTTCAAAGCTTTAATTAATTATGATAATTTCTGTTTTCAAGCGTTAATTTATGGTTATAATTCATCGTCCTTAATTCCGGTTTTTAATTTCAACTAATTTGTTCATCATACATCATATACGTACATGCATGTCTATGTAATTGTTAATTCCGATTGGTGTTCCTCAATTGGTTAAAAAATTAGTAATTTTTGTTAGTTAATTTCGCGCCATGGCCAGCAGAGACGTTAATTGTACGTCATCATCGTCAATCGGAAACGGAATAAGTAAATTAATGAAACGACGACGCGCACGGCGGCAGCGTCGGCGGCCGGTGGTCGAGTCCCTTCCCGGCGATTTGTTGATTGATGTTCTAACTCGTGTTGCATCATCTTCGTTTACAGATCTTTTCAATGCTAAATTAAGGTAACTTTATTTTTTTAATTTTTTTTCTGCAAGTGATCATACATGCATTTATTTTCCGTACACGAAATTAGTATGCTTTTTCGTATTTTAATAATGTTAAATTGTTATTTTTTCTAGATCTTAAAATGTAAGAGTTTAAGTAGTTAAAACATAGAGTAATGTTATGTCCACCAAAAATTTACAAACAAACTCTGACAAAATGACATGACATCACAAAATGACATGACATAAGTGTTGAACCTATCAAAATATATTAAATTTTATCGGTCTTACTTATCTCTTTTATCTCTTCTCATTTAATTGGTCCACGTCATTTTGTAGATTATATTTTATAAAGTTTATGTGAACTCATTATTTATTTAAAATGTATCCTTATTAACATGCAATGTTACAAATATAACTAATTGATCAGCACAAATTATGAAAGTAAAATGCGAAGTTGCTATGTTTACCTTTGTTAAGCTAGAGGAAATAAACATCTTGAAATAAGAGGTCACTTGATAGTAACAAATTTTAAAATTGTTTCATTTATATTACTCTGTGGTTGAGATTGCTTATTTTAAAACGCTTATCCTTCTAAAAGAATAAGCATGTATAAACCATGTTTGGCGTAATTGTAACAAGGATCAAAGCTTGGTTAATGTTTAGAAACTTTCTCTTACTTGAAATGTTCGGATGTATATGGTAATACTAGTTTCTTTCACATTTATGATAAAGTTTTCATTTTGTTAGTGATAGAAAAGTTTCTTCCAAAAGATCATTATCGTGAACATTACCATCAAGGAAATATTAGGCAGCACTTCTTGTTTGCTTTTTTTGTGCCATGTTGCCTCATAGGTTTTGGTCTCTCTATAGAAAAAGAAGTCGTATAAGTCCATATTGATGGCTTTGATAAACTTTTATCTAGTCTATGATCTTATCTGTAATGTATATTACGGAGCACTATGTTCAAATAATGTTCTAATTAATACATGCCTTAAGAAACATCCAAACGAGGACGCTGTCTATTCTTGTCATCACTGTTATTACCATTTATATTAAGGCATAAAAAGGCTTCATTTGGCATGTATTAGATAAGAATATATGGTAAATACTACTGATAAAGAAAGGTGAGATTGCTGTATTTAGGTTAGGGATCTGAGAAAGCTTGTTAACTTTGGGATGCATTATTTTGGAATAGGGGTGTCATCCAACTAATCTATGGTTGTGGGACTCTCAATTATGCTATCCCAATGTAGTACCTTTACCCTTCCTTTCATTAGTTAGGTGTTCTTGTGGGGTCAGTATTGGATCCATGACAACATTTTTCTTAAAAAGGACACTTTCTTTTTGTCACACCATTTGATGTTAAACTCCACTTAACCTTTACTTTGATCATTATATTTTTCGTTTTCAGTGGTTAAGAATGTTACGAATAGTCCTAATAAGGTCTTAGACTCGCAGATTATATATATGTACAAAAATTTTTACAGAGAAATACTGTTGTGATTGATAATTTGCTGTTTCGTACTTTATATAGTTGTAGGGATTTTCTTGGAGCAGCGGAAGATGAGTCCATATTTCAACATGTTTCGATTGACAAGTTTCCAGTAATTCATTGGTTTCCGCCAAGTGGTGAACTTCTTTCGTTCCTAAATCGATGTATTGACAAAGGGAACCCAGAGGCAATGTTCAGGCAAGGAATGGTAAGTCGTTTGTAGTTTGTACCATTATCTGTTTTCTTAGTTGATAAAACTTGTTAAATGAATTTTTATTTTTTACCATTTAAAATTTACAGATAGAGTTCTTCAGTCGGGCAAGGATTGAGACGGGCCTTGAGTACTTGAAAAGGGCAAGTGAGAAAGGACATGTGGAGGCGACATATGTGTACGGTATGATTCTACTCTCTAGAGGTGGCCAATCGAGTCAACAAGGCTTGAATATTTTAAACTCAATGAAAATATCAAGATCCAAATATTTGAAAATCCGCGAATGTAGAGCTAAAATCAAAGCAGTTATTAGAGAAATGTGGATTAATAATTCGATTTCACTAAATGAAGTTGGATGCAATTGTGAAGAAAGAAACAACATCTATATCAGAAAAAGAAAATTTGACGAGGACGAAGATGTAGATGTCCTTTCTTGCGATGCTTGTGGGTGGTATCGAGAGGTCATTTCGTTCTGCAAAATAGTAGATGGTGTTGTTTAGGCACGCATATGAATTGCTTCTTAGACCTATTGGAATTATGATTGTTTAAATTGGTGAATTATATGATATGGGTAGGTATGTAACTGGGTTTTAGAGGTAAGTTGTATGATATGTGCAAATACATGGTAAACCAGGATTGTGTAAATTTTAATGTAATATGCAACAACTTCAATCTCTTGGCATTATTAAGCAATCGCTAAATTTTATTTGGTGTTGGAGTTGTTATTTGTTAGTTGTTTGTTGTTTGACCCGGTCTACGTTGACTAGGTACAACAACCGATTCGAAATCACCGAGGAATGCATGTTGTATGTATCGGTTCATGTACGATATATGTTCCCCTTTAGTTTCACATGGGGACTGGATCTCATCACATGTGTAGGCCTACATCTTACGCAAGTTCAGGCCCCATAAGTAGGACCAAACTGTACTAATAATAAAAAGGGTTAGGAAACCAAAGAGTAACGATACTTGTTCGGGTTTCAAATCACGGATAATGTATTAATCCTTTGGGATTTTGTTGATAAAAAACCCTAGTATTTGGATTGAAAGGTTTTTTACCTCTCGGAACACCACTGTGTCAACGTTGAAGTCGGTGGTAACCATCCGACATTGTCTTATATGCTTAACCAAGTTAACATAATCGTGACATACACATGTTATATGCCTAACCAAGTTAACAGAATCGTGATAATTAGTTAGGGTGTTTAGTAGTATACATAGGGTGTTATTGTAATAGAAGTCGGTTAATTGATAAATGAAATCCGTTTCTTCCCCATTATTCCTCTGAAACACACACTAGCACACAGACTAGTTCATCATGTCAAATTACTTTAATTCTTATTCTTGTTTTTGAAAATTCTGGTTGTTTGATCTCCCTTTATTCAATTCCTTTGTGGAATTCTGGAAGGAATATATCACTTGGTATCAGAGCTACTTTTCTAGCCAAATTTTGAAAATCAAAATTAAAGAAATAGAACCTTCAAAGGTCACCGATGACAACTACTGGAACAAAAATGAATGAAGATATCAAACAATATCTTCATAATATTTGTGATTCCATTGAGGATTTGAACACGAAATTGGAAGTGTTTGCAAATAATCAAGAATTCTTGATTGGTGAAGTACAGACAATAAGAGGAGAAGACCAAGGTAAAAATCGAAACCTACATTTTTCAAGTCATGATATTAAATATTTTAGGTCACATTTTGTTGATGATTTGAGAGTATGAATGGTAAATGATAGTGACGGTGTAGGCCAAATTGAGAATAAGAAAGATGCACTTAACTTGTTTGACGAAATGTCCATAAGAAAAGGCTTCAAACAAAATGACACAGTAAAAGAATATTATGATGCTTTTCATTCTTTGTATGTCAAGATGGGTTTAGATGAATGGTATCTTGTTAGTCTTTTCATTTGGGGGTTGCAACTAGAAAATAGGAAGGTTGTTAGCGTCTTCAACCCCAAAACCCTCTATGATGCTTATGGTTTAGCTAAGGTGTAAGAAATGACTAACAATCTTATGAAAGAGAAAATCAGTCCACTATTGCTACCTATTTCCAATATTAAAGATTCAAATGAAGTGAACAACGATAACATTTGTTGAGTGAATCTTGATAAGTCAAGTGAAAAGGTGAATAATAATTGTTTGGAGTCCAATGGTTTGTAGAGAAAGTGATAGAAGGAACAAGATCGAGTCTAACATAGCTATTGTAGAAGAGGATATTAAATGTATGGTTATGGTTAGTAATGAATTAGAAGATGAATTTGTGACTACTAATAGTGTTAGCCCGAGTTATTTAGTGTATGCAAATTCATTTGCATCTACTGGTGTGAGTGAAGAATCTATTCACGGGACTATCCAAATTCACTGTAAGAATCAGAATTATGGATTAGAAGGGGTTATAGCCATTAAAAAGGTGCAATGGAGTGCTTTCTTTTCTTATTCAACAGAGAATAATCATGTGAATAATTCCTCGTAAGTGAAGAATGATAATGCTTACTCAAAGAATTTCGAGGGGATCAAGTTAGACGTTCAGTTCAAGAGTTCAACGCTAAAAGAGATGAAACTGCTCATGATTTGATGATTGTAGACACTACCAACAAGGATGTATCTTTTGATCAATAGAAGTTTGACATTTGGAAATGGCACAAAAAGAAAAAGATGTGTGTGGATTTTGACATATGAAATGGCCTAAAAGGAAAGAGTTGTGTAGCAATGTTATGCAAGCTGGTTTAACAAGGACTAATTATAACAAGAATGTGTTACTGGTTTTTCTTTGATTACAACATCCAGGGCAATTTGTTGGGAGTTCCAAACGACAAAGTCAACAGTATAGTTGGATGAAATTGTTGCGCGATCAAGTTATAAGGTTTGATAATTCTTCTTATGTTATCTAGTTGTTGTTCTTTTGCTTATTAACAAGCTAAATCCAGCTCAGGTTTGGAAACTACTAAATTTAATGAAGTTTTGCTTGGAGTTAGATGAAAATGATGGTAAAAACACAATTGCAAATGCGTTCAAAACCAAAGCAGCCGTCGAAACCCAAAGGGTTATTAATCATCTTAGAAAATCTGAATTGGGTTATACAAGATTAACAGAAACAATGTTGCTAGAATCATATGAATATCAAATTAACTTGAGGATCTTCTCATTTGGGCCAGTTTTGGAAGGTCTTAACAGTTCACAAATCGTTGCTAAGGTTGAACCAACTCAAAGCAGTATCATAAATATGATGGAGATGTTATAAGCAAGTTGTATGAAGACATAATACAAGTTTCAAGCTTTCAACAGGATTCTTGAGGACAAGAATCTTTTAAGGGGAATGGATTGTTATAGTTAATTTTAGCATAAGTCACGTGACATACACATGTTATATGCTTAACCAAGTTAATAAAATTGTGATAATTAGTTAGAGTGGTTAGTAGTATAAATAGGGTATTATTGTAATAAAAGTCAGCTAGTTGATAAATGAAATCAGTTTCTTCCGCATTATTTCTCTTTCATATCGAATTACTTCAATTCTCATTCTTGTTTTTTAGAATTTTTAATTGTTTGATCTCCCTTTCTTCAATTCCTTTTTGAAATTTTGGAAAGGAACGTATCATGTTGGTTTTGAAACAATTATTATATTAAAAATCACACAATAGTGAAATTGTAAAATTACAGTTTCACCGAATGACGTTGTTGACATCTTCAATGACATATTCTCGACGCTACATTTAGGGTGAATGATGTGCAATACTAGAAAATCGATATCATGTGTTCTATTTGAACTAATATAGTTTTTGTTTTAAATAGGGTAAATGCAATAAATATGTAACATGTTGTCACCATTTTTTTCATGTATATAACATACCTTTTTTATTGACTATGTATGCAACAAACTGAAATATCTTGTATCTATATATGGAACATAGTAACCAATCACTAGTTGACCAGGTAAACTTGATTTTGTAAGCATATTTTTTTTAAAAAAATAATATGACGTGGTTAGTATTTATTGAGTAAATCATACGGATCAGCAATGTATTACAAAATTTTGTTTCATGTATGCAACCTACCATTTTTATTTAACTATTTTTATCGGTGATAAAAAATATGACATTTTTATTGAAATAAATAAAATATAAAATATAAAATAGTAAATAACTTTTATTTTCTACCTCTTTATTCAATTATTGAATAGAATTAAAATATAATATGTCTAAACATCCCTTTTTCGTCTTATATTTCTCCGACATAATCCATACGTCTTTTTCGATGAAATATGAAAAATAGTATTCTTTGTAAAACCAGTGTTGTTTTTACAAAAAATGAAAACTCGTTGAGATTGCAGGTTGCTGGCGAGTGGGTTGTTCATGGCTGGTTGTCACTAGATAATTTGATTAGAATAATATCGTGACTAAATAATTACCAAAATTTGAGCGTGTGCTGGATTTTACGATCACATGATGTTAAAATTTATATAATCTCAACAGATTCGGTAGAAACATGATCGGATTCGTGATTTTGAGATGATATATGACTTTTACACATTATTTGCGAAACGCAACGTACTGTCACAATTTGTTCCATGTATGTAACTGATGAAGTTGCCACCTATACAGACAACACTGCCAAAAAAGACCATGTTGCAAAGATATCGACACGGTTTCTTCCTATTTGATGCACACCTAAACAATAGAAGGAGTAGGTTGTATACATGAAAAAATGGTGGTAGTACGTTGCATATTTATTGCATTTACCCTTCTAAATGACGTGTTAGTTTAAATAGTACTTTCTCCTTCTCAAAATAGTCCATCTTTCATTTTTTATTGTCCTAATTTAATTGTTAACTTCCATAAATGAATATGTATAATTAATTAAATTTACTTGGTTACCGGTAATGTATGTGTATGTCAAAAAAAATGTGTGTAAAAAGTAAGGACAAAATTGTTAAATTTTTGAAAAGTAAATTGTAATGATTATATTTTTTTAAATGCATATTTTTATCTGTAGACCATAAATTTGGAAGGGAGTAATACAGTGAGACCCTTGTAACACTGAGTTTCAATGTTCAACATTATGACTACCACCTCATAGTGTTGAACTAAACATTGAGTTCAATAACGAATCACTTTATGTACTCTTAGACACGTAGCTGTGAAAGTTAACGACTATGGTTCAAACTTTTATATTGAAATTGATTGATTTCAATTTATTAAATAAAAAATCTCACGATCATCATATATGAAAATTTGTAACCTATTTAAGTAAGGAAAGGGAGTATTAAAAATGAACGTGAATAGTTTACAATTAACTTAAGTGATTTATACATTTATGGTATGTGCGATAAAACTAATTTGTAGCTATAACTTATATTTGTAGCTGAAAGCTAGAATTTACTTTTTGTTATTATTGTTGTTGTTGTTGTCGTCGTCGTCGTCATCGTGTTTTTGCAATTATTTGGTAAAACTAGCTGAAGTTGGAGTTTAAATGTGTAAATTTATATAAAGGATAAATAAAACAAATGATAAATAATTATATTAGGGGCATTTATGTAATTTCAATTTTCATAAGCTACAAGTCTATTTTAAAAACTACTCCAACTAGTTTTTTTATAGCTTATTTTTTCAATAAAGTTCTAAAATTTTATCTACCAAACAATATTAAAAATTTAAACTTATAAAAAAAAATTAATCTCTTATAAATTTCATTAAGTTTGTTCGCCAAATACAACCCTAAATCTGAAAGTTATAGTCATAGCAATAAGAAAATTATGACACACAGTTTAGATCTGTCACTTATTTTTCAAATACGAAAATAAGAACCAAAAACAGTTAATAAAATTCACCTAAAAAGATACTTGGAATATACCATGAGAATATTTAGGTTAACTAAGATTCATTCCAATATTTACATAAACAGTTGGATATTTATATTGAATCTGATTTTACGATTGTGTTATCATTAAGTTTTAAATTCTTGAACTAAAATCAATATTCACGGGTAAAGTATAGATGAAAATAGATGAGATTTTGTCTGTTCAAATTTATTGGGGAGAACAATTTCTTTTAGTTAAATTAATGCGGTCTAATCGAAATATTTTATGACTGTTTATGACCATTTTCCTGACTAGTGGTCACTTCCAAAATGTTTTCTTTACAAAAAAGTTTGTATATATAATTTTTTATAAAAATATATAAAATTTTCACCGCTAGATTACCTTGACCATGATTACATTATTGATTATTAATCGACTATCAAAGTCATTATTTACTGACAAATATTCATTTTGATACTTTCTAACGAAAAGCTAGTTTTTTAAATATAACAAAAATACAGGATATTCGGTAAGCACATGGTATAAGTTTCGTATTTTAATTGTGACGTATGTTTAATTTGCTTTACGCAATGAAACTCTTTATAACATGACTACCCCATTTTTCTAATCATAATTTTTTGTCTCCTTCACCTTTTCACTCTAATCAAAACTATATTCGCCCTTTTCTTAACCTTTAAAAACCTCTTGATCATCTCAAGGCTCAAAACTACGAGTCAAGTGGCTCCAACGCATCAACCGCCTCGGTCCATTGGCTCAACGAGCGACACTCAACCCCCTCCCCTGTCCTAACCACTATGGAAATACCAAATCTCGATGGTTCTTTATTGCCATATTTCACTCTCATGTATACTTTCATATACTTTTTAGGCTACACAAAACTTTTCAAGAATTGGGATCCTAAAAAAAGGCCAGATGCATCAAGTTGTTTAATCTCTATAGCTCATGGCACCCCAGCAGTCTTTCTATCAATCTATGCAAATTTCATAAACAGACAAAAACCACAAAACCACTTTGCAGCCCAAAACACACCATTTCAAGCTACAGTACTTGATTTTAGCATCGCATATTTTTTCATAGACACTTCACATTACTTAATTTTCACGCCACATGATCACTTATTCATTGCTCATCACTTAGCGGTTCTCTACGTGTTCATAACATGCCGTTACGTTGTTTGTTATGGCGCGTTTGCCATTCTCTTACTTCTCATCCTTGCGGAAGTCACTAGCCCACTTCAAAACACATGGACTCTTGCTAGGTACCAAAAAGATGAGGTGGCATCAGCGGCAAGATTGTATAGTGGGATATCTCTTTATTTTTATGGGGTTTACACGGTTGTTCGAGGCGTGTTGGGGCCATTGTTTGTGTACAAAATGATGGTGTTTTATATAAATGGTGGTGGAAATGGTGTGGTTCCGGTGTGGGCTTGGGTTTCTTGGATGGTTGTGATTGTGAGTGCTATTTTGGTTAGTGTCTTGTGGATTTCTAATCTTTGGTTCAAGTTGTTTAAAGAAAGAAGTAAGATAAAGAAATTAAGTTAGAAAAAAGACTTTCTTATTTTGTTTTTTGTGTGTATAGATAACTTGTAGAAAACTTGTATCATATGAAAATGATGTTGTATGACATGGTATCAAGTGTATGCCATTGAATCTTTGATTAATTAATGGCCATTTGTTTATTATCTAGTTATCATTTTGGGTTACATTACATATGAGCTTTCCAAGGACCAAAAGTAGCCACAATAAAGAACTTTGATAGGTACTAAGTTTGGCCATATGAAAACCTCATATTTTGATCACCCCTATATTCCAAAAATAATCTATTGCATTTGATTTGATCGGCGTGTTTGAAGGTGCAAAGTAAATTTAGTCTCCTTCACCTCTCGATTTAACCAAACAATACATGTTATACATAACTTTTTGGGAAAAATGATGTGTTATTGACTCTATAAAAGTTTGGTGCAACATATATACTGTAAAAGTTTTACATATTTAATCGTTTAAACCTTTTCAAATATACCTAATCAGTTTCTCATTCGATCTTTGAGCACGTAAGTACCCGTACAATTGGCTACAGAGAATTTCCTCTAATGTTTTATCGTGAAAGTGCAAATGTTGGATAAGATTTATATAATAATTCATTGAATAATTTTATATGGTTCAAAACTATATGACTGAATCCTTATAGAAACTGTATTATTGAGTCCTAATCGAAAGTAATTCATATCTTGCAATATTTAAATAACCAAAACTATTAAATTTTATTTACTAAAAAAGTCCAACCGATCACATGAATATTATACTGAAACCGAATATAGAGCCACTTTGTCACAATTTGAAATATTAATTTTAACTAAATACTAAATAGAACCAATTGTTCCTAAGCACCTACTACACCCATACCACGTTAAAATCACATGGACACATTATTATATTGTCTAGCAATTACCTTTTTTCCTCTATAATATGATATGAGGGAACATATGCTTTAATATGTGCACCATTAATTCATAATAATGTCAATGCATTCCTAACATGTTTTTTGTCTATACAAACAAGGAAAAAGATTCATACCCTAAATAGTTTCATACTTCTATTCAAGTGTCATTGGTATATATCTATGGAGATTGTATAAGTTAAAATACATTTATATGAAACAAGAACTATTGAACAAGATTATTGTACACAAAATAGTTCTTATACTGTATATAAATAAAATAGTTAAAAATTTAAACAGTTGAACCAATATAACTAAGACCTGGGTTGGATCGCTTAACCGGTTCCTCGACGGCTATACCTTGGGCACCGAAACAGAACACTTGGTTCATCAAGACCTTGCTCAACGACGATTGTCTTCTATGGAACTTCGGTTTCTCGCGATCAACCAAAGGGTTCGATCTAGAATGCACAAAGCTCAACGGGCCACTCTTCGTAGTCCGACCCTCATCGTCCTCTGGTGAACATGATGACCAAGATGACACCGAACGTGGACTCGAGGGAGAGTCAACTTGTAGGACCCCGTGACTTAGCCCAGCCGAGAATTTTTTCTTTGTTGTTGGGCTAGGCACGAGTACCCTTTTATTGTTTGGTAACGAGCTTTTTGAATATCTTTCTCTAATTGAAATAAGCCCGTTGTCGAGTTTACATTTCCTTAATTGGAAAGAATCTAACGAATCCTGATCAGGGTCTTCTTCCTTCCTTCGTGTCCACTTGAAAAGAAGTTTTAACCCCCTAGAGGCACTCGTTTTCGATTCTCGGTTATGATGCACCGAGTTTGACCGGGCGGGTGAGTTGAACCGACTCAGTTCACCCGAATACATAGACTCTCTGTCGTTATCGGAACATATATAAAAAATGATTTCCGCATCCGGAACTCTGAATGAAGTTCCAGGACTACTCCCGATCCCATGTGTTTTCAAATGGGACGCGAGGGCAGTCCTTGTCATGTAATCATTATAATTTGAGATCCCACCGGCCGAAATCAGCCTTTTTATCAAAATCTCTGAAGAGGCTGATGTTGGCCGTTGCCTAAGGATATCAAGTGGGGTCATCCGATCAACGTCTCTAATATTCAAGTCGATATATCTAACGCTCATAAGTAATTCCACCAGATCCGAATGAATGTTCTCGATTACTGCAATGTGAAGAGCTGTTCGACCATCGTTATTCTTTAGATTAATAAGGTCTTCGATGTTTATGATTTTTCCACTTACTAGATGTTTCATGAGTTCAATCTGTTGGTCAACTCGCCTGAATCCTGGTGTTCTGAATCCAGCTACGGCCGTGTGAAGAAATGTGTCACCGTAGTTGTTTGTTAATGTGACTGATGCAGGAGACGAAGATATCAATAGCTCAACCACGGCTAAATGACCGTTATATGCAGCAATATGTAATGCTGTGTTCCCTTGATTGTCGGTTGAACCAATTATCTCATAAGATTCAACTAGATACTTCACAACCTACAATTACCATTGTTAGGATCAATAATCATATACACAAAACTGAAAAGAAAATATCGACACATATGAAACATATTAAACAGATTGACACTCAAGGTAATCACCATTGATCACACCCGATCTAAGTTGAGAAGTTTCAACCTTTAAGGCATAATTTTTAATTTTGGTTGAATCTGACAAAAATACTAACATCCTAAGCAAACGATCCATTGTTATGCTTTGAGAAGTACTCTGAAACATTTTTGTTTTTTCTCAAAAGCCTCTTTTCTTGATCGTTTACTAGAACTATTTAGCAGGTTTTTGTTAGGCGTCTAACTATTAGTAAGAGCACACTTAGAACACATGCCAATCAACTAAATCAACATAGAACTTCTTTGACATATTAGTGTAAGCATCTTTAGAAACATGGATCATACATGTATGAGTTTATCTACCATTACAACAATCAGTGCATTCAATATTGAAGGAACTTGTTATGCATGGTCACATATTAGGTAAAAAATTTCAATATTTTTTGACATAACATTGAATTATACCGAGTAACTTTTTTGTTGAACCTGCCAAATATAGCAATTAGATCACCTAAATAAAGTCTTTCCAATATATTAATTCCACTTAACAGTCTGCAACTCTCTTTGTATATCTACCATATTCCCACCTCTAAACTCCTCAACAAATTTGAATTACCAAATAAGACAATCAATTAAGATCACAACATACTTATCAATTAAATGCTTAACATACAATAGCAAAAAAGGTAGTAAAATTTAGGTTAGTGTGTTCTCTAAGCACTAATTAAATATATGAGTTTATTTGAGATGCACAAAACATGGCGATCGGTAAGTTATATACCTCAGTTTGACCTCTTCCAGAAGCTGAATGCAACAAAGTAGAACCCTGCAAATCTCTATATATCAAAATATCACTACAGTCTTCAAGAAATTGCTTCAAGACTTCAAGACTTCCACCTCTAGCAGCAGCATGAACAGCCCTATTAATCATCTCCAGTTTAAAAACAGACCCAATTGCCTCACCCTTTGACCACAAAGAAAAGTCAACCAAAACATTAAAAACCTCAAAATTCTTGCTTCTTGCAGCGGCATATAGTATATCAGTAACACCATATTCTCCTTCACCAAAAACTAATAACGGGTCCCTATTCAACAATTCTTTAACAAAGCCTAAATCACCAGCTGATGCAGCTGTGTAAAGTAGCCAACCACCATAACCAGCTCTGATCAAGGAATTATGATCATGGCCATTTTTGGGTTCACCTGCAAGAAGTAATTTTTTAGCCACTTTTGATCTGTTTTTTGCAACATCATTGAATTGTTCTTCATCGTCCCAAACCGTTTCAAGCCGCCTTATACGTCTAAGGGATGTTAATTTGATGAGCAAATTTGTGTCAAAATGAAGAAGCTCACTGACTAAATCATAGTGACCATTTGCAGCTGCTAAATCAATTGGAGATGCATACCACCATTGATCACCTGTGCTTTCCCACCTTAATGGGAAATAGGAAGGAGCCATTGGAAAAAAGATTAGATTTTTATGGTAATTAAACTATACCCAATTGATTATTACACCAAAATTAACAGAACCCAAAGTTTATTTTGGAAAGATTTGAGGAAAGATGTTAACTTTGTTGAAAACCAAGAAAAACCCAAATGAGAATTGATGAAATTTCTTAGGATCTATATACTTTCAAGAAAGTTGATCAAACAAAACCTAATTTGTTACATACAAAAATATACATAACCCATGAAGAATTTTGGAAAAGATGCAAACTTTATTGGAAAACAAGAGAAACCCAAAAAAGAAAAGTTGATTTTGAAGATACCCAGATAAGTATTTATGAGATTTCTTTGAGAATTAAGGTGAAAAAAAGGTCTTTATACTTGGAAAAAATTAATAAAGATGCACAAAGAAAGCCAAAACTACATGAGTTTCACGAAGAAAAAAAAAGAGTAAAAAAGGAGGGAGATAAAGGAAGGGTATGATGAGAGACACAGAAATGGAGGGAAAGGGGACAAATAAGACATAACAAGAGTTGGATTAGTGGTTACAGATGGATACAAAAGGAGTAAGTCCACATAATTTTCTTGATGGTTAAAAAAGAATATTTATGGCAGAGATGTGTGAATGTAGAAGAAAAGATGGATTTTGCATAGTTGGAAGGCAGATTCCTTGTGCCCGTGATCACACATCACATATTGTCTGTGATAAAACATTATATTCCTTGTATTTGTGAAAATATAATCCTAACAATTTGATGTATATTCTATGGAAAAATGATACGTGATGATATTATGTTTAGGTGAGAAAGTTATACGGATTAAAATAAGTAATGTTCTGCCGTTTGCAATTACCTATCTTATTTATATTTATATTTTAAATTTACATAGATTACAACAGTTTTTATTGAATATATTTCTCAGATGATATAGTAAATATACTTCTTTAATATATATAACAGTTTAAATTTAATTTCTTTGGTATTTTCATCCCTTTTCAAAAAGTATGAATGTATATTTTTTAAATCAAGAAAGAAAGAGGAGAGAAAAAGATAGTGTACTTATTTAGAATAGTTGTATCATAGAATTCTATAGAGTTGATATTGGTTCTACATATTTCATTATTTAAAACGACGCGACTTTCAGCCATTTGCATATTTTTATAATGAAAATATTTAATAATCAATTAAATAGCTAAATTTATATCGACAGTGAAAGAACGTGGACATTCCGTAGATCAAATTAATATCATATGAAGTTATTGAGACATAAAGATATATGTGTATTAATAACTAAAACATTTTTCTCTATATGTGTATTAATAACTAAAAAGATTTTCTCTAAAAATATTATGTGAAGTTATTGAGACAGAAACATTTTCTCTAGTTAGTTTATTAACTAAAACATTTTCTAGTTCAACTACTTATGATGGCTTGTATTGAAGATATAAGGAGTTTAGGTAATGAAAAGGTAAACTAATATAATAATTTAGTTAAGGAAAAGAAACAAATTTGTGTTATTAATATATTTCAATATGAAGATGAAGATGACTTTGGACCAAAAAAGGTTGCAATAGTTGAATCTTTTTTGAAGGGGTCTTGTCTTTTTCAATTGTGGTTGTTGGCCTTTCTAATAAAACTTATAATTAAGTCACATAAGTAAATAAGAATATTTATTTCTTATACTATTTAGACAACACGCCATAATTTGCCATCATTAATTTATCATCATAAAGTTTTATCATTGATGATTTAACTTTAATAATGCAAATACCTTTCTATAAGTAGTTGACGAATAATGACATCTAAACCGGATGTGTTCTTTTTTAATCCAATTATCGGGTCTGTAAAATACTCTCTCTAAATCGATAATGAAAAAAAAAAAAAAAAAACCCTCCTGTAAGCCTGATTGAACAACATTTGCATTATGTAGCAATCACATTCAAAGAATGTCATTATATCTTGACAACTTTAATTACAGAAATTTTGCAAATTCCAACAACCTAATACGGTTTATTTACGTAGACTATAGCAAGAGCTGTAACAGTTTAGAATGTTAGATGCATTGGATCAGGAGAATTACATCTGTTCTATTATTTATGTAATCCAACATGAAAAAACACATGGTGGTTGTCTTCAATCACTCTTGCCTAATGATCAAAAATAAAATAAAATAAATACAACACACCAAAACTTCTATGCATCTGAATCCTTGTACCTGTTATTAGACAGAATTGTATTTCCTAACACAAAGTAATTACTAACATTTTGGTATACAAAAGCGGGTTCATGAACAAACTTATACTAAGATTGTACCAAAATTCAAGATTTCTTTTCTGCCCCTCGGCGCTATCCAGCTCCGTCCCACTCTGTAACACACACTCATTATCAATGAACCAAGAACAAACCACATACATAATAATACTCCCATTACCAATGTATCATCTTAGAGTAACTGGAAAATAAATGTTTAGTCCTCAAGAAGATTTCATACGCTTCATATACCCTTCAATATGATCAGCAGCATCATAGTTATTGTTCTGCTTGATTTCATCCAGAAGCAAAGAACACGTATGATATCGCGGTGTAATATCTTTAGCTATCATCTCCTGAAAAAATCGGTACGCCCAGTCACATTTACTCACTCTACATAACCCATGGATCAAAAGAGTGTATATTGACAAATCAAAGCTAAGATGATGCTTATTAATCATTCCGTCTAACAAACTACCCAACAAAACATCCGTTTTCCCCGTTTTAAAGCATAGCTTGAGTAATGGACTAAACGACTGAATATCAGGTCTACAAAGTTCCGAATTTTCCATACTTACTAACACATTTATGGCTTCTTGATCCCGACCATGATGACAAAACATGGCAATCATTGAATTGTAGGTCGACGTGTTTGGCAGAACACCAAGACTCGACATTTCAAACTCAAATACACCAATAGCTTCTTGAACCCGTCCTGCTCTTGCTAGTGTATGAATCAAGGCATTGTAAAAGAGTGTATCGGCTTTACATCCAACTAATTTCATTCTCTCGCGTATTTGCAATGCTTCATCGTATTCCTTATTTTTTGTCAAATAACTCATGATAGTAGTGAAGGTTACAACATTAGCAGGGCAACCGTGAGCTTCCATTTCATCAAGTGTCTCATAGACTTTACTAAAGTTAGAATGTTGGCAGTATGACTCGATAATGGTGGAATAAGTTATAACAGACGGCTTACATCCGTATCCTTTCATTTCTTGGATCGTCCAGAGTGCTTCATCGACCCGATTAACTTTGCACCAACCGTGTATAAATATATTAAAAGTATGAGCAGAAGGGGGTATGCATGATTTCAGCTCCAAGAAGATCTTGCGGGCTTGCTCGACTTTATTCTCTTTGCAAAGAGTGTCAAGTAAAAGATTCATCGAATCTGTGTTTTTTTCTAACCCAAATTTGTGCAAATCATCAAATATCATTACAGCAGATTCCCAATTTCCCGCCCCACAAAGACGTCTCATGACCTTCGCAATACTACTAATTGTTACCCGATGATCGTGATTCATTTTCTCGATTAAAGACATCATACTTTCCATCTGTTTCATTTTCCCTAATATGTCCAGCATCGTGTCATATGATTCAGATAATGGTGTATATCCGGGGCGTGATTCTACCCATTTAAATACACCCAATGCAGACTTCCAGTCATCTTTGAATCGATAAAGCAGCTGAGAAACAAGACTGTGAGATACAGGTATGGCACTACAAGCTTGATCGTGCACGAGAGACCGAAAAATTTCATTCTCGGTTTCTCCAGCTTGAACTTTTGCAATAACAATGTCAATGTTGTCAGGTGAATCTGCACAGTACTTCTCTCCATTGGCAAGTGCATTGCTAGTGAAACTGACCAATTTCAAACGAAAAATAGCAGAATTTAAAGAGCCACAAACCACATAAGCTCTAAGAATCGAAAGATTCTTTTTCACCATGAGTCTTTGCATAGGTAGCAAGCGGTTCAGACGAGGACTTCTAAACTAGAAATTCTGCACAATTCCCAACACAAAATTACAACTTTAATGATGTGACTTAAACATAATGCACATTAGACGTAACTAATGAAATTAGAGAGTAAATCATACTCGTAGCCAGAGTGCTTCTGCTAAAATAAGCAAAGCCGGTATTAATTAATGGTATTGCTATAACAAATCTGTACTATTAGCTAGATTAGTATTTTCTACTAAAATGGATTTACACCGTACAAACTAGAACAAAGGATCAAATGTAGCTTAAATATTCTACCAGTTATATTAATGCTACCTAGCATTTCATTGAACACCTTATGTGCAATATACTATCACCCATGAACACAGGACTCATTACCGAGTTTAACGTCTTGAACTTCAAGCTTGTGATTCGATTATGTGAAATGGAATCATGTAATTCAAACACAGTTTTATCGTAATAATATAACAAATGTGTACTATTAGCTAGTAATTTTTTACTTAAAAGGCTTTAACACAATACAAAGTATCAATGTAGCTTAGATACTACAGATTAAGCTACCTGGCATTTCATCAAACACCTTATGTGCAAAATACATGCGCCCCTAAATGCAAGAGTTGTTGTCGAGTTTAACGACTTGAATTTCAAGCTTATGATTTGAACGTCTCGGGAATGGAATAAGGTAATACAAACACGTCTTGATGCTGCTATTTAAAACCTAAGCAACAAAGTTTGTACCGATGTGTAAAAGATAATGAATAAAAAGATTGAAGCACTTTATTTTTCACTGCTTGCGTAATTAAACAAAACTATAGACTACTGGTGAATGCAAATGATAGATTTACTGAGGGCATATTACCTCACAGATTGAACACCATGTCTTTAAGCATCAACGTATTGAAACAATACTCGCATTGCAGCTACTACGTAAACTTATGTTTAGTTTAAATAACAGGGAGATTAACCAAATACCCTTTTCTTTGCCTCAATTTAATATTTTATTCACTCAAAAGTTTAATTATCAAAAGTTATTTTTCGGACGCAATTTTAATTGCGTGCACAGTAGAACCCATGTACAAGATCGTAACAGATCGTAATCAGAATTGTAATTCTTTTTTGCTCAATTGACTTTGTTTGCCCGTTTTCGATATGATTTTTTGACATTTTTAGGACTTTTAAAACTTCTATAAATAATACGACCTTAAGATAATCAATATATTGTAATGATATTATCTTAGGGTCATATTATTTGTAAAAGTTTTAATAGTCCCAAAATTGTAACAAAATCACATCGAATACAGGTAAAAAGCCCATTTAGCTAAAAAAAATTTATGATCCCGATCACGATCTGTTATGATTCCGTACACGGTTCTCCGACCCCGTGCACGCAACACGCAACCAAGCACACGCAATACGCAATTTACGTATTGCGCTCGGATGATAGCTTTTGATAATTAAACTTTTGAGAGGATATAATATTAAATAGGGATATAAAAAAAAAAAAAAAAAAAAAAAGAGTTTTTGAGTTAATTTCTCTAAATAATATGTATTCTTTTGTGTTATTTGAGTTATGATAGGTTTAACATCTGACATCTGATATTTTCATAAACATAAAGTCATTTTACAGAATTTAAACTGTTTCATGGATACGGAGTGTTTGGGTGAACTTATTATCCGACTTTATTAGCTTATTCGCCATCTGAGCTTATTTATTTATTTTGAAGGTGGTTTAAGTAAGCTTATATCTTCAAACTTATTTTGAAAACTAAGCCCATCCAAACAACCCCACATGACAAGTAATCGTTTTTTTTTTTTATGAACAACTTTAGCATTATTACTTTATTATAAAAGAAAGGTAAAGGTGTTCAAATACAATCATTTGTTGTGCATGGTTTGCTTTATTTGGAGTTCAAATACAATCGTTTGTTGTGTAGGGTTTATGAAAGAATACCATGACTTTAAATTACTTATGTACGGCATTTAGCCACTTTTAACAAGCCTTGTGTATACTGCAAACACTATTGTTGTATGCACCTGCAAGGTTAATAAGTACAGACCATAGAGTATTCCGGAGAGGTTACTATTATATTTTCACATTGAATTTGTTAGACTCTATCAATTTTCATTGCAAGTCATGTCAATATTTCATAAGAGTTTAACTGAATTAGTCAAGTACTATATAAAGCAGACAGATCAATAGTTGGCAAAATAAACATAGAATTACCATCAAACACTTGTCAACCAAAGCTGAATTATGTTGCGAAACTGAATTACAATTAAGAAAGGTTTATACTAAACAAAACAAAACCAATAAAAGCTCTCAAATGAACCGTCGAGCGTACTAAAACCACCAAAAAGGAGCCTACCATACTACATTAGACTCTGGACATGTACCGATGTTATTCCAAAATCTGTAGTACCCCAAAAAAACCTTGTACATAAGATTCTCATTATTCAAAACTCGAAAGAAAAACCAACAAATTTCAAGCCTTGGTTGAATACGGGTCACCCTTCATCTGTTGATCATTTAAGCTCAGACAGATGCAATGTGGCGGATCAAGTCAATAACACGAGAGCTGCAAAAAGTAAATATGGCGATATATTAATCAGAAGTGTATGAATATATGGAACGGTTCAATCATGTCTTCTATGATCAATCAGTTTGATCATTCAGATTCAAGATAAGATGCTATAAAAGGAAATAGAAGAGAAAACAAACGTACCTGTATCCCCATTCGTTGTCATACCACGAGACAAGTTTCACGAAGTTGTCGTTCAAAGCAATCCCAGCCTTGGCATCGAAGATGCTTGACCTGCTGTCACCAACAAAGTCTGTGGACACAAGATCCTCATCGACATATCCCAAAATACCCTTGAGTTTGCCTTCTGATTCCTCCCTGGATTACCAAAAAAGAAATTCAAAAGTTACTTAATGGCATCAAATGCTAACATAATTGAGTTTGCCTTCTGATTTCACAATATCACCAGAATAAGTGGCATCAAATGCTAACATAATTAATAAATACTTACTTAATGGCAGCCTTGATCTGCTCATAAGTGGCCTTCTTCTCAAGTCTGACAGTCAAGTCTACAACTGAGACATCCACTGTTGGTACACGGAAGGCCATTCCAGTCAACTTGCCGTTAAGGGCTGGCAAAACCTTGCCAACAGCCTACAAAAACAGGAATTTATTACATTGACAAGCTGATATTAGTAAAGTAGATATTTGTGGAGGAGACATTTCCAACTTCAAAGGGAAAATATGCCAAGTTTTTGTTAATAGAAAGTATCAAAGCCAATTTTAACACATTAGCATATGGAATAGGTCAATTCGGGTTGTGTTTTATCTCAAACAACTAAATTGATTTCTTCCAAAGTTTTTTATTCTTATCGTTATAAAATTGTTTGTGTAATCATAATTAATACATTAACTATTTACAAATAATTCAGAATATTAAAATAGAGGAGTATGTTTGGATCATCCAGCAGTAAACAACGGTTTCAATCCATAAAAAAGTTCTCTTTCAGCCAATTACCTAACCAGCCAACTTTGTAAACTCAAAAAGAAAGTGTCATAAACTGGTGATATATTCAATGTCAGTCTATTTACCTTGGCAGCTCCGGTGCTGCTGGGAATAATGTTAAAGGAAGCAGCTCTTCCACCTCTCCAGTCCTTTGAAGATGGACCGTCAACAGTCTTTTGGGTGGCTGAAAGGTGTTGACAAGAAATTAAATATATTTCACATCATGACTCGTCAACTATTGATTAATTTAATTAGTCAACTGAAAAGCAACATACCAGTCATGGCGTGGACTGTTGTCATAAGACCTTCAACAATGCCAAACCTGTCATTGATCACCTAAAAGATATACAAACCGAAAACATAAGAAATGGAATCATCCCAAAAAAATATAAATTTATAGGTATCACACAAAAAAAGACACAGTTCGTAATATTGAACTATGCTAATATACCTTGGCCAAAGGAGCAAGACAGTTAGTTGTGCAGCTAGCATTTGAAACAATGTTAAGATCAGATGTGTATTCCTTCTCGTTTACACCCATAACAAACATGGGAGCATCCTTGCTAGGAGCAGAGATGACAACCTTCTTGGCACCACCCTGATCACACATAACTAATCAAAATCAGTTTACCTTCTTGCTAAAAAACCAAACAAACAGATATCTAAAGCAACACCTAGGTGGTATTTGAAGGGTAAGTGAATGACAAATTGGGTATGATTCCTGACACAAGTGTTTTTTGTTAGCTATTGGTTTCAAAATTAGATTTTCCTAGTATCAAGCCCATCAAGGGGACTGGTTATGGAAAAATCATTCTAGCCTATTATCAAATTCATACCACGGTAATTCATTACATCAAAAAAGTCGAACGTAGACTGAAAATCTAGTCAGGCAGAAAAATGAAAAGGTAAACACAACTAAAATATAAACAGCAATAGAAAATGAAAAAATCCAAACAGACCTTCAAGTGGGCAGCAGCCTTGTCCTTGTCTGTGAAGACTCCGGTAGACTCGACCACAAAGTCCGCTCCAGCCGCACCCCATGGGATCTCTTCTGGGTTCCTAAGAGTAAAAAGGAAAAAAAACTTGAGATTTTGCTAATTAAAAAATTCCAAAACAAATGATTTAAATGCTTAAATGCATTTCACCTGAAGCCAAAAACACTGACGGACTTCTCACCGTAGAGAAGGGTTTTCTCGTCCTTGACCTTAAGTTCATGATGTTTCCATTG
Organism: Logfia minima; assembly: GCA_963921325.1. Lineage (NCBI taxonomy): Eukaryota > Viridiplantae > Streptophyta > Magnoliopsida > Asterales > Asteraceae > Logfia > Logfia minima. The sequence goes on from OY992766.1 coordinate 25,622,373, forward strand.
GCCGTGAACAGTGTCGTACTTGAACATGTATGTCTGCAAGTAAAAAACATAACTAGTGAACTTAGCAGGCTGATACAAACAAACACTTAACTCCAAGTTGCGACACCACACATGAACTCACAAGCACAATCAAATCATGATTTAGTTTTCCATCCAAACAAGATTGCATACATGTATTAACTAAACTATACTATAATACAAGTTTCAGTTTGAGTCTCAACTCATTATTAATAACTATGCAACAATGTTTACCTTCCAAATGGACAACAGAGATCATAACATATTTTTAATTTCATAGCATCCATAATATCAATTCCAAGTATATGTTATACATACAAACAGACATTGAATCTTATAACGATAAGTACTAGATACACCTCAATAAACAGTACTGAATACACTTCAATATTTATATCAAACCCTATAATGACACCAGCTTGACCAAAATATCACTTCAATATTCACAAGGAATCCAGATTAACTATCATTTACTAATACAATAAACATGTCTGTTAGATCTGAGCAATTGTTTATCATAAAACAGAGTTAATGTGATACGATCAGCCGATATTGTATTTTTCTAACTTATAACCAAGCATATACATACATACATCCTGAGATCCAGTCATGTATAAACCGAAGAATCATTTTAGATGAAATTAAACTAAGATGAGCTTAACATTTAAAAATTTGAATTATTAATCAGCTAAATCACTAAAACCAACTAACAGCATCAAATTCCATCATAATCAAACAAAAACACACACAGTACCATGTAATCAGTAGAGATAAACGGATCGTTAACAGCAACAAGCTCAATATCATCTCTCTGAAGTGCAACTCTCGCAACTAAACGACCGATTCTTCCGAATCCTACATCATATCAACCAGATCCAGTTAATTAACTATTAATGATATACATATATATAGATGTATACGAACTACAGAAGCAGATCGAGCTCTAATAACACTCTATAGTCTATACAAGCAAAAAACAAAACAAAAAAGTGTACCGTTGATTCCGATCTTAATCTTCTTATCAGTTGCTGTGAATATAAATCAAACATATAAATCAAATCAGTACAACACAATATGAATTCCAGTATAAAAATACACTAAAAATGATGAAGAATGGAGTTATTACCCATAGCGATTGAGTAGAGTTCGTTAGGGTTTTAGAAATAATTGAGAGAAATGAGCGTGAGATGAATGGGGGGATTGGTGGAATTGGTATTTAAAGCACTGACGGAGGAACCGAAGACTGGTTGGTGACGTCACGGGTATGTTAATTAAAGAATTCATTTTTTTATTTATAGTTTCTTGGAGAAAAAGATAACTGAGTTTTTGAGATCCAGCCGTTGATAATTAACGGAATATTCTATTGACGATTCCCTTTTAGTTACCGGTCAACTTATGAGAACTAACAAGAGTAGATCGATAAAGTATTTTGAGAAACTTCTCTTGATCTTATTATTTTTGCTAAAATGTAATAGTGCATGAGTGTTGGACATGTTAGTTATTATTGAAATCAAATATAGTTCCTTAATTTTAATTTTCTTACTTATACGATAAATCCGTTTATGATTATGATGGACAACTAAGAAGATTTTTTATAACACCATTAACTAAGCTTTTGTTTTTTGATTTTGTTAAGGATAACTTTGAAGTTATCATTAATATATTTGAAAATTTGAATCCTCATAGATGTTACGAGTTTTGTGATAAATAAAAAAGTGGATTATCTATTATGTATTTTATTTATTCTTGTAATTGTATTTATTTTCTTATAAAAAAATAACATTACTTACCAAGTTACATGAGAGAGGATCCTTGACTAATATTCATATGACGTATAAAACTTTTATCCTTATAGTACCAATATATTAACCACGTTCTTACATCATAAAGACATCCTTAAAAGGTCGTAGTTATCATAATCTACATCATTTATTAGCATAGTTACTTATTTGGTATTTGATCGATTTTAACTATTTAATTTCGTATCATTGATTTGTAAGTCCACTCCCTATGATGACAACAAGAACTGAAAAACTGAAATGTTAGCTCAGTATCACATCAACACTTTTTTAGAACGACTGAACACTGTATATGATAACATGAAATATTGAACTTCTAAGCCCCACATTTACCACTAATACATTTATCATATATCAGTAACAAAAGGAAAAAAAATAACTTGGCCCACACCCACCATTCTCCCTCGGTCTCTCCAATAACGAACACCACAAGGACAGGACCAAGTATGGCGTTGTGCATATTACGTCGTTCTTGGGAAGCAACGAGGACTGAAGAACAGAGGAGCCATAGGCACCGGTCTAATTGTGCTTTCATACACTTTCTAATTTCTTATAAAAACACAAAGAAAAGGCATTATAGGGTTTCGTTTATTAGTTTTGTATAAAACCGGGAAAAAAATAAGCGTTCAATTTTCATTTGAAATCAATCATTTGGCTACGACTAAGTTAGTTTCGTCTTATAACTCGCTTTAGTTGACGATTAATTTATGTGTCAAACTTTTAATTCTAGACCAAGTAAACATAAATTCAAGTCATATTTTGCATTTATAAGACACTTATCTAGTTGTAGTAATGTAGATGTCGAATATTTTTTATATTAAATAAAATAAACTATTTAATGCTAAAATTATCAAAATATATTTAAAGTTAAACTATATTTGATTTGCTTTATTTTTTATTAACCCTAAAAGTATACTATCTTTTATAATCAATTTACAAACTAAATGGTCAATTTCTCATGAGATTTAAATATGGTTATCATGAAAAGAGTATTTGAGATTTCAAGAGTTTTTTAAGGATTTTATAATATTTTTAAGGATAGCATTGTCATACATCCAAATTTTTAGATTCAAAAATTTGAATATTTTCATATTGAGTTTTCATATATTCAGGTTATGGATTCGGATACAGATATTTTTGAACACCCCTAATAACCACATTAAATTCCTCGTGTCGTTTACATTATCGTATATCTTTATTGCATATTTGTTTCCTTTGTTGATCTATTTATTATTTGTGAGTGTAACTTGTGGTTATACATATCTTGGTTGGGCCTATTAATTCTTAACAAATGATATCAGAGGTCGTGGTTCAAGTAATTGGGAACAATGGCGGATAAAAGCTTGGTCAAGATTGATAAGTTTAATGGTTGTGATTTCGGTTTTTGGGATATGCAAATCGAAGATGTTTTGTATAAAAAAAGAACTTGTACCAACCGCTATTGGGTGTGAAACGTGACGAGATGAAGCGGGAGGAATGGGATTTGTTAGATCATCAAACAATATGATTGGTTCGATTGTCCATAGCAAAAAACGTGGCCTACAATATTGTTGGGGAAACTACAAGTACGGGTGTGATAACGGTGTTGTTTAACATATATGAGAAACCCTTATCTTTGAGTAAGGTTTTCATGATTTGGTAGTTGGTGAATGTGAAGATAGATGAGGGTGCTTCGGTAGCGGGTCATGTGGACGGATTTAATTCGATTTTGACTAAGTTAGGGTATGTGGGGGTAAAATTTGAAGATGAGCTAGATGTGCTTTTGTTGTATCTTTGTTGCATGATAGTTTCCGGCACGGTTATAGCAGTTAGTGGTTCATATAGAACTACTAAGTTTACTTTTAAGGGGATTCGTGATTTGATACTCGGTGAGATAATTCAGAGCATTAATTATGGGGAGAATTCGGGTTTCGCCTTTAGTGCGACGGGAAGAGGGCGAAATATGAGTAGATCGAAATCGAGGAGAGAACAATTGAAGAATAGGAACATCACATGTTGCAATTGTAAGCAACCGGTTCATTTCGGGTATCAGTGTCTGACAAGTGAGTCGAGCGTGAACATGGCGAGTGATGCGACTGGTTGTGTTAATGTGTTGCGGGGGAAATCTTGTGGAATCTTGGGTGTTGGATTCAAGTTCATATTTTCATGTGATCCCCTGCATCAAAGACATAACAGAGTGATTGATGTTGCGGGTATTGGGGACGTAATCCTCAAATGGCAATTAGGTTGCGACTGACCCATTAGAGTGAGCCAGATTCTCTTCGGATAGCCCCGATTGATAGATCCATACAGTAGGAGTTGCCTAGTTAGGAAAAGATGTACTTGTCAAAAATCATGCGCATGTTTGTGGTCGATTATCCAACGATGAAAGCGAGAGTATTTGAGTAGATAATCAAGGGTGTGATGACGTTCTCACACGGCTACCTTGATGGTGTTATACACGTGGTAGTTCTACGTGTGGTCTTTTGATTGTCGGGAAGAAAGATCGTGTAGACAAAATGTTGTATGTATGGGTTGCTTATGCAACGAGGGTGTTGGAGCCGGATCGGGCTTCAACCCGTATTCTCATGAACTAATGAAAGGGTATCAAACTAGAGAGAGGTCTTGGTTCCAGTTCAATGGTAGAGATCAGTTAACTTGCTATCGGAAGTCTCCCGAATCTGCAAGGTCGTACAACGTGTTTGATGGTGTTCCGGCAGGTACGGGTTAGAACAGGGGCTATTGAAATGGCGATGAAGGGTTAAGAATTTGGGTTGATTAAATATTCAAGTAGAAGATTGTTGAGTGTGAATAATTAGTTAAAGGATATCAAGTTGCTAAAAAGTATATGATTATGGAGGAATGGGAAGTGTTAGTGGGGGATCGAGCAAGCAAATTTAAACAGAGAACATAATTCCTAGGGAACTAGATGTAAGTCAGATTTGGGTTTTTGTATAGTTTCCTTATTTTGTTTGCAATATATATTGTAATACATACTCTTGTAAACCCTAATATATGAAAACTAATAAGATTTATCTCTAGGTGGCCGTGGAGTAAACCAATCGAAAAGATTAAATATAATCACGTTAAATTATTTGTGTCGTTTACATTCTCATATTCTTTATTACATGTTTGTTGGCTTTGTTGATCCATTTATTATTATGTTTGAATATTAATGTAAGTATCTTGGTTTAACCTATTAATTCCTAACATCTAATATATACAACAAACATTCAACAAACATTGCACTTTAATGAGTCGATCTAAATAATAATTGTATGATGATCCATTTTTTATTTACCTACTATCTATTAGTCAAAATTATTTACTAATCCAATTAGGATCTGAAGTAGATGCATGTTATCACATCTAAACAAATATACGTGACATATAAATCCTCGTTCAATTCAAAGTTTACACATCCTACTTGGATGCTTTAACCTTATAATAATAAGTTTAAAACTTCTATATACGTGTAAAGAGACACCAAAAAATAATAAATATTTCTGAATTCGATTTTACAGGTGAGATTTCTTGTTTTCAATAGGGCCCAAGAGCATGACATGATTACAAGTATAAAGCTACTCATAATTGACAGTCTTATTTATGACCGATGATGTATAACTTTTCAATTTGTTCACTACAAAAGAAAATCAGTACTTCTAGTGTTTTTTTATTTTTATTTTACATAAAAGAACATGAATACATTATTTTATTAATAGAAATGATGATTACAAAATAATCTTCTTTAGGAATAAATTATATTATTTTTTTAATTTGTGAAAAGTAGGGGAAGGAGGAAACATGTACTTTGCCTTTATTCATTTTTAATAAAGCATGATAAGAATAAGAATAAGAATAATAATTTTAAAAGTGAAGAAAAAACTAAACCAAATTGTAGCGCTTTCTGTTTATTATTTCATTATAAAAATTAAAAAATAACCGCATAATTGAAGTGGTCCTTTCACTTTCTACGTCCTTTATTTCTAATATAATTATCGGATTTAAAAATACGTTGATTGATTTTTTGAGACTTTAAACAACACTACATTTAAGTGTAGATTCAACCATAATATAGGGATGATTTTTGGTTTAAACTCAAACAATATCTTAAAATGAAAATCAAATTGAAAAGTCAGAGTCGCAGATCAAAAGCATGTTTCAAGTGGTGGAGAAGAATGGACTTGTGAACGTAGTGGTTGGACAGATTCCTATAAACCGGCGTGAAACTTGACATCATCGATATCCTAATAATACCATATAATATGTACCTATAATTATAATATACTAATTATATAGTTATAATAAATATAAAGTTGCTAATTCTATTTAATATTATATTTTTCGAGATATTGAACTAAGTATATTGAGCCATTTTCTTTTATTGATCGATCATTGCAGTCTACGTGTTTTCGTAAGTTTATATTTTATATAATAAATTATAAGAAAAATAATGAGAGAGCAAACCGTTAGATAAATAAAGGTTTGTTGGAAATTTTTTACTGATTTTTTTCCTGAAAAATAGGTTGTGACATGTACAGTGCAAAGAACGACAAGAAACGAAAAAACCAGCAAGAGAAGCCTTCACGATCTCAAGTAAATTGAAAGTGAAGAATAGCCTATATAAGAACGCATCAAAGAAGAAACCTTCAAATAAAGAAAATTCAAAATGAAAACATGTTTATAGTTTTGTTGAATGATTTATTTTCTCCCCGGACATTACAATACCAACCAAAAAGACATAAAAAAAAGTATGTAATGTTATACTTGAAAATGAAATATATTGTACACTTTCTTTTACTTTTGATCATGTCTATGGAAGCGGTTATGCACCATAATTAGCCATAATTGACGATTGTGTCTCGAGGATATAATAGTACTGTTCTAGCTTATGGTCAGGTATTATTATTTCAATAAAATTGTGTTTTTGCTTAATGGTTTGAGGAGCGTCTTAAAAATATACAAGTAGTTTTTATTTTTAATGATCTATGGACTTACAAATTTTCAACGTTCATTATCTTGCAATTTCAAATTTGTATAAAAAAATCTCAAAATAATGGAAGTGGTTGGAAATCGAGAAAATTGAGAATGCATTTGATAGCATTTTGGATGTTACGAGAATATTGCAATTTAGTGCACTAATGAATTAATTTTTTAGTGCACTAAATTGTTTTACGTCATTACAACAATAAAGTTCATTACATAATCTCGTAAATTCGTGAATCTTAAACTAATTTATGACATCACAAGACACTTGTGATAGCCTATTTAGTATCATAACACTCTTGTTTTTATAACAACTGTTAAAATATTAATACATCAAATAAACCATGATTATTTGCGCCTATCAATTATATGTACGTTGTTTCAAGCAAAATCTGAACTTAAACTAGTTGTATTTAACTCTCATACCAACACACAGGACAGAGCCAGAAGAGTTTAACCACCGGATTCAAAATTAAGGGGCTGTTTGTTTTGGGGATTGCAAAGGGGGAATATGGAGGCATAATTGGTTTCTAGGGTGACAATGGGTATGGGATTGAAGGAGTCGTAATTGGTTTGTCATATTGGTTTCTTTTAATTATTTTCTAGGTGATTAAAAAAACACTGTTATTAGTACTAATTAGGTCTGCATAATTCATTAATTTTCAACAAGTTTTGTGACTTTCTCTAACATGTGTCTAGATTTTGTCCACTGGTTTCAATGGGCCAAAATAGAACTACGTATACGAATTAAACTTTATGAATCTAGAAAACATATTCTAGACTTAATACATCTTTCACATAAGACTAAACTTTGCAGTTTATAATCTTTTAGCAGCGCACTTACATTACGAGTTCGTAAGTAAAAGAAATCAAGCATTTCTACAAGAAAATCATAAGTTTCTCCAAAAGAAGGTTTTGATCATTTAAACCGAACGAAAAAAAGAAAAAAAATCTTGTAGCTTCAACAATGTCGTGGCGGAGATGGGTTAAGCCAGAGGTACTTTTTTTGTGATCATTCATAACTTTATAATATTCTCTACAAATATACTTTGATGCATTGGTTTTAAATTTCTAATATACTTGTTGTGTAGGTTTACCCTTTGATGGTACCGATTGCAGGAGTTTTTGGACTAGTTGCAACACAACTTATCCGTAACATATCCACCAATCCTGATGTGAGGTAAACTTTTTAACTAAGAGTCTAAGAAACCGCAAAATAATCTAACTAAATGCAACATGATGTGTTTTATGTTGGTTTCAGGGTAACGAAACAAAACAGAACTGCAGGGATATTGGAGAACCATAAAGAAGGTGAAAAGTACCATGAACATGGGTTAAGAAAATTTCTTCGTGGTCGAACCCCTCAGATCATGCCATCTATCAACGAGTATTTCACTCGAGAGAAACAAATCTAAAAGGACGACTACCCAGTTTAACTCTTTTAAAAACCTCTGAGGAAATGGAAAGGAAAGAATAATACTTTGTTTTGTATTAATGAAAGTGGAAAATATGCAAAAGTATGTGTGAAGAATTTGTTAAATTCAAATGTATTCCCAAGAGTTGTGATACATAATATGTATTTTACTTGTATATTGTGTATTTTGTGTATCAGTTAAGGGTACGTTAATAATAGTTACAGAATATTGGATGGGCCGGGCTAATTAATCTAAAATTCTAACGATTACCATGAATTTCTCAAGTCTCAATAATTTTGTAACCGTAACTTAATCCTAACAACAGCCAGTTTGTCAACATGGATCAGATCGGGCTGGGCTCTACTATTCCAATTACCAGGCCCAACCCAGCCCAAACCAATTATTAATGTATCTCCTACCTAGATTAACTTCCTTAGTATCTTTCACTGTACACTTCTGGGTCTAAGCTCTAAAACCTTGTGAACCATTGGGCCGGGTTCAACGTACTATTCTAATGATCTCCTCAAAAACTCATTCACCAACTTTAAAAACGACCAAGAACCGTCATGTTGCAAAGGGGCCTGAGAATCATACTCTGCAACCTCCCCAGTGTTTCACATAACATTCTAAATCTTAAGCTATTTTTGTGTTCACTTTACTATATCTATAGGATAAAATTGACTAAATTTGTTACATTGATCAACAACGAGAACTAGATTGTTGTCGAGAATAGTGGAAATCCGATGAGCTATGGTAATAACCATGTATATGTTAGGTTCTTCTCTAACCATTTCTGCATTATGTAATCGGTTTCTGTAAAGGTAGAAGCAGTTGCTTCATGTAGTACTAGTATCTTGAGTTTCTGTTGGGGTTGTCCAACGCTCCATTTCCATCTTCAGCATAAGTTTCTTTGGAATTTTAGTGTCCAACGATTTAAAACTATTACTTATTAACTAATGTAAACCATAACCATTAATTTTTCAAGTGTCAACCATTTTAGAATCGTAATTCAAATAAGAATGTTAAAAAAGTAGAGAATGAGAGAACCAATATGATTGCTTTATTTTATTACAAAATTCATTTCCACCTTTTTCTTTAAAATTAAATGTCTCACAAACCGTACATCAATAAATTATAAAAATTATATATTCGGAATCAGCGTCATTTTATCTTTAATTAGAGATCTCACAAGCTATACTTCCGACGATTTTTTTTTTTTTTGCGAGTCTTAAAAATATAATCACATGTGATTTATGATAAAAACCTAAAATTGGTAATGTTAAATCACATGTGATTTTCAATTAAAAATTGATCTTTGATGATTAGCTTACCTGTATATGATAATTCATATGTGATTATTATTTAAAATCACATGTGATTGAAGATTTATCGCGTGTGATTATTATTTAGTGCTTAAATCACATGTGATTTAACATTACGAATTTTTAAAACCCATTAAAAAATAGAAAAAAAATTGTTGAAAGTATAGCTTATGGGATCTCTAATTAAAGATAAAATGACGCTGATTCCGAATATGTAATTTTTATAATTTATTGACGTACGATTTGTGAGATATTTAATTTTGGAAAAAAAGGTGGAAATGGGTATTTGAAATGAAGCAATCCTATTGGTTCTCCCATTCTCTAATTTTTTAGCATTCTTATTTGAACTTTTCTCCCGTAACTTAATCCTAACAACAACTGGTTTATCAACATTGATATCGTTCTTAGTCCATATAGTTTATTAATCTCTTGAATTTACTCTTAGTGTCAAAATTTTGCCCACTGATTTGGATGGGCTGAAATATAACAATTTATACGAATTAGGGTGTGTTTGGCGTGGAGCTTTTAAGAGCTTTAGCTTTTAATTTTTGAATAAAAAACTCCTACAAAAATAAAAGCCTCGTTTAGTTTCGAGAGTTTGAAACTTTTATTTTCGTGAAAAAGCTAGTTTGCTAAACGCTACTAATACTAGCGTTGAGATATGGGCTGTAGCTTTTAAGGGTTCATATTACATAACTACCCCTCTAATTCAATTGAACAGCCAAAGAAATCGTGCGTCCATTTACTGTTATTATATTATTATTATTATATAAAAGTTATATAATGAAAGTTATATTTTCTTTTTAGAAAAAAAGTTGTTATTACTCTTAGTAAGAAATTATTAGTTGCTAACTTGTTATACTCATTGCATACGTGTACGTAACTACAAACATTCCAAAAGTAATTTACAGAGAATCATGTATTACTATTTCCAACTTTAAATTGATTCTAGTTATGTTAAAAATAATTAAAAGGAAAATTATATTAACGTTGTAGCTATATGTAAGTTTTTCTTAGTGTCCTTTTATGTAATTTTACACTTTTAAAATACAGCTACAGCTAACTTACCAAACAATTATATAAAAATAAAGTTACAGTCTACAGCTACAACGTACAGCTACAGCTTACAGCTACAACCTACAGCTACAGCCTACAGCCACAGCTACAGCTTACAGCTACTTTACCAAACAGACCCTTAATGTGTTAAATTTAAAAGACATATTTTAGATTTAGGGTATATTTGGTGAAATAGTTGCAGACTGCAGTTGTAGCTTTACGTTTGGAGCTTTTCACGAAAAGCTACTTCTAGTAGCTTTGGAAATTTGAGCTTTTCATTTGATTCTAAAGCTAAAGCTTGTACATGCCAAACAAGACTTTTATTTTCATAGGAGCTTTTTATTTAAAAACTAAAAGCTAAAGCTTCTAAAACCTTCGAAAAGTTTCATGCCAAACAGGACCTTAATACTCTTTGAAATAAGAACATTCTGAACGCTCAAACATTTAAAATGATTAGAATTTTCTCATGTATATTGTTAATCTTCCCATATATCGATAAATGATACATATAAATCTTCCCATATGTTTGACATCATGTAACCTTACGATTTCTTCAACAAAGCGTTTTTCCACTTGACTAGTCAAACGCTTAAAACCTAGAGCACCTCCATTACAAGTAAATGCATTCTCTGAGTTTTAGAATTAAAAAAGAAAAGAAAAAAGAAGCAAAGAGATGGATCATAAAGAGGAAGCTGAAAATGAATATAATATAATTTAATTTATTTATATTTTCGACTTGAAAAAAAGAAAGAAAATCATAACATATCCATACTTTTGACATGCACGAAAATTAAAATAAATTAAATAAATTAATAGTTATATAATTATAAAGTGTACAATACAAATTTTTGATGTACAATTTTAATGAATTTATTAAAAATAATGATGAACATATCATCATCCATAATTATACTTTATAGTTTTAGGTCATGAGGGTAATGTGGTAATTAAATAAAACATAAATAACTAATTTGCTCATACTTACATAAAGTATCTAAAGCAAAAGAAACTTTTAAGCTTTCATTAGTGTCATTTCTTTTAGGTTGATTTGATTTGATTTTTGAAAAAATTGAAAGATGACATTTTTAATTTCCTTCTTTCTATTAAAGTTTACTCGAGAATATATAAGGGGGTGTTTGGGATTGCTTATTTAAGCACTTATCTGTTTATTTGCTTATTTTAAAAATAGATAAGTAAATACAAACACCCTTTTAAAAACTGTTTATTTACTTATTTCTTAAAAAATAAACACTTAAAAATAAGTATGTTCTTATTTTTTAAGCACATAAGCACCTATAAATAAGCAATACAAACACCCATGAAACGGTGAATTCAATACTCACCGATCAATATTTATCCAACACGTTTTTGGCACTACTTTAATTTTCACACCAATTATGAAAATATATAATCGAAGCAAATAATTTACCGTTAAGAATAACACAGCCAAATAAGTAGTAGGTAAATAAAAGATGGAACATCGTACAATTGTCGTTTATATCGACTTATTAAAGTGCAATGTTATGCTGTGTATATTAAAAATAATAATAATAAAAAAAAATCTTTGTTTTATAGACCAATCAACAAGTAACATATGACATAGGGCTAAACAATTAAAAAACCATTTCAAACAATACTGTTAACTGGATGTACAATGTTATCCTTAAAATTATCATGAAGTCCTTAAATAAAATCATGAAATCTCAATTACTCTTTTCATGATAATATCATGCTAATCATCTTTAAATCTCAGGAGAAAATGGTCACTTAATTTGTAAATTGAATATAAAGGATAATTATCAGAAATGTAACAATTTATACGAATTAACCTTGATGAATCTAGAAAACATGTTCTGTCTTGAACTCCTTTGAAATAAGATCATCTTCAACGCTTGAGCATTTAATGTGGTTGTGATTGACACGTGTATATGTGTTGAACCCACTACAAGGCTACCCGATATTGATACGCATAAATTACATATGTTGCAGTCTGCACGTGAATTTAACTCAGAAGGTGTAAGTACTCAATTATAAACTAGTATTCATTTATAGTATCTTCTACAAATATTTAAACAATTTGACTTGTTATAAGCTAATAATAATGTGACTTACAAAGATAGTTTATTATTATTATTATATTATTATCTGAACACTTTGAGGAAAGGAAAAATGGTACTTTGTTATGTATTACTTTGTTTTCATGTATGAGTTAATGTTAATAATCATTATTACAGAATATTTGTAACAACCCCGGTTCAAAAGAACGATCTAGACGAAAAACTTATTTTTGATTACAAATTTTCTAACACTCGAACTTACAAATAAAATCTCAAGTAATGTAACTAAGTCTTCGAGGCAATTCCAGATGTCATAAAATCTTGGTCCAACTTTATTCTTCTTACTTTGATTTGCTCCTACGATATAACCTGAGAATGTACGTAATGCGTAAGCCTAAAGGTTTAGTGAGCTCGTGTATATTTGTGTACAAAAAATATTACACACAATAATAAACAAGATCAATTAGTGATTTAACATAATTTATAACTTTTGGAACTCACTTATTGTTTTACGGACTTAAATTATTTGTGGTGAATAAATCAATCATTATGATATGAACTTCACTCGATCTTGAATTAATACTAAAATATTTTTTTTTATCTGTCTATTACACGATAATTCTTACAATAATTTAAATACGTACAATTCATCATGAATATAAAATGTACATCAAGGAAATATGAGCAATCAATATATACGTACATAAGGCAATTCATCACGATAAAATCAACAATCAAGCACAATAAATATCACGTACATTCTCAATCTGATAAAAACACGAAAATACTCACCTTAGCTAAATGTGATCTCTATTTTGTTCAGATCCCTTAAATCGAAGCTTAGATTAATAAATGAATTCCTTATAATAACTCTACATGAATCTCTAACTTTACTTTAAAGTTACACTATATCTCTTTAATTTTTCTCTTAGGCCTATTTGAAGTGATGGTGTAGATCAAAATAGCCACACTTCTATGTTCTTACTTGTTTTTTGTGAAGAACGAAGAGAATGACTTCTCTTTTGATAATCCCATGCCTAAATAAACCTAGGCTAGCTTAAGCTTGTCATTGCTCTAGTTTAACCACATTTTTCCACCTATCAAAATAAGATAAGCACTTGTCACATTATAAGACAATTGTAGTGCTATTAGATCACAAGAATTGTACAATTTATCATAGCATATGTTACTTGTACTATCAAAATAACTACAGTTTGTCAATTTTAGTATTATAAAATATTCGTATTTTACACATTTAGATCTTAAATTGTATATTGAATATTACAAATGAGATCTTTTGTAACTTATTTATAAACCTTAATATATTATGTATAAGTACGTCTTAGTTGGAAGAGGTCTGTGTTTTGGGTCGTTACAATATTGAATTAAGCTTATAACTTATAAGAACCGGAATTTGCGACTTAAAAGTGAAACTGTGAAACTTTTATTAATCTAAACGATTACAACTAATTTTGCAAGTCTCGACATTTCTAGAACCATAACCTAATCCTATCAACAGCCGGTTTGTCAACAATAATCAGATTGAGCCGGACTCGACTAATCCCACATCCAGCCCCGGCCCAGCCCAAACCAAATACTAATGTGTTCTCCTACCTGGATTAGATTCCTTGTTATCTTTCACTGTACACTTGAATCTAAAATCTAAAACCTTGTGAACCATGAATACATACTACGATGATCTCCTCAAAAATTCGTTTACCAACTTTGAAAATGCTGAGAAACCATGTTGTTGCAACCGAGCCGGAGAATCATCGTAGTATGTATTCATGGTTCACAAGGTTTTAGATTTTAGATTCAAGTGTACAGTGAAAGATAACAAGGAATCTAAAATCTAAAACCTTGTGAACCATGAATACATACTACGATGATCTCCTCAAAAATTCGTTTACCAACTTTGAAAATGCCGAGAAACCATGTTGTTGCAACCGAGCCGGAGAATCATACTCTGCGACTTTCCCTGTATTTCCCATAACATTTATATATCTCAGTTACGTTTGTGATGATATTGTAAAAACTATCGGGTAAACTGACATTAAAATGTATTAAATTTGTTACCTTTGTCAAGAACGAGAACTAGATCTCTGTCAACAATAGTGGGAATCCGATGAGCAATGGTTATGACCGTTCATCTGCTAGTTTTTTCTCTTATCGTTTTCTGCATTATGTTATCTGTTTCTGTATCAATGGAAGCAGTCAGCCTCGTCTAGTACTAGTATTTTCTGTAGCAATGCTCTCGCTAAGCATACGAGTTGACATTGTCCAACGCTCCAATTCTAACCGTCTTCAGCAACCGCGTAAGGTTCTTTTAAATTTCAGCGTCCAACAATTTCAACCCATTTACTAATAAAATTTCTAATTTTGCTTATGTTTAACCTTGACACGTCAAGCCGGTAAAATATGAAAAATAAATGGAAACCAGTGAATTGGGTCAAACGTTGATAGTTATTCATTGTGCAAAAAAGCCCCTAAATTCTTCTGAATTTTTGGAATGATATATATTTTTTAATCGTGTTTTACAAACAAGAACATTTATAGGAAAATCTTAGATAATTAGAAAATGTTTCGGGCCCAACCCAACTTGTTTAAACACACAAAAAACCTGACATTTGACCGTTTATTCAACCCGCCCATTTTGCCATTCACATACAGATGATTTTCAGAACAAAGAAAAAAATAAAATAAAAATTGCAATACATTCCTTACCTGGTGTATCAAGAAGCCTATTATCGTGACTTACTATACCCGCGAGCCGACACTGGTTTAGCACCTCCAATATTTCATGATCTGAATGTTGTTCTAAAGGATCAAGATTAGTTCTAATGGTTCCTTGAAACAAAGTTGGGTCTTGTGGAATTATCCCCAATTTAGATATCAGATCATGTAACCCGATCTTTGAAGTATTGAGCCCGTCGATCAAGATTTGACCTTTCGTGGGTTCAACCACCCTGAAGAGAGTCTGGATCAGGGTTGACTTCCCACACCCGGTTCGACCCACGACCCCAATTTTCTTTTGACCAGGAAAAGTACAAGTCATTCCTCTCAAAACTGTTGGAAGAGCAGGGTGGTATTGAACATATAAATCCTTAAGATCGATATGTCCTCTTACGGGCCGATTTGATT
This sequence comes from Logfia minima, assembly GCA_963921325.1. NCBI lineage: Eukaryota > Viridiplantae > Streptophyta > Magnoliopsida > Asterales > Asteraceae > Logfia > Logfia minima. Next base: position 25,638,146 of record OY992766.1, read on the forward strand.
CAGGTTGCAATTTTTGATCGTTTTGGGGGCTTCACTTGGAATATTTGCAAATTGAAGAATTCTTCAACTGAAATCATCTTGTTTTCGACATTGCATAAGTTCCATATGACCCAAGCTTGCAGCACATTCAAGCTCAAACCGTATGTAACTGCTAACCCGGCTAAACTTGTGATAACATCAACCACCATAAGGTCTCAGCTGTGAAAGTCTAACGTAGATAAAAATGGCAATTCAACAAATTTATATAAAACGAGTCAATTCGAGTTGAATTTTCTTGATAAAAGGGCATACAGGATAATATGAAAAACTAGGTAATAAAATAAACGTAGGACAAGTAAAAACGGGTCCATTGTCAAAAGTGGCGTAACATGTATTCACTTGCTTATAACATCCTAATCCTAAATTATCTCTATTTAAAGCAAGTAGATTTTATTATTAAATCAACATTTTACAAAATTTGAAAAAAGGGAAAGATGTTTGGCTTTCAAGTCAACCTGATCATTTTAACTTGCAAATAGAAAGTACTAATATCCTAAATTATTTCATTCAAAAGCAAGAAGATTATTAAATATTCATAATTTTCTACTTATATTATCAATTATTAACTAAATTTATATTGAGTTGGCTATGACCTACCCCATTTGGACGTGCACATACAAATAACATGTTTCATCAGGCGTAACCCTTGTTCAGCTATTACCCGACCCACCCACTATGCTATGCATAACCAAAAAGGTGAACAAGTACGTAAAAGAAGCTTACTAGGGTCAATGGATGATCTATGCAGGTGCACCAAAACGACTACGAGGATGAAGAAAACAAAATTAAAAAGGAAGTTGATCCAAACACACAACCATTACATTGTAGCCGTGTTATGGAATGTAACACGAGAGTAATCCTCAATGACGCTCAAACATCTATTCAAGAAACGAAGTTCTTGACTAAAGCAGCAGATAGTGATGCACCGGAAATTGATTCTGAAAAATGATGTTGAATTGGAGACTTTTGAATACCGATCATTCTTGCTATTTCCCTCACTGTAGTAATGTAGTATGCCTGAAGTATAGAAAACAATTTCAAAATTCTATTTAAAATAGATTTTCTATTCAATACAAGTCATTCTAGAAATCTATTATAATATTTGTGTTTTTATTGATCTTACCTGATACCATATAGATACAACAATGATGATAACGCATAGCAAAAAGATCGGCCATGCAACGTGTGACATTGGCAAAATGATGCTTAGAAGTTGCATTATCGCGAAAACTAATCCGGCCAATCTGTAAGGGATATCTACATCTACCGTACTTTGATCCGTTGAAGACTGTAAGAGATGAACCAATGAATCTTATTAAACAAATCCATTACTATAAAGGAAATAGAAGCAAGTTTATGATCTTTGATTTTTGTTGGTATAGTTTAAACTCTAAGATTGATAAACAGGAAATTGAATAAAAAGAATTAGAAAATTTTAAAAATATGAAAGGATTTAAGGATTTAAGGGATTTGAACCCGACGTGAATCGAACACGCAACCTTCTGATCTGGAGTCAGACGCGCTACCATTGCGCCACGGATCCTTATACTTATGTAATAGTACAAGTTAATATATAATACAGGCTTGCACATTTTAAAACTACCATGAAATGTTATAAAATCAGTAATTCCTGGAGAAAGTTTACAAACGTTGAGACGAAAAGTAAAATAGATATTTTAAAATTCTTTAATAGAAAGATTCAATATTTTTTGAGAGCATCGTTAAGAATAGAAAAGACTTATCTTCATCGTTAAATTATTGTATGATAATTTTCAAAATAGAATCAATAAAAATGAAATGACTACGAAGGGTGACGACGACTGACACGAAACGAAACGCGAAAATAACCGGATTAAATTTTACATTAAGTTTAATGAGTTAGGGTCATCGATAACGACACAACTAAATTGTTTCCAATCAGTCAAACTATTTATAAAAATGATTCAAAAAAGGTGGCAGGAGCAAACAATTTCGACAGTACCAACTTCTTTCATTTTAATTAAATAAAAAGGTGGCCGTGGTTGGAGCAAACAGTCAGTCTAACTATTTTTGTTAAGTTTTATTAAAGTTTTAACCTTTTATTTGGATTTTAAAGTTTCATATTTACGATTTGTACTCAATTTTAATTGTTTGTGTATAGCAGAATTATGGTCAACCGAAAATAAAGGTTGGTCAACGGCGATAAAAACAGTGGTCAATGGCGATGAAACGAAGTGAACGACAAAGTGGATATAAATCATGCACGTTTGGAATTTATTGTGTTTTATTTCTATTTTTGAAACAACAACTTTAAATCAACGATTCTACTGTTATAATTGGTCGTGACATGTCTACTATTATTTTTAATAAACTTATGACAATTGTACGTCACTTATGCGGCCACTACAAATGGTATCACATGAGTGTGGATACATCTCTCTTTTTTACTAATCGTGATTTACAATATGATAGTAATAAATGTGATTATATTCATTGAATTTTTACCTACACATTCGAAAAACAAAGAAACATCAATCATCATATATATCTACTTGATCGATACATGTACGGGAGAACTTTACAAGAGTACTCACATTTTAAAAGAAAATTTTAAATTTTTTTTTGTCACATTAACTTTTTATAAATTTCCTTTTAATAAAATCTCAGTCCTCAATGATATAAAGGTTTTTAACAAAAATAATCATAAACACACACCTTTAAAAAAGCTTTTCATACATGACTTGAAATTTTTCAAGCTTTTTCTCTAATGAAGAAAAACTTTTCTAAAGCTTTTTTACTTTAGAAAAGCCTTCATTGAAGATGCTCTAAGTAAATCTAAATAAAGTAAGTTTTTGCAATAATTTTCACTATCTTAATGTTCTTTTTTCTTTCCTTTGTCTTTTTCTTTTTGAATGAGTGAGTGAAGAGTTTGTATCTGGTTGAATATGTATATTTGCACCTTAGTATTAGTATTAGTAATCTCTATGTATACATATACATATTTATATATATGACAGGATACAAAGTAGTAGAATAATGAGTAAAAAAAGAAAAAGAGAAAAAAACCAGCAACATAATTAGTTTGTCTTTGGTGGCTCCATCGAAATGTTTACATGATTATGTGGCAGCCTCTTATTCTTACAAGCGGAAAAAGAGTTTTGACGACAACCTTTTCTACGAGTTGTCCAATTTTCACCGGACATTAAGTTAAGTAAGATGGAAAAAATTAGTACCATCAGAATTGTTTGCACCAACTATTTTTTTCTCAGTCACGAAACTATTTTAATAGTTGCAAAGAGAAAAATAACTATTTTATTAAATATTATATTTGAAAAAATAACTTTTTGGTGATTTTCTCTAAATAAAATAAGTTAAGTTATAACTTTGGATAGGCTTAAATAGGTTTAGTTAAATTATATTTCTAAATTGAAGAACTGATAAGTCAATTAGTTTTTGAAAAAAAGTAAATAAAAATTAAGTACGATTTATGATAACATAAAAAGTTAATTTTTTTAAATTTTACTTTATAATAATACATTTATTATATGTTATATATTAAAATCCGGAAGAGTATGGAATTGGCAAGCTGGTCAAAGCTTCTATGTCGAGATATTGCAGGGCATGTTGAATTCTTCAGGTAACATTATGGCTTCGTGTTATTGTTGAGGTGACAATATGACTGGGTCAGATAGATTGTGTAATGGGTTAAAACGGGCTAAATTAAATGATTATATTTATCTCATTCTAATGTAAAATGATCTATGAGGCTTTAGACATAAAAGTACCCTTCTGGTAACTTTCTAACCCCTCGACTTGTTTCCTTCAAATTATTCTTTTGCTTTACCCATTTGACCTTTTATGTATAACAATAACCAGATAGCCTGAGCAGACCCATCAGTAAGAAAATGGGTTGAGATTGCCTCCATTATTATACGGTAACATGCTGCCGCTATCGTGCTCGTCCACTCACTTAAACATTAAGTACTTATTACGTCATCCGTTCCTTGAAAATTTCTATGTTTATTAGGTGATTTTATTTAACTACCGAGTAATGATATATTGTCCTACCCCATCCTCCTACTGATCATCCTAACCATCAAATTAAGACGCATGGAAAATTTAAGGAATAATATTAGGAGATATAATTAGTGGATATCACATGTCATGACTGTCATCAACTCATCATAGGGTATTAGGAGGTTTATTAGGATAAAAAGGTAGAGTTAGGTTCAAATGAGAATGGATATTATTTGTGAGAATAGAGGAATCAATCTCAACCATCCATCTCATCAAAAAAATAATACCCCCAATATTTTTAAAAAGTGAATATCTCACAAACGGTTAGTCAAAAAAATATAAAAATTGCACCATAAAAGTCAGCATTTTTTTCTCTTCGATTAGACATCTCACAAGGTATACTTTCGACGATTTTTTTTTTTTCATATTTTGGTGGGTTTCGAAATTGGTAACACATGTGTTAGGTGCGGTAACACATATGTTAGGTGCGGTAACACATGTGTTAGTTGCAGTAACACATGTGTTAGTAGTTAGTAACACATGCCACTAACACATGTGTTACCGAAACTAGCACATGTGTTACCAACCACTAACACATGTGTTACTGGTTTTCAACAAAAAAAAAAAAAAAAATTTTTTTTTACCGAAAATATGTCATGAGTGATCTCTAATCGTAGAGAAAAGAACGCTGATTTAAATGGTGCAATTTTTATAATTTTTTGATTAGCCGTTTGTGAGATATTTAACTTTAGGAGAAAATTGGATTTTGCAAAATGAATGGCCAGGATTCATTCCTTCATTCTCACTAAAATTTCCATTCTCATTTGAACTTCCGTCTAAAAAGGTAAAAAAAGGTAAGAGGAATAATCATTTTCCTTAACTACCCATAGCATAAGACCCAAATAAGTGTTTTCAATCAATTTGTTATGATTATGAGGAAATAGGTTTATTTCGTTTGGAATACTTTTTCAAAGGAAATAGTACATCCATTGGACAGATGGAACATAACACAATTACATAGAATCATGATATTTGTTTGTAGGTAATTAAATAAGTTGAATCAATAAAACCAGGTCAAGATTTTTTTTTCACAATACTCTGCTTTTTAAAGTTGACCCATTAATACCAGGTCAAGATCTTTAAAAGTCCATTCTGAGTAGGCCAAAATCTTTTAGTTTTTATTAATTATTTTTTCATTTTTAACTTATATTTAATATATGTGTTCCCCATCAACATGGTGTTCCTAAAACTTAAAAACTCGTGATTTTTAGGCTTCGCATGTATTTAAATCTCAAAGTTTGACTTTACCCAAATTCACCTTATGGATTTGACCAAGGATAAGTCAAAATCTATTGAACTATAATAGCCTACAATGGGATGTCTGGAGTACATTTAAAACAAATTTTAACCTCACATTCAGATTATAATCCTAAAAATGTTTGCATCATATCTTACAATTTTGCCAGGTAAACGGATTGTAAAGTAACCAAAAAGATGGACCTTTTCAACTCAAAGGGAACCTCGTGGGCTGATCAATGGGACCCGGTGCAAGATCCTCCGGCTAATGGGAAGGATAAGATGCCGAAAGGAGGGTCTGTTAAGGGCATAGGTGCAATGAAGTCTATTTTCACCCTTGCGTGGATGAAGAATCTTGGAAAGAAATCTAACAAATAATCAAATATTGTTGTAATTTTTGTAAAGCCAGTTTATTGGTTAACGTAGATTGTAGACATTGTGTATTGATTCATTGATATATGAAGTTTCTTGGGATGATATCAAATTTCATCCAATGCTATTTCATTTTCTCTCTTTCATTTTCATCTGAATATGTACATTGTACAGTAGATTGATCGAATTTTGTCCCAACAAAGATAGGGAGAGATTATTTTAATACAGGAGGAATTCAATGTATTATAGAAGTTCCTTTTCAAAATGGGTCAGAAAACCAGCATCCATACACAAGAGTGTGATTTGTGCCATTAAACTTGATTTTTAACACCACAAAGTACAAAAATTTTAGAGCACTCAAGAACTATTTATGTACAAATTGGTTCACCTTTTTAATATTCTTGGATTTCTATGATGCAATTTTAACATCCAATACTCAAGTGATAACGTGAAGGCTATCTTTGGTCGAGCAATGATAATGACATCGAAACTTTTGTACTTGTGTACGTCATACCTTTTGGAAAATTTTACATCATGTCAACACTTTTGCGAATACCAAATCCATTGAATTAGATATCTAGCTTTAAAGAGGGTGTCTTACTATATTTAGTTCCATATCTCAACAATTTTTGATGTCATATGGATGTATTATAAATTATATCTCCTTTAGGAAAAAGATTGTAAGTGCCTATTTATGTAAGTCGAATAATAAAAGTAAAAGATTATACTGTAAATGGGTATAGACTATCGATCGAATGAATATTCCAACTTTTGTAACTTTATAACAAACGTCATCATAAATGAACACTTGGAGAAAATAGTAGATTTTAATATCAGATATGAACTTTTTACATTTAACCTCTTTAATCAGGTAGAGTTTTAAAATGAAAATGAACGACAAACATGCACATGCAATATAAGGAAGTAAGATATTACTAGAGTGTTATCAATTATAGAGCTAATAGTTTCATCTAGCAACAAAGATTGAACGGTAACATCTTTTCCATTTGAATATGCTAGCATATTAATAGCAAGTTAGGAGGCCCAAAATATTTGGAGATCTTCTTCGGTCGCACCATTTATACACACACCGTTTAGACACCCTAAGGGATGCTTCTGGAAGCTTCCTCTCTCCCAGGAAGTGGGATGAGATCACCATTTCTCTCTGACTTCCCCTACTTCCATGATCATGTAGGAACTTGGTAAGCGTAGTAGTAGGCTATTAGCATCATGATCATTATCATGTGACGCTTAACAGGCGTAGCAGCAGCAGTAGCATGATAATGTGAAACGCCTAACAAGCATAGCAGCAGCATGACCATGTGAAACGCATAACAAGCATAGTAGTAGTGGTAGCAGTAGCAGTAGAAGTAGCAGCAGCATGATTGTGAAGGACACTTAACACGCGCAGTAGTAGCATCATGATCATATGGGACACTTAACATGCGTCCCAGTAGCATCATCGTGACTTTGAACATGCATGTCAACCATCTCAGTGATTGAACAAATACGACCCACGACCTATCCATGCCCTCATCTTAGCAATCACCCCTTCTTCTGCCTACATGTTCTTTATACCTCCTTTTTCCTTTTTTTCTTTAAATTTTTTCATTTTTCTCAAACCATAAGGGGCTTATTTAACAAAACCAACCACTGAACGATTAGTCACAACCTTACTCACCTTCATCTATCAGATTATATAAACCATGCTACAAAGCAGGAAAATTACCACTTAGCCATGAAGACAAGTGTTGTCACTCAAGTCCCTACAAGTACCAACTGGGATGTCGTGTGGCTCTTGACACTTCGGCAACTATTTCAAACATTCTGAACAAAGATACTCCAACGAGAACATTTCTTCATATTCACTATTATGTACACACCGCCCACATTTAGCACACCGAAGTAAGCAGATTATGCAGGCCCTACATTGATCTTTTGGTTGATAACCATCAGCTGGACAGTCATAAGCAAGCCTCAAATTCTGGCATCAAGGAAATTGCTCATCATTTCTCCGCAATTTTACTTCTCTGACGCATTTCATTTTTCTAAATTTCTCTCTATCAAACGCTCTCTAAAGAGTTGGAATCAAAACAAAAAGTCGTCATTACTAGAATCCAAAGTTTTAAGGTGATCTATTTACGTCGACTCTCTGAACTTTTACTTCCCTCCGAAGACATTTTCTTTTACTAGAGTTTTTAGTAATTTCATTGTCAATAAGTTATAGTTGTTCAGATACTTGTTTTCTTTAAGTAACTAGTTTTTACTAGTTTTTATTTCAACAAATTGTAGTTGAAATTTGAAATGTTAGGTCACTATCAAATTTGTTAGATTGGGTCTACTACGGAACTTTGTTCTCAAGTCTCAAGTGTTTGAATTAATAATTGCTCCATACGTAAATCAGTGAATGCGTTTGGTTTATTTGGTATTTGAATTTGAACTATTGCTTTTCGAAGAGAACATATTTATTTATTTTTAGTGGGTTAATGTGACTTTGAAGTTGTAGTTAAGTTTCAGAGTTACCGACGTTTCACGGTTCATAATCTACGGATTTTGAGCCAAAATGTTGTTGTTGGCTTTCATTTTTTCTTATCAAGATTTACATTTCTTACGTTACGCAAATACTTTATTTTGTATTAAATAAATGTTACGAAAAATGGCAATGACTTTAAATAATGTAACTATACAAATGGTCATAGGGTTTAACAAAAGATTTACTGCGGTTTTATGTCCTTTCTTTTGAGTACTTTCAAAAGTATTATTTTTACTTTCAAAGTAAGTTCTTGGTAAATTATTTTTAACTCTTATTTCGTAGAAAGATAAATTTAATAGTGAGTAACTGTTTATGGATTTCAAGTTCATAACATACGGAGTACTTTATTTTACTTAAAAACATGAAATAATAAAAATTATTTATAAAACGCATCTAAACATTAATGTAATCGCATTATATTATAATTATTAATTATTATTACAAGTACAATTTGATAGTAGTAGTGAAGAAGAGGACTACTATCGCAGTTCTTATTTTGTTCAGGGACCAATAATGCATATAAACAATTTAGTCAATTTTCATTTCCCCCCAAATTTCCCTCCTATTTCCCCATTTGGTTAAAATCGATAAAAACAAAGAGACGAAGAGTCCTCTGACTTCAATCAGACACCGCCTGCGGCCACCAACAAATCACTTCCACCACGACGGTCGGATTTCACCGGAGATAAACGATGACGTCACATAAAGGAGGCAAAAAAAATCTAGTAGCCATAACCGGAGCTGCCGCTTTCCTAGCCGTCGCCGTTAAGTTAGCTATCGATACAATTAACTCAAAGCGAAACCATCTCAACAAGAAAGGTATCTATTCTCTATACATCAACACGCACGTGCTATATATATATGTATGTATTATCGTTCTTATTAGTGTTATCACCTAATTTACTTAGTTAATTAAATTATTTACCTGCGTTGTTGTTATGTGGAGATATAGTTTAAATGAATTTCATGTTATTAGGTCTTCGAGGATCAAATGTTAGGCTTAATCTTACTGCATCGGAAATACTTAAACTAGCTGATCGTATAATTGCTAATTCGAAGACCGTTCATGATGCGGTAGCTTCAGTTCCGCTTGATAAGGTATTTATCGTTTGAAGTAATTGCAAATTATTTCGAACAGTAGAGTTGCTTTTGTGAAAAAAATATTTACGCGACTAATTCAATTTTTGTAAGGAGAGTGTTAGGATTAAGTGGTTATACACGTGCTTATATAATACTGACACTGTTTTTAGGTGACGTATACAAATGTTATACTGCCGCTTGAAGAACTGGAAGCAAACCAGTTCCCACTGGTACAGTCTTGTGTATTTCCAAAATTTGTGTCTCCTTCTGAAGAAGTAAGAAAAGCAAGTGCTGAAGCTGAAAGGAGAATAGATACGCATGTCTCGGCTTGCAGGTCTTACTTTTATACCATTTGTTGCATAGTTAGGATACATATAGAGATGGTTTCATGTTTATTGCTGAGTCTGGTAGAAATTGATTAGCAAGAAGGTTGCGGTAGAAGTAACTAAAAAGATTGTCATAATTACCGCCCATAATTTTTTATCCTTATGTAGAAGCTCTATAGTTTTCAACTAGGATTAGTAATATGCATATTTTGTGAGTTTGGTCAAATATCAGGCTCATTGCTTTTAAATCAGTTATCAACATGTCAGTCAGTTTATATTAGGCTTATCTGGTGTTAATATTTGTTTGTAGTTAATAAAATAATATATATTGTCTTCCATACTCATACAAGAAAGTTAGAGTATTTTCATGTTTGGTGTTAACATTTATTTTCTTTCTAACCCTATCTTAATCTAAGCTGTTCAGTCAACGTGAAGATGTGTATCGTGTTGTTAAAGCCTTTGCAGCAAAGGGAGAATGGATGAACATGGAATTAAAACGTTATATACAATCCTTGGTATGAATCAGAAGTCTTTTACATTTTCTCTAAAGTCTAAATGAAGTTTTCATTGTACTAAAGTGCAGTATCTGATTTTTCACTTAAAATGGTAGATGTGAACTGTAGTCATCTAAATGAATCCATTATTTTGAATGGCATCTGATGAAAGCATTGATATGATTGTTTATCTATTACCCTATTGAAGATGTTAATATCTACTGGCTTTTAAGCTGCACAACTTATACTCGATCAGTTCTGTTTATATCCTTTTACCTCACATATTATATTAAGAGCTGTTGATCTTGGAGGACGTAGAACCTACAATGTTAAGTCAATGCTTTAGGGCTTCCAGCTTGACATTAGGACAAAGCAATAATTGCCAAAAGTGGTTTATCTATTATTAAATTGTTATACATTCACTTTAAATGATAGTTACTTGTTCTCGTGGAAGCTTGAATGTGTTTTGATATGCCAATTTTCTTGATTCAAGGTGCAACTAATCAATTTATGGGTTCAAATACTTATCGTTCTATATTCAGTGACAGGTTAGAGACTTTGAGCGTAATGGGATGAATCTCACATTGACAAAAAGAGAGGAGTTACATCGGTTGAGGGCTCAAATCGATGAACTGAGTATGAGATATATCCGGAATTTGAATGATGATAACTCATTCCTGCTCTTCGAGCGCTCAGAGTTGCTTGGCTTGCCACTAGAGTTTCTTAAGGTTAGATATAGTTTTCGTGTAAATAAGCAATCATGCTTCAGTGTGCTTATTGGTTTGAAAAAGGAAAAAAAGAGTAATCTCCCTCTGCACCATCCATTAAATTTGGCCAGAAAACCAGTGAATAACTGGTATTGGTTCATATATCCAGGCATAGTTTTTAAACTATTACAAGTCATGAGTCGACTCTTGAGAGTCGAGTCACATTACCTTAAAAACGAGGTGACTCAGACCCCAACTCTTAAATGACCTCAACTCTTACGAGTCATTCACCGACTCTTCCGAGTTGTGTCGATTCACGACTCTTACAAGTCAGAAAATCAAGCAAACTTTTAGTGTAATATCGAAAAAAGAAGAAAATATAGTAAGAAATAACTAAAATCTGTTTTGAATTAAGCGGTTGTGTTTGTTGCTGGTCGGCGACTTCACTGTCGACCATCACCCTACTCTACTTCTGTTGAGAACAAAAATGTTAAACGGTAAGTGTCTTATTGAGTGCTATCTTAAAGATCACCATACAAACTATGAGAAGTTGTGATTAAACAAACGGTTCGGGGGCTAATGGTTGATTGAGGATTCAAATTTTTACAATAGTGTCATCCACTCGCTTAGCCATGCGTAATTCCAAATTCTAACTTTTTAAATGTACATAATAAATGCAATATATTCTTATTAGTTTATTATATGTTATGAACTCAAATTTTATAAATTCAATCCATTTACTTACAGTTTCTAAATTCTGTAAACATGTACCATGAACTTTGAAAAATTAGTATCTAAAAGATATGTTGCTACTTAGTGTCTTCTTTTATACGTGTGTGCCTGTGTTATGACTCTTACGAGTCGAGTCACGATTTAAAATTTATGATTACGAGTCACGAGTCGACAATTATCTATCTAGTGATGTTTTAGATGAACCAAAGCTTAAGGTTCCAGTGAAGTACACTAATACATCTCTTCATATTGTGAAACTTTTTACACAATTAGCCTGACTTGGCTGCGCTTACCTGTCCAGAGTGTACTATTAATGTTCCAATATTTTTTACCATTAACTTTGAGTAGAGATTTGATCCTCCTGCAGTGGTTATACTGATTAACCTGCAAAAATAACTTTTTCACCGATGCTATGTTCTACTATAGTAACTCGTTCTTTATTTTTTTTCAGAGCTTAGACAAGTCTGAAAATGATAACTATAAGGTCTGTTTGACGAGCCATCATGTTTCAGCAGTGCTTGACCTTTGCAAGGTATGTTAGTGGAGTTTGTAGGATGATGACGATTGTGTATGCTTTTTTGGTCTATTGCTTATGTGATATATCCAAAGCCCATGTATTATTCACTTCATCATCATTTTTTTTATTTTTATTTTTTAATATATTCAGGTGTAGGTTCTGGTTTGTTTTTTGTTTTTCAAATTTCTTTTGTCATGTTCTTTGTCTATAAGATTCAGCGTCTGTCTTTCAGTTAATGCAAACATGCTCACATTCCGTTTCACTCTGTCAAAGGTTGGATCGACCAGAAGGGCTGTTGCAGTGGCCTATGGAAAAAGATGTGAAACCAATCTTCCTATACTAGAGAGATTGGTAATTTTTATATGAAAGCTGTTTGAAATTTCTTGTGTGGTCAATTATAATATGTTGGGCTGCCAAGTGCCAACTGCTAAGGTCACATGAATTTTGACGTTTTTCATGTAACTCTGAATCATAATTTCTGTAGACAGAAAAATATGTTCATAACTGAAATTGGTTGTATAAATAAAGTATTAGTGTTTTTTTACTATAAGAAATATATTTTACATATAAATCTCATAGAATAAAACATGAAAGAACTAAAGAAAGTCTGCTTGCTTCTATAAAAGTCACTCTCATTTCTCACTGAGATTATGCAACTGAAACTGGTTTAAACTGATTGAAGGCCGCCTCATATGAATGTAATGTTTATGTGAATAATTATTGCGACAGTTTTGCGGAAGAACAGTTTCAAAATAAGATAAAGAATTTTTTGCAACTTTTAGCGGCAAGAAGAAAAAAACAGATGAGTACATTCAGTAATCTTAGTAGGATTGAAAGACAGTCATTTGGATTTTATAATACTCGGGTATTAGTTTACTAGTATGTGCACCATTGTGCGGATTTTCATTATCAATTGAGCAATAAGTGATAATTCGCTGGTCTTATTGAAGCTTATATCTTGTTTACTTAGCTTCGTTTTCAATATAACTTTCTCTTTATCTTCTTCAGGTTCAGTTACGCCATAAATCTGCTAGATTACTTGGCTATAGTAACTACGCAGATTTTGTTTCTGATCATAGAATGGCAATGTCATCCTCAAAGGTTTGTGCAGGTTTATACTAACTTCATTGTGGTTGAAAGTGATGTAATCTACCTCTAAAGTCAAGTCTATACTCTGTTTGGTTTACATTATTGAATGAAATTGTAATTTTCAGGTGTTTGAGTTTTTAGAGGAAATTTCTGCCAGTTTGAACGATTTGGCCTCCCGAGAACTTGCCCTACTGAAATACGTTAAGGTTATCTAGAAGTTGTTTTTTTTAGATGGTGGTACATATATTCTTGTATACTCTTATATGAAAATGGAAAAACTTAGTATTTGTTGATAATGTTTTCTGGCATTTAGAAGCAAGAGGAAGGAGAAATCCCCTTTGGAATTGAAGATCTACCATATTATGTAAAGAAAGTTGAGGAAGAGCAGTTCGATCTCGACTTTGAAGTTGTAAAACAGTACTTTCCTGTTAGTTTAGTTCAGTCAGGAATTTTCAAAGTATGCCAAGATCTTTTTGGTAATTTCCTAGCATTTATGTTGATGTAAAGCTAACTTGTGCTAGGTGTGGCAAAATGGGCAGGTAAGGTGGGTTGGGTAACAGATAGTAATTATTAAACCATGCCGGGTTGGACTGATCCCGAAACACTTATTGTCAAAAGTTTTGTTCGTTTCCAAATATAAATAGGGTCTCAAACATAATTACATTAATTTTTTCATTTTAATAATAATCTAATCTTTCGACTAATTAGGGAGGTTACGCAAAATAATTACACTTTCGACCTGTTTGACTCGTTTATATATGCTATTTTGTTTTATCATTTGACTCATCTGAGATTATATATAACCTAAAGTGGCCCGTTCGTAAGTAAATGAGTCGAATTTTCCACGTCTAACTTGTTCTAATTGTTTGAATAAATTTATATAATATTCAACTTTCACTTTCATTACTGCAGGATTAAGATTTGAAAAAGTTGCTGATGCAGATGTCTGGCATAGTGATGTTGAGCTTTTTTCAGTTTTTGACTTGAACTCTACTGATTTACTTGGTTACTTCTACCTGGATATGTATTCCAGGTTCATATTTCAATATCTGACCAAAGGCTTGTTCAAATTCATTTCAACGCTTATGCGTGCAAATTTTCCCCTAAAATTTGGTCAACTTCATTAGTATTCAGTAGAATGCTGACTCAAGATAGAAAACATGAAGCATATGATATTTTCATGTTTTTCTTGCCCTTTGACAGGGAAGGGAAGTATGGTCACACTTGTGTAGTCCCTCTTCAAAACAGTTCACTAAACAATGGTTCAAGACAGGTATATACATATATTTAACGTCTTCTGGTTATCAGAGTCTGCTATATAGGTCTCACCTGTAAATTTTGTTTCAGATTGCTGTGGCCATGCTGGTAGCACAAATCAAAAAGGAAGTTGGTGATGATCCTGTGTTATTACGATTCTCTGAAGTGCTAAAAGTTTTCCATGAGTTTGGCCATGTGGTATGTGAACTTCCATTTTCGAGATATGGGGAATGTTTATAGAGAATGTGTAGGTCATCTGAATTAGTGTACTTCAAAACTACCATTTTACTTATATTTCTTTAATGATGTGCTTTTAGGTCCACTATATGTGCAATCGTGCATCGTTTGCAAAATTCAGTGGATTACGTCTTGACCCTGACTTTGTGGAGATACCAGCTCAAGTGTTGGAAAATTGGTATGTTTGTGTTGTCGAAACGTTTTACTTGTCAACTGGTGGTGGCAAAATGGAAGGTTGGGTGATGGTTCAAAATGGATTTATTGGGACAAGTCAAAACATGTCGGGTAGGGTTGACTGGCTTCGACCTGTTTTCTTGTTAGCTAGTAAATTTTTTTTGATCTATTTGATATAAAACGTAACCTAATAGACCCATATATAAGTAAATGGTTTGAAGTTCCCACCTTACTGTCAACTCTGCATCTGGTAACCTTTTCTTGATGGATAGGTGTTACGAATTGTCTTCTTTGAAGCTGATATCTGGTTTTCATAAGGTGAGTTATTTCTTCAGTCACTATTTGATCATGTATTATACTATTAATTAGCTTCTTTTTAGGTAAAGTTTGTACCCGGTGATCAAATATCATTGAAATATAGAATTTGTATTTTTGAGCACTTGCAGGACATCACAAAGCCTATAAGCGATGATATATGCCAATCACTTAAGAGATGGCGGTGTTCTTTTTCAGCAATTAAAGTGAAGCAAGAAATTTTGTACTGTAAGTTTTATAAGCATAGTTAATACACGTAGGTTACCTTTCCAGTTTCCATAAGTACTTAGCGAGTTATCTTTCAGGTCTTTTTGATCAGATTATTCATTCCACAGAAAACGTTGATATCATAGGTTTATTTAAGCATCTCCATCCAAAGGTAATATACCAGTGCTGTACTAGTGTACTAATCAATGTATAATGTTCGGATAACCAGATTCTGCTTCCGGTTATCTCATTATTTATGGGTGTATTCAGTTTTATACCAGCTGCAACAAAACTAATCATCTGAGTGTAGACTTAATGACCTATCTACCCATTGACCCATTCTTTTAACCTATTTTTAGAGACTTCTACATTTCACAAAGTACCTTTTTTTTTTTTATATTTTAAATGTTTTTTAAGGTTGTTTTATTGATTAATTTCTGGAATGGAATGAATCTGTTAAACAAGTTTTTGAGCATCTTATTACTAAAACTTCAAGCAGGAACAAATCCAAGTACTATCTTGTACAATCTGATTAAATTATCTTATTCGAATTATATCTTGATCAATATCAAAAAGCACATCCATACACCTCTTATTAGTAATTTAGCCAATAATTTAGCCAATTTCGTTGTAACTTTCTTCCTCTTTGCAGGTAATGCTAGGTTTGCCAATGTTGGAAGGAACAAACCCAGCCTCTTCTTTCCCAAGTAGCGCTATTGGCTCTGAAGCTGCTTGCTATAGTTATATTTGGAGTCAGGTTCTAATCTAACATTTATCTGGATATTTTTTATTTTCTTTGCTTTGACCTGGTCAATATGATGATAGAGCTTATACGATGTATAATATAAGTTCTTTATGGCATGAAAAATCTTTTTGGGGTCTAAATGTTAAATGCAATGCGAAGCGTACCTTTCAAAAGAACAGTTTAGCGTATGACAAAATTATGTTTTACCGCTCTTTTTACCTGGTCAATAATGTAAAATGCACCTAGGATTTACTTGTGATTAATAAGTGGGCCGCAAGGACACTGGAATTCTATTTGTAACATTATTATACTGAACACGATTTTTACACTAAGGATGTTTTGTTACAGGTTTTTGCAGCTGATATATATTCATCAAAGTTTCGTGATGATCTTTTTAACCAGCATACAGGCATGCAGTTCAGGAATAAGGTAATTAAACTATGTTCCCTAATGAAAAAGAATGAAAATTTGAAAAAGGTAGTTGGGATAAATGTAGTGGCTTTATGCATTTATGTATGGGATGCGTTGGTGTTCTGATACTATAATCAGGATAAAAAGAGTATACGTTATTTGCAAGTTGATGTAATTATTCTGTGGTTTTACTATGCTAGTGGCCACTAGCCAGTCATGCCTTACAACTATTGGCAATGGAGAATCTAATAACACCAGCATTAATCACTTGTACCATACAAGTAATTCCTGGATTTTTGGGCATGGAAATGGGAACTCATCAATTTAGCTGGATGCATAATTAGAGTTAGTGGTTTCGGCCCCGTTAGTTATGAAGGGGTAGATTCGGAGTTGATGTATCATCTTTAAAGGTCAAATAGATGAATACTACCTCCCTAATCATGTTAGTCTAGTGGGTCAAAGTTGGTCGCCCAAATTTTTATTTATTTTAATGAATACTACCTCCCTAATCATGTTAGTAAAAAGATCTAGACCATTTATGTGTTATAATATATCAACTACGATTATAATTAACGCATTAATCATATACTATTTTTAAGCGGACAAGTAGTGTTTTTGGATCAACCTTACCTGCCATATTGACCTGTACCAACCTTCCAGCTTGCCACGTCTTGGGCTTTATGTGTAATTTTAACTTCTAGTATTTCCATAAGCTTGCTTAATGGATAAATTAAGATCCTAAATCGCTCAACGTTGAAAATTTTGTATTGTTAAATAGGTATTGGCACCTGGAGGATCAAAGGAACCTATTGAACTCCTATCAGATTTTCTGGGAAGGGAACCCTCAATCCAAGCTTTTGTTGATAGCAAAACTGAAAGTTTTAATGATGCGTCTTTCAGATGAAATTGAAACCATATTCATCACTTGCCTGATCATTCACATGTCGAATTCAACAAGTTATGCTCACCAATCATTAGAGTTTAAGTTAAGTGTGCATTGTGTGTTTGTAACACCAGTGCTTTGTGCGATGAACACACTTCTAATTGAGCCGTAGCAGCCGACATTTTTAATATATTTTGATTTGTGCAGTAATCATAGTATGAATTATATGACTTATTATTTTATTTTTTTTGGAAATCGAAAGTTTACTTACCAGCAAGTTGGGACAGAGTTTGTTTGTGAGTTTGCCATGGTTGGTGATGAATCATGATGGTGCCTTCGCCCAATTTTCCCTAGTCTTTGCTTGAAGATTTGCCAATTATTTGTATTGTGAGCCAGCCTAGTCATTAATCCCACTTGGTTGAGGTGCACAAAAGCTGTTGGGGGCTATTAGGCTTGCAGGGCTGATTGGTTTTTCTTTGCAACAATAGTCGGTAACGGATTAGTTGGAAATAGGAGCCTAGGACCTGTTAGTAGAGGCGGTAAATTTGGCGGGCTGGGTTAGTTGGGTGAAAATGGGTCCGTTTCGTTTATGTTCTTTAGCTAATGGCAATAGTTATATAGATAGTTATGTCACATAATCATCATATCATATAAAATATAAATTAGGAAATAAAAGTGAATGAGGGTGTCAAAAAGGGTTCTGCTGAGAAGAGTAGTTTTGATTTTTCCAGTTTAAATGAATAGAAGTTGAAAGGTTATGCCCTTATCAATATGAAAGTGATTTTTGAGATTTTATGCTTTTATTAATATGGTAAATTGATTAAAAATACAATGAACTTTCAGTTTTATTTAATTTAATTCAATTTTTAAGCAATGTATACATTTATGTCACGTCTTTAGTTTACTTTCAAGTTTTATCCATTTTAAACTATTTTGTAATTCGAAATGTGAATCCATTGTTAAATTAAGGAAAAATATAAGACATGTAACACAATGATTTAGATGATTTATCACCAAAGTTGTTAGGCTTTTTGATAGATTAAATGAAAAAAGAATCATGCTTTGTAGGTTGGGTAAAGGATATAAGTGCTGTAATTCAAGTGTAAATGTTTTTAGTTGAAGTGAAGGTTTCTAATTACGAAGTGATTGGTTTTCGGGTTACATAAATTATAAAAAAGAAAAAACCCCTGAAAATTCATTTTGTTTTCAGACGTTTAAGCCTTATTAATATTGTTAAGATACTTTCTGATCTTTACGAGATGCGATCAAATGGTGGGAGAAAGTAACGAACGATACTTGTATCCTAATAGTAGGCTGGTGATTTCTTAAGTGATGCTTTACATATCGTATAATAATTACATCTTGAAACCTAATAAGATGCTTTACAAAAATGGATAATATTGGTGAATGGTGAAGTTTGGATATCCTTTAAAGGTTTTTATCTTTTGCTTCAAAAGCAAATGCTTATATTCATGTCGACATTATTGAAGCCTAATAATATGTAGTGTATCCAAAGGGACTTGTACCTTGTCCTTGATGCACCTTTACAATTTAAATCGTAGGTGAGTCCCAATTAAATGCATTTCAATTATTAAAATAATAATGTATTATTGATAATGATAACTAATCACGTAACACATTTTTATTTTACTATGTTGTGATTAAGCATATGACGCTCCATTAAAATCATATGGGAAAATTATCGATAGAGTTAACTGGACAGATTTTACGTGCTCTCAATATAAAATAAGATATTAGTTTTATAAATATCAATAAATTTGAACGCCTGCAATTTTAATATTATTATTATTATTATTATTATTATTATTATTATTGTCTTAAATGCTGTTAAATACGGAGTACAAGAATATTATCCCATATGTCAATATGTTTTTTGTCTCACTAATTACATCTAATTATTTCTTTACTTAAAGTGGGATGAGATTGTAGCATTTAACAGTTTGGATTATATGTAAGACTCCTACTAGTTTATATCTACTTTTTGTTCTTAGAAAGACAAATTTACGATCTATTTCACATATATACAATATTTACACATACATAAAAGTTTAAAGCAAGTAAAAGTAGTTCAATAAATTCTCTGACAGCCAATTTTATGTTATCTCAATTCAATATAATATATAATATATAATTAATATAAGAAACGAATTTATAATATTATTATCTTTTAATTAATCAGTTAAAATTCTTTATTTTGTTAATTTATCTTATAATTGATATTTAAATATTTATAATATGTATTTTTAGTTTATCCTAAATCTATCATATCCTATTTTCAATACACTACTTTGTACAATATCTTTGTCCTTTTACTAATCTAAATGCATAATAGTGTTATCTAATTTTACAATAACTTTTTTGGCCAAGGCAAGTTATGTTGAAGTTGTTGATGTATAGCTTGAATAAAAAGTCAACTACTACGTAGTAGCAATAATGGGTATGGATATAACAAGTTCTCGAACACTCCGAATTAATCTAACTTTTTTTTTCTTGTAACGAAAAACTAGAGATATACAAATATGAAAGACTCATATTCAACAAACGTTGAAGAGAGCCTAAATAAATACTAAGGGCTTGTGAAGAAACAAACCCATTACACCAATTGAGATAAACAAGGTAGTCCTTGCCTACGTTTCATGTCGACTTAAAACTATTGTTTAGATAAGTTTGGTTTATATTAAATGATTTCGTTTTCACATTTATCAGTTTATATGACTAAATTCTTTTGGGGGAACCGTACTGTTGGCTTCAAAAGATCGACGAGCATTTTGTGCATATAGAAAAAATTGAAAGTTAAAAATGTAAAATATACATCATTATTTAAATGATAATTGGTTAAAAGCATCTATATTTTAGACATATCTTTTATGCTTTTAATAACATGATTTTTATTTATTTATTATTTTAGGTTGTAAAGTTTAGACCTCAGGGGCATAGATTAAGTTTCGTTAACAACATTTTATTAATGATAAGTCTTTGTCTCATCATTTTTAATGATTTTATCAACATGAATTTAAAATAATGGTATCTTAATGACAAATAAATTAATGGTATCTTAACGACTTCAACCTTGTTACACTACTACATAGAAATGATTTAAAATTGTGTGAGATAGATATTGATAACTTAAAATTTAATTATTACTTTTTTTTTTTGAACAGTCATTTATTAAAAAAGCTTCGGAAGGAGACCAAAGAGAAAAAACAAGATTACATCAAATGCACGAGGCTAATACACCATAAAGACCACGACAACTTAAACTTCTTACAACGAGATGATAACCACAAAAAGACAATAAAACAATAGATTTAAAAACGTCTTCCGTCGACGCCACCTCTTTCTCAAAAACTACATTATTTCTATGTTTCCATACGGACCACCACCACACAAAGCAAATCGCCTCCATCAACTTTTTGTATTTGCTCGTCGCATTAAGGGTAAAAGTTCGATCCATCGTCTCTTTAACTATTACTTACTTTCAAAAATCAATTAGTATCATAATTAAAAAATAGCCTAATCTTATTATAGCATAAAATTTTAGTATCATTTTCTAATGAACACATGTTGTTGAGTTAGTGTAATAATAATAATAATAACATTATGGAGTAATAAATATGAAGCAAGAATAATTACGTAAATAATGGACATGATAAGATTTGAACTTGGATGTCCTTGAACAAAATAGAAACAACTCTACCATTTGGGTTAATCTTTTTTTCATTTTCGACGACATTCAAGGATGGATGTATATACGTCGGGTAGGGATAATCATTTCGGTTTGGGAGAGGTGGCGATCATTCTTAAGAATCAAAAAAGCTAAGCTGAGGGAAAGCTCTGTGACTCACTGAAACAACGGCAAGAGGATTTTTATCAAATTAGTTTCTTTTATCTTAAATTTTAAACCTACTTAAGCAAAAATCCAAATAATTTATTATTTATAGTTGTTTGGTAATTGATATTAGATCATAATTACTAAAACAAAAGAAAAGCACTACTCCACTTTAAAACTATCAAAGTTTGAGAATGACAATTAAGAATTAGAGGTGGAGAAAATCTGCACTCGACTTTGAAACAAAAAGAGATTGAAAACCATACTTAACTTGAAGCTTAAACTGTGTAAGCTTTAAACACCTGAAAATGGAACTTGAGATTTCTTCAATAATGGAGAACCACTTTGATTCGAAGTCGAAAGCTATAAGAGTGTTAAATCTTGTCTAGAGATTTCTCACTCGAGATCATACTCCGGAGAAAATCACCGAAACTACGCATTTCGTTATCTTTATTTTGTTTATAATTAATAAGTTTTCCTATAAAAGGACCCAACTTTGACGTGTTATGTATCTAAGAGGGTGGCTGTGCATCGTCCAACGGTCATTATTAATCAAAGTTTCATCTGTTCATCAATATGTTGGAAGTGTATAATATCAAGTTAAAATCAAACGATCATTGTATCGGGTTATAAGATTTTGATAATACTAAGTAGTTCATATGTATACACACGTTTAAAAGCTAGTTTATATATACAAGAGAATGTTAATTAAACCGTCAAAAATAACAGTATGATTGAGTTATGAAGTTATATTATTATCAGTTTTCACATATAGAGTAGTACTAAAATTCATATTAAACATTTTACAATCTTTATTTTGTCTTAAGATAAAAACAATATATTTTATAGTATTTGGGTGGGGATCAAAAGGGAAGCAAAAAAATTAGAGAAGGAGGGAAGCAAATCTCAACCCTTGATTTCATCATAAATGAATTTTAAAAATCACAAATAATTTCAAAATTTAACATTCATTTGTATCACAAATGAATGTTAAAAACATTTATTTATGAAAAAAATCAAGGGTTAAAATTTATTTTTCTCCCTCCCTAAAATTTGGAGCTTCCCTATGAATCATTTTTCATATTTTATACATGTAAAGTTCGTGATCCAAATTTATCTACGTCCATTTATAATATCTAACTGGTTTAGCCGGTAGATTTAAATATTATCTACCCTATTACTTTGATATTATTAATTAATTAATTAATTAATTAATGATATGATATCATGATATACGTGAATCAATCAATCAAATAATTAAGTATGGAGCTCATGTTTAAGTATATATGTAGTCGCATCAATAGAAAGATATTGTATTTATTTCAAGACAACAAAATGTATGTTACATCCTTAATTTTGTGGTTGTTGATATTTTACCTGAAGATGTCGTTTTTAGACAAAACTTAACGCGATTTTTGTGTCATTCAAGTTCTTGAGTTTGACTTTGAAACTTGGAATGAGTCTACACACCCAAAATTATTGAAGTGTAAGTTGTAGATTTGGTCCCTCCACTATGTATAATTCCAACATCAGTCCTTTAAATGGCAGAGCCAACAAAGATAACTTCCAATTTGAGTAGTTTCTGATTGGGTTGCTTAATATAATATGGTCTTCTCATTACTTATGGAATCAATGACTACATATCTCACACAAGAACTTTCAAAAACAAATACAAGCAAAGGACTAGTTATTTGTATTATTTAGGAAGGAAAAATGATGATAATAATTTTAAAAGCTGTCGTAATTAAAATGTCGGGACATGATTAATATATTTATGCTATGAATATTAGTAAATAAATAACTATTATGCATGTTCAAATATTTTAATAACAATCTTTAAAGCCTTAGTTAACAAAATCATATGGTAAAATATTTATATTTATTTTTATATTCATATTATATATATATATATATATATTTGTGGCTGTTGTAATAAATAAATTATGTGTTATTCTAAACTTTGACCACAATAATGTCCGACAAAAAAGAAAAAAGATAGTAAGATTTTAGAGAAGAACCTTCACATAATAGATAGTACGTGAGACAATGTAACTATCGTTGACAAATACATTATACACTATAATTCAACGAACGCGCACTCATGGAACGCTTTGAATAATAAACTCCACGCATTTACGATGTCATTATATTGACTCAACTTAGGAGAGACTTTGGGAAAAAAAAACTATACAGGCAAATAGGAAAAAAGAATAAAAAAAAGAAGAAGAAAAAGATTTAAGCAGTAATCTGTTGATCAAAATAGGACATGATCAATGAATTGGAAAGGTGGGAATTGTAGACTGCAAAATCTATGAAAAGCAAACTACTGTTAAACCAAAACCAAAGTAAGATTCAACAACAAAACCACAAAAGCTAGCCGCCAATAACCCAATCTACAAGATGTAAATTGGGAGTAGAGTCATACAACCAAAATAACAACATACTCCGTAATAACTTACCTCACCATTTCTTGGGATGAAATGTAAGTTATAATTAACATGACATATTCAATGTAAATGTTATTAACTTATCTATATATACTATCTACTTTATCTTAATTTTATCTTATCTTAATTATATGTAAATCATCTCTATCTCTTTTTTTAGAATTAGACTCAACAATAATTAATATCCAAATTACCCTTAAAAATCATTAATTATTTTCCAAATGAACCACTAATTTATAAATTGCAACCCTTAAAGTTTAATATCCTTAAATTAAACTTTTAACAATATATTATAAACAATAAAGTTTGTGAATGCCAAATTAACTATTTGTTTCTGTAGTTATGCGCGGACACACTACAAGTAATCTATAATGTATTTTCATATATTGAATTTTAACTTTTAAATAGTGATTAAAATCATTAATTTACCTTCAAAGTTATGTTACTTATTTAATTCTAATTATTACAATAATTTATTTCTAAAGTTAAGATTAAATTTACTTATTAGAATAGTAAATTTAGATAAAAATTTATAAGCATCAATCAGGACCCTACATGTGTCCTCCCACCCCTACCTTTTCATTTTTATCTTAATTATATATAAATTATTTTCATATATTTTTTTTAAATTAGACTCAACAACAATTAATATCTAAATTACTCTTAAAAATCATTAATTATTTTTCAAATAAATCACTAATAGTCTATTTTATTTTCCATTTTTCTCCACCACCATTTTTATACAGTTTTTTAAAAATCAATGTATCTTTCACATAATTAGCTCTATAAACAAAAAATACATCAAATTAATCAGCCTTTCATGCTCTAAATTCAATATAATTTTATGGAAAAATTTAAATGCTTTTTTTTTTGGCATTTGGTACACATTTAAAAAACGGTTTCTAAATTCCTATTTATCAACTCTATACTCTTCTTTGCATATTATTACAATACAAAAACATTTCTAGAACCATAACAATTAATCCCATATTGTATGTTTTAATTTAAAGAAAATATTTCTAAAACCCTACCTATTAACCCCTAAAATGAAAATGATTCGTTGGGGAAGATGAAGTCGTCGGAGTTGGTGGTGGGAAGTTGCCAGAATACACCGTCGGTAGGATGATTGTCAAAATTTTGTGGTGACGTTGGGATGGTAAAACACTTGAAAGTAAATGGATTTTAGGTATTGAGTGGAAGAAAGAAATTCAACAAATAGATTAAATTAATAGCTCAAAATGCTGCTTCCCTTTGTAGGATAAAATATTATTTACATGAACCTTTATCATTTATTGTATATGTGATTGTTGATTTTCTACTTGTAAGATTTAAATATTTTTATAGATGTTCTTAAAAATTACAATATTTTTATACATAAATGATTAATATAATTTGTGTATGTTCATTCTCAAAAAGAATTGGGACTAATGAACTGAGTTGTGATTAAGTGGGATAAAAATATGTATATAAATTAATTTTAAGAATTTAAAAATCTGTAATTATATATTGATGAAATTTAATTTATTCTACTTATATAATAAGATCAAATGAAATAAATACTCCATTGCTTTGTATGGGTTCTTATTAAATAATTGATATACGAAGTAGTCAACATAAAATTATAATATTTTTAGTGTGTCTTTATTTTTTGCGCATTAGCGGCAACTCTTAGATTAACATTTTTTCCGAATATTATTTTATAATCACATTAAACATTTTCGTAAAGGGGTGTGGCTGATTTTTCATTTTATTTTTTGTCCCACTAGTAAAACTATATTAAATACACATACCATATGATATTATAATATTACTAGTATATTTATATTTATAAATTGTAATATAATATGATGCAAAAAGACATGATTAAGAGGTTCTAAAATAATTTTTTAAATGTTTAGAAATAAAGTGAGCATTAAATTTAGATTAATGAGTTACCTATTATGAGGCTGATAAGCCATTTTATTATCTTCTAAACATTCTTATCACACGTAGCAATGTCCTTATAATATAAATCTTAACTCAACATTAATCACAATTTAAATCTTCTAAAAGATTAAAAGATCTTGATTATAATTAAAATGGAGTATTTTCTATCAGACTATTTAACAATGATGTTTACATAAATAGTGGTCATTCGTGTATACCATTGAAATTGATATTAACATTATAAATTTATTTGGATTTACAGTTTTATCTTGTATTTGTTTATTATTATTTTTATTTTTTGTATTTATGAAAGAACATGTTTATAAACTCTAATATACTTTTTACTAATTATATAAGTGTAGTAGTGTAGTCCAAAAACAACAACCAAGAAATAAGGAGACCGTCGTGTAAGAATACAACATAATATAAAATAAATATGACATGATAAGATAAATATATAATAAAAATAATAATAATAATAATAATAATTAATAATTAATAATAATAATAAAACTAAACAAAGAATCATTCGAAGGGCGGCTTGGTCTCTCCTGTTAGGTGGGTTTCAAGTTCTTTTCTTACCCATAAATTTATTTCTGTCATAATCCCATTTATATTTTTCTTACAATTTTTATTCTCATTATCTAAATTTCCAATCTTGATTCCATTTTTCTTTTGCTTTTTTAGTTATTCCCTTTCAAGGGTTTGCTAAAAGGAAGTGTGAAAAAAGTAAAGCAGGATTCTTGTGGTGTAGTGAGCATACTTTATATCCATCTGTCCAGCTCACAGGTGATTAAAAAAGCTATTTTTTTGTAATAAAAAAAACTAGGTTTTTTTGAAAGATTTGTGCATTATCTTTACTTTCAAGTCCCAAGATTGTTAATTTCCAAGTGGGTGTTTGTGTTTGATTCAAAAGCAACAATCTTTCCCACTTTAGGGTTTTGATCCATATACAAAAGTGAAAAAACGTACTTATGTGGGAAATTTTTAAAAAAGGCGCATTGGTGGTGTTTGGGGTTGTTTCTTTGAGTTTGATTCAGATTAGTGGATTTCTGATGTATAGTTCAGATATCTTTTTGGTGTGTTTTATCATAGGATCGTAAAAGGGATTTACTTCATTTTTTTTATATATATAACAGTTTTTTTATTGATGATGGGTTTGTAAATTTTTAATGATTTGGTTTAGAATTGGAGATGGAATTTTAGGGGTTTTTACAATATTTTGATTGGGTTTCTAAAATTCAAGAAATGTTCAAGCAAATACTCAGCAAGGTTTCCAGGAAACAGTCGAAATCGTCCAAAAACCAAGATTCTTCAGGTACCCAAATCTCTAATTTAACCTCTTCCAGTTCAAAAAGAAGTGATTTTGCAAGTGGGAATTCAAGAAAGCTTGTGAATTCTGACATTTCAGCCCCATTGAATACTCGATTCAATCCCAATGAAAAGAATTTTCGAAATGGCGGGCCTGTAAGTGTATCTTATGAATCTTTACCGACTTTTAGAGATGTTCCAAGCAGTGAGAAACAGAATTTGTTTATAAAGAAAGTAACCATGTGTTCTGTAGTGTTTGATTTCACTGACCCAACAAAAAACCTCAAAGAAAAAGAGATAAAGAGACAAACTTTATTAGAATTAGTCGATTTCGTGGCTTCTAATAATGTTAAGTTCACAGAACCGGTTATGCAAGAGTTTGTGAAAATGGTATCTGCAAATCTGTTTAGAGAGCTCACTCCACAACCTCGCGACACCAAAATCTTGGAATCTTATGATTTAGAAGAAGAAGAACCGTCTATGGATCCATCATGGCCTCATTTGCAAATCGTTTACGAGCTTTTACTTAGATTTATTGCATCACCAGAAGCTGATGCAAAGATTGCAAAAAAGTTCATTGATCATTATTTTGTTCTCAAGTTATTGGATATGTTTGATTCTGAAGATCCAAGAGAACGCGAATATCTAAAGACGATTCTTCATAGAGTTTATGGAAAATTTATGGTTCATCGACCGTTTATTAGGAAATCTATCAACAATATCTTTTACAGATTTGTTCTCGAGACTGAAAAGCATAACGGGATTGCTGAACTTTTGGAGATTTTAGGAAGTATTGTTAACGGGTTTGCTTTGCCTTTGAAGGAAGAACATAAATTGTTTCTTTCTAGGGCTTTGATTCCGTTGCATAAACCGAAATGTTTAGCAATGTATCATCAGCAATTGTCCTATTGTATTACTCAGTTTGTTGAAAAAGATTGCAAATTGGCTGATATGGTGATTAGGGGTTTGTTGAAGTATTGGCCGGTTACAAATAGTTCAAAAGAAATCATGTTTTTAGGTGAGCTGGAGGAGGTACTTGAAGCAACACAACAACCGGAATTTCATCGGTGTATGGTGCCGTTATTTAAACAAATTGCCCGTTGCTTGAACAGTTCGCATTTTCAGGTAATTCATTGTTCTTTTGACTTGTGAGTATCCTATATTCAAATATGCACTTATTGATCAATTTTTTACTCATTAACCTTTCCGTAATATCACATCACGCTCCAACTAAGTGATTTTATTTTATTAGTATTTTATTTTTGGTGTTACAAACACTATGCACGTGGTTTTCTGCTTTGCTTACGAGTTATATTAGGTAATTGTTGTAAGTTGTGATAGATGAAAGCAAAATAATAGGGTACACTTCATGTTCAGCCCAATGGTACTATTCAGCCAACTGATTTCCATTTTTATTGAATGTGAGAAGAAATGGAGACGTTACTATGGGAACCACTTACTAACATTATGTAGAATAGAGACTGTCTACATGAAAAAAATTGATTTCCATTTTTATTATGGGTATGCTTGATTTCGTTTAGGAAGTAGTCTCTTTACTTTCGGATAGGGGTATGACTGTCTACATCTTACCTCCCCATACCCTGCCTTCGGTGGGATTGGGTAGTGTTTTTGTTATTGTGGTTGTTATTATATTATCATCTCCTTTGAGTTTCTTTGTAAAACACTTTTTCGGTTGTTCCGTTGACGTATGTGAAAATCAAGAAGTTGGTTCCTTCCACTTGTATAGTTAGTTCTTATATCCCTTTTAATACATATAACATAGATTCAAGCTATGAGTCACATACTGTTATAAGGAATTAGAAGGAATACCGAGAAGTAGGGTTAGCTTTTAAAATCTATTTGCACATGTCGAGTTTAGTCCTGGGAATGGGACCCACAAAGGAAATTGGTATGAATTTTTGTTTGTCATATCCTTTATCCTTATTTTGTGGGTTCCATCTTCATTTTTTGACACACGGAAAATATTACGACCCTCACATTTTCACACCATATAAATAGGACCTAAAAGATGAAATATATTAAAAAATTCAATCTTTATAATTTAGGCTTGCTACATTAACATGGCGTAAGAATAGGGGATGTGAAAGTTCAAACTTTAAATTGGCGTAAGATAGAACATTAAAATATTAACATATAGATGCTCTGTTACCGTTGAAGGTAATAGACTTATAACGGTAATAAGATTTAGATTTCGATGATTCTATTGTCAAAGACTATAGATTTATAATGGTCATGAAGTTTTTGAGTGTAAATTAATGATTACATCATTTTACCTGTATTTTAGGTGGCAGAAAGAGTTCTTTTCTTTTGGAACAACGATCACATTGAGAATTTGATCAGACAAAACCGCAAGGTAATATTACCCATAATCTTTCCTGCACTCGAAAGAAACGGCCGTTACCATTGGAATCAAGCTGTGCATAGTTTGACTTTAAATGTTCGGAAAATCTTCTTTGACCTTGACCCTGAATTGTTTAACGAGTGTTTACTCAACTTTCAAGAAGAAGAAGTGAAGGAAGAAAAGATGAAAAGTAGACGTGAATCCACATGGAAACGATTAGAAGAAATTGCTGCGGATAAAGCTTCAAGTAATGAAGCTGTTCTTGTGAATTAGAAGTCCCATAAATGGTTAAAAATTCAAGCTTTGTATTCCCATTTGGGAAACGTACAAGTTTCTTGTAAATTTTGGGCTGTTTTTGATGTTGTAGGATGACAATGGGTTACATTTAGTATTATAAAACTAGCTAAAGCAATGCATTTGGAGGTCTTATATGGTAATGTTCCATCTTCGTTTTTTTTTTTTTCACGAAGATTTTAATAGATATGAAGTAGAAGCAGGGGATTAAAATCTCACTGAAATGACTTAGTGGTTGGCGTTCTGATATCTTCGTAAGAGGTTATACACATCTTAGATGGCCAAGGAAAAGGGTTGAAAATGATCACGGGAATATCCTAATTAGATCGCGTACATTTGAGTAAAAAGATTCATCCATTATCGGCAACTCGATATGGAAAATTTTATCCATTTACCTGTTTTTTAAAAGCAGGGGATAAAGTTATTAAAACAGAGAGATTGATGATGACTTTATGTGGAAGTAAGGTACATATTAAAATATTGCATGTTGGTTTATAGTATATTGGACTTTCAATCTCAGGCAAATGTTTGTTCGTTCACATAATCTACATGTGTATATTACTAATTTCCTTTTTTCTTTTTGAAATGCTATGTTACTATCTTAGCAATTTTTTCATGGTTTCTTTCAAAATTTGTTCATATATCAATCAATCTTAACTATTAGAAAGGATATTTTTACTTTCATTTTCCTTTATGAGAACTTTATATGCTACATGATAAATTTTGTTTTGTTTAAGAGATTGTTATAAAATTTGCTATCCTTAATCAAATATGAGCACTAAAATTAGTAACTACTTGCACATTACAAGTTAGCACCCCACCGCATATCTTGTTAAATTTTTTTGCACTTTAGTGTTTTTTATCCTTCCACGTGTATGGTAAACAAACCACTTATATATGTCACACATAAAATATATATTTCCTCATCAAATTCCCTGGATAAGATTCCATCATCATATTACAACTTTGTAACTGAAAAGATAACAAACAACAAGAAGAATGGAAGTTTGTATGTCTCTAAAACCACACTACTCACTTCCCAGAACAACAACAGCAATTGATGATTCTCATTTAATCATTAGACACTCATTATCATCACAAATTCAAAGAAAAAAGCAGAATAAGAGTTGTAGATTAATGGTGGTTGAAGCTAAAGGTAAAAAAGGAATGCAAGCAAGACAGTTTCAACGTCAAATGCCGGCTATGCCTAAAATTGAAGATGATGGAAATCCTAGATTTGTTATTTTCATCCGTATGGCTAATGTAAGTATATATCCTCCTCTTCACTCATTCTATATTGTAATTGTTGATTATATAGTATTTCATGTATTTTAATTATAATTATACAATATAATATAACACAAGACCAATTGCACAAACTGTTGCTCTACTTGTACACATTCTAGTTAATTTTTATATTTTGATTTTTGGATTAAACAGAACTTTTTAACTTGTTAAACAGGTAGTTCGTCAGTTACCCACCATTGAACTTGGTTTTTTGACAAATTACTTTTACTATAAATAGCATCAACCCTTAATCGATGTGTACTCCTCAATCTATATAGATAACTACCGAGTGAGGAGAATTTGGAGTTGGAAGTGGTGGTGACTCGTTTGCAATTCGCAAATAATACTAGAGTTATTTAATTTGGAGTTCGGATATTAGTACAAGTATTACAATCACTTTAGAGTAGCTTCAGGAACAATACGTGCATATACATGTGTCAATTCCTGAGGTGAAACTAGGCTTAGTGATATACTCCATAGATCAAAAGTCCTTTCTTTGTGCTAAACAAGTTCGATACATTAATTTAATAATTAAAAAGGTTTGTACAGTAACAGAAATGACAATAATTACAGTACATTTTTGTGCACCGATCCATTTTCATAATTATGATCTTTTCCTATCTATTTTTGTAATTACAGTTTTTGATTACTTTAGTCGTTGATATTTGTTAGCTCATATCGTGCTATTATATTTTTATGCTATAATTACCAAACTAGGTGGTTAAAGAAACTTGTAAATACCCAAATGGATCAGTTGAAGCTATAGTAATTACTAAAAATGGACCACTGCATTAGGTATATTGTAATTATATGACAATTGCCCTATACGTTTAACAAGTTTGAGGCTGTTTGTTACTTTTGTAGGTTTATCTATGGTATCCTGTTAGTATCGTAGCAGGAGGCACAACAGCAAAGATCCTGCTTGCAGGCAAAGATAATTTTGTTGGGAAATACATTTACAAAGACACTTTATCGAAAAATCTTGCAGGAGTGATTTATAAAGTAAGTTTCTATATCAAATGCATTATGTCATTCAATGATGACGATGTGTTTAATGGTGGGGGTTTTTACTTGTTTTGTAAACTGGACAGGACGAAAAGGAGGTTCAAAAAACAGCAATTCGTCAACATCGTGTGTTGCGGGCAGCTACAGAATTCAAATATGGCTACAAGATTGTGGTTAGTTATTGCTAACATTATATGTAGAACTGAAAATTATAGTTATTTTTCTTAATTTCCATGTAATTATACAGGAAGGTACCAACATAAGAGCAGCACTTGCAAGCAATGATGTAATTGAGGTATTTATGTTTATATGTCATGAAAAAATATAAGATGTAAGATGGTATCAGGTAGTTGATCTAAGAGTTCAAAATATGATTTTTCAGCTCCCGACAAAAGATGAGTTGAAAACAGTGCTTGATAAAGTTTTAGATTTCTTTGGGGATGCCAAAGAGTCATTCGGGAAATTGACTGATCTGACGTCAACATCTGACGAGTCTGAGGAAACCACCAGTGAAGACAAATCCAAGTGAGTTTTGTATATATGGCTAAACTGTAACCATTTTGACCATAAGGCAATGATATGTTTACCATCGCTAGAGATGGCGAGATAATGGGTCAGGCAGGTTGGGTAACCGGTCAAAATGTGTTAGTTTTTAGTACGAGTCAACCAATTTTTTTAGACTATCTGTATATTGTTAATGCGTTAAATATGATTAGAAAAACCATAATATTACAACAATAATATTCTTTCATTAATAAAGTGATTTAAATGGTTGTATGCACTAAAATACACCTTGGATAATATTTGTAACTTGTAGACCCATTTGACCCGGTTCCTTTTTGACTAATACTTCTGATAAAAATACCTGAGTTGACCCATTCATAAATCATACTTAAATGGGTCTAAGTTTCCACCGCTGACCACCGCCAATCAACAGGGTGAAAAGCTGAGTGTGAAGGCGAAAGAGTGATATGCAGATTCACCCAATACCCTCTTACAAGCAAAATTCAAAATGAGGTTTTGTACACGAAAATTTACTGCACATTTTTGTTTCAAATATGTGTTCAAGAAACAGATATCTACATTTTATTGTCAACAGTACATAATCTTTGTTGCCTTCATATATCTAATGATTCTTTCATACAAAAATAGTGTTAGGAGATTATAAATGTACGTACACGATACACGGCTAGTGGTGTTTATCTAGGTGAAACCCGAGCACTATCTTTCTCAAGCCTGATGTTCTTATTTTCAGTTGGCACGAGTATTAGAGCGGTTTTTTTCCTAGTAGCCAGCCCGAAAATCTCTTCTAAGTTAACATCATTGGGTCCAACCCCATTGGGGAGTTTCCAATCAAATTGTTACAGAAGTCTAGCCAAAGTTAAATTCTATTGTAGCCAATCCAAATGGATAACCAGGACAACCA
This sequence comes from Logfia minima, assembly GCA_963921325.1. Classification (NCBI taxonomy): domain Eukaryota; kingdom Viridiplantae; phylum Streptophyta; class Magnoliopsida; order Asterales; family Asteraceae; genus Logfia; species Logfia minima. The sequence continues at coordinate 25,671,464 of OY992766.1, forward strand.
CATCTCCCTCCGCCAAACGGTAAAAACCGAAAATCTTGACCACGAAAGTCAACCTCGTTTTCCACAAACCTCTCGGGATCATAAACCAAAGGATTCTCCCACGAGTTTGGGTCACATCCTATGGCGTACGTATAGATTAGAAGTCTGGTTTTTTCGGGTATATGGTACCCTTCTATGGTGCATTTCTGCATTGAATTGCGTGGCACAAGAAGTGGAACTGCAGTATGTAACCGCATAGTTTCTTTGGTTACTGCTTTTAGATAACTAAAATGGTGAACGTTGCTTTCTTCAACTTCTCCTTTGCTTTCTGCTATGCTCCTGATTTTGGTTTGTGCTTTCTTTAGTACTTTTGGGTGTGTTGCTAGCTTGGTCATGGACCATTCGAGAGTCGGAGATGTTGTGTCAGTCCCTGCTACAAACATGTCCTGTACAAACGATGTTGTGTTAGGTACTAATGACAAAACATGGTTACAGACGGCAAATTATGAGCGGGACAGGTAACAAGTCAAAAGCGTTTGGGGATTTGGGTTGAAGCAGGTTGTTTTTACTATTCGCGGTGAATAGTATCGAGCAGCGTCAAGTAAACCGACCCATACAAATTAGTGTGTTCATATTTTAAAAAAGGAAAGTACATAAAGATTACAAATGGACAAATGGTACAAAGAGTCCTCAACTCTATCAACTTTCTCGTTCAAAGTACTTCAAATTCTTCTAGAGAAATTTAACGTCTGTGATCTTTTTTTCCAAGACCAATGATTTTTATCTTTTGAGGTACCACAGCACCAAAAAAATGCTTTTTGGACGGTCATGGGACTACGTTTTCATGTTTATACCCCAAAACATAGATTTTATGATCTTTTAAAGCATCACACCGCAAAAAAAATAAAAAAATAAACTCAATTGACCCGTTCTCCAATTATCTACTTCATAACATTTGACATCTGAGATAAAACAGTCTCAAATTGACCCATTTAACAGTAAATGGGTCGATTGCCATATGTACAAAAAACTGCCGAAATTGTACTCATATTGAACTACAGACAATTTTGGTGGTCCTTTGTGTACAGTCACTCAACCTATTAGTCTGTCATTCGGCCAAATGGCCTTTGTTCTAACATAAGTACGTAACCCATCAATCAGGAGGTCATGGGTTCGAAGTTTCACTTGATATATATATATATATATATATGTTCATATAATAAAATATGACGCGTGTATTATATTATATTAGACCGGCTTTAGGCATTACCAGACAAGAGCTTTAAGATTATCATCAGTGATCGGAACTTCAAGATTATCTTGTCGTTGAACACAAAGCAAAACATCAACAAAATCTTCACTCGTATTTGCCGTTAATTCTCCTTTCTTCATAATATGATCATTTATAATATTATCACAAACTTCCCTCAACTCTTTCAGATTCTTCAACATCCTTCTTTTTGACCCACTCACCGAGTTAACCCATTCCCAATCAGGATAAGAATCCCCTGAACAAAACCCCGCAGAAAACACTTGTGTTTCACTCAAAATCCTCACCAAAATCATCCCATGAATCCTCTCTAAAAAACGGCTTCCCAAACGCAACTCTACACAACACATCATTCGCTGGTCGAAAAAACAACTCACTAACATCAACCTCGAGCCCACACCGAGTTGACACGGTTTGTATTAACCGAGTTACTTTCTCATTTCTAATGAGTTGTAACGAGTTGACCCATTCTGGGCTAAGTAACTCGGTGACACAAAAAATTTCGGGCTTGGTGCCAATATGGGCCATATGGTGAGATGGTAACGTCAGAGCAGTTAAATGATAAGTAGTGAGCTGAAATGAGGTGGGGCCAGTTACAAAAGACTTGATCGTGTGTTGTAAGGATGACTTGAGCGATTCGGGCTGAGAATATGACAATTTTTGGGACATGTCCAAGTTTAAGGTAAAGGATTGGCCCATATTGGTCAGATAAAAGGGCGAGGGATTTGTGGGGCATGTCGGAGATGAGGTGGAGGTGGCCGATGATGGGGTGTTTGGGTGGTGATGGTGGGAGATTGGTGGCCGGAGTTGTTGTTTGTGGTGGTGGAACAAATAGGCAACGGTGGTTAAGGATACAAGGTTCATGAAAATAGCTATAAAGGTCAAATCGTCCATTTTTCTTTTACTGAGAATGGGTTGGGTTGTTTGTTAAGTGGTAAAGGTTGTTTGGGGATATATGTGGAGGGTTGTTCAGATGTTATCAAGGTGGCATTGACTTTAGTATTTGAACAAAATAAGAACTACTATATATGACAGGTATGTTTGGTTCTCCAATTTCATTCTAATCTTTTAACCATAAACCACACTTTTTTTTTAGTATAAAAAGTAGTCAGTGTAACACAAGTCATATCTTTGAGCATTTTATATAATCAAATACCAATTGAGAGTCGCTCTTATCGTTGAGGAGATATATAACTATTCTCGTGTAATCTCATTAATACCCAAGCCGTTCTTGAGAGATCAATGATTCAATTCCAATTGAATCTTTATCAATGAAAGTCCGTATAGTTGTTCGATATGTACCATCTAGACTTTAGTTCGATACATTTCGAAGCACTTAAGCCTTCTTTTTTCTATGTCGAATTCCATCCATTTTGGCAGAGTTTTGGGCATTCAATAAGGTTACTGTTAAGCTGAAATGGAAGAAACCACAAGTTGTTTTCTAAAGTGATAAATTTTATGTCATATTTCAACAGAATTTGACTGAAGTTGAAGATTTTGTTTTATGGCTATGACATATAGCTGTGTAGAAAATGATGATATCCAAGAGATTATCAAATGCATATAAACGAAGTAATATGATCGAAATCAAACTGAAAACAATAAAACAAAACCTCACTATAGCTCTCAAAAAATCACTGTAACAATTTGGTTGTTCAAAAATCTAATGAACAATCTCAACACGAGAACAATAGATCAAAACCCTAATCTAGAATAGCAAATGAAGAAAAATATAGAAGAAAAATATTAGAGTTAACTAAACATGTACTTTAGAGGGGTTGTTTTTGTTTTGTCTGTGATCTTGATGTTTGCTATCTTCTTTGTTGGATCAAGTTTGTTTGAACTTAACTTTGTTTCGCTTCCTTCTAATTTAGAAGGTTGGGGTTTTTTCTTTTTTTTCTTTTACTTTCTGTATTCTCTTGTTCATTTTATTGTTCACATTATATTTTTGTTTTGTTCCGAAAATGTTATCATTTGTAAAAAATAATTAATAACAATAATTAAATTTATAAATTTATCTTTATTTATTATTCTCAATTACTCTTTCCTTAAATATTTCAAGTTAAATTTACTTTAAATATAAAGATAAAAATTAACTTTTTATCAATATATCATAAATTTGACTTTGTTGGAGAAAATAAAAGTGGCAGACAGGAAGTAAATATAGTGGCCATTTAAAAAGACAGAAATATGAAGTTAACGAAGTAATTGAGGAAAAAACTGTATGTTTTCTTCTTCACAAGTTTCACTTTACACCTGCAAATTTACCTTTTTTTTCTCTACAGTCCTCTTAGCTTTGAACTCATACCAATTAGCCCTCTAACTAACCAGCAACTATATAAACACACTTAAAAAAAACAAAAGTTAGACTAAGCAAGTCCAATAAGTTACAGGTTTCAAGTTTAATTGATAAGGTATTTCAACAAGCTATACAAAAAGGAATAAGTATTGTTTAAACTAATGTTGAAATTGGGGCGTTAGAATGCGCATAAAAGTTAACGATACACAAACTTTTAACAAATAAAGAAAATGTTGCCAACTTGTGAAAAACTTCAAATTAAAAGAATGCATCTTTGAAGAAATTAAGTATGAAATTCTGAGTTTGTTGATCTCGTCGTTTCTGAAAATGATCCAATGTGGACTATAACACCGAGTTTAGTGTATCGACTGTTTTGGTTTAGTTTTCTTTTTGGCACTCTTGATCCTAAAATAATATCTTTTAACATTTGGATCCCGATAACTCCATAAGGTGAGGCCGTCAATCATAATATGTGAAGTGCATAACATATGTTTTCATGGGCCTCTTTTAAATTTTTATTATTCTCTACATATTTCTCACTGTTTTCTATTTATTTTTAACTAAACTTGTTCTGTATATGTCCGTGTTGTTAATCGTTAGATATAAAGTATGTTATGTGTTGCCTAGACGAAACCAATCAATAAAAACAAATTATACTCATACGTCGTTTGTAATTTTCTTACATACATACAATCAACCCTTAATTTAACTTTGCTAGTACACAAGCTTTCATACTGCTAAAAATCCACATTATTTACATCAAAATTTTCCAATAAAAGATAAATGTTCGAAGTTTTGAGTGGAGAAAAATGGAACGAAACGGTAAGGATGATTTGTAAATTACGCATTATGAATACGTTTATGCAATACATTCAAAAGATCGAAAGTTAACATGAATAACGTTATAACATTTGAATATACTGAAAAATCAACTTGTCATTGTGTTATATATATATATATATTTGTACAAGCATAACTATTTCTATATTTATATTATAATTTCTATGATATGATAAAATTAAATACATCCACTATAGAAAAGTAGATATAAAATTCAATGAACAAGAGTGGGCTACTACCATGCGCAGCCTAGCTAATAGTTTAATTGTTTCAATGATTAGTCTAAATTTAAAATAACATTCTTCTTTGTGCAAATAAAGACTCATATAAAGGAATATTTACATTAAAAGTTACTTAAAGCTCACCAAACCAAAATTAAAAAAAATGAATAGAAAAAGGTTGCTCCCCATTCATGAAACTTGACAACCATGAGGGGACCTTGCAGTTATGGCATCTATCCAATATTGAATTTGAATTATAACACGTATGAAAAGTACAATCATTATTCAAAGAACAAGCCAAAAGGTAACTAAGCAATACGTTAATCGGGTTAGATTCGTATCGTTGTATTCGAATTCAAATCGGATGAAAACAAGTATATCCCCTTTTTAACAAGTATTTCTTAAGCTAATTTAGCATAAATCTTAAGTCTGTGAACCTAATTACTGGAGCTTGAAGAAGGAAATTATATAAATCTATATCGATTAAAATGATCATTTATGCTAAGTTTATCATTTAAATGAATAAGTTAGAGAGGTCTTTCATGTTTACGTTACTCGGAAAATACAAATCTAATTTTACTCAGATGTACGTGGCCTAATGGGGTATTAAGCTGACTGTTTATGACCCTTTCCTGATCACTTCAAAATTTTACCTAACGAAGTTCGAACCTAAAATCTTATATAAGGATATTAGTAAGTCTTAATACTAGATCACCTTTATAAGAGTTTATTTAATTAAACCTTTTCATTACATTAATCCGACAATATTTCTTGTGGGTCTATTCTTAATCATATTCAAAACCATGGAACTCATGTCTCTTCCATTTTTTATTACTTTTTCAGACAACAATGATTGATCATCATCAAAAGATAATGAATCTTTAGTGATAAAGTTTGGTGCTTTCTTACTCAATCATGAGTTATGATAGTTGGCAGAATCTTTGCTTTCAAATCAATATGCAAACGACACAAGTTTCTATTCTTATCTTTCTTGTTTTCATATCAAGGTTTCCTAGGTCTTACATATATAAATACTTAACACAAATACATCAAAGATTTAGTTTGTTTATCCCTCTTTCACTCATTGAAATACATCAACCTTTTTTCTCTAGTTGATTTCTTGATGCAACAAAATGGGAAGAGAACCATGCTGTGTGAAAAATGAATTAAGAAGAGGACCATGGACCCTTGAAGAAGATCATAAACTCATGACCTTCATTCTCAACAATGGGATTCAATGTTGGAGACTCGTCCCAAAGCTTGCAGGTTTGCTTTTCATTTACGGTCGTTTTAGAAGATGTGTAGTATTGTTTGTACTTAGTTTATTTTATTCGTGTTGTAGGGTTGATGAGATGCGGAAAGAGTTGTAGACTTAGATGGATTAATTATCTAAGACCCGACTTAAAAAGAGGTGCTTTAACAGAAGCCGAAGAAGATATGATCATTCAACTCCATTCTCGACTTGGCAATCGGTAATATTTACATAAAGTCCCCGTTTAATAAAGATTTTTCTTACAAACATGTCTTACGACTTTAATGTCACGAAGTTCTTAGGGCTATTATTATCATTCCATTAAATTTACTACAAAATAACTTGTTTTGTATTAGGTGGTCGAAAATAGCAGCTCAATTTCCTGGTCGTACTGATAATGAGATCAAGAATCATTGGAATACTCGAATAAAAAAGAAGATGAAGTTTTTAGGTCTAGACCCTCGTACGCATCATCCAATCAACCAACATCATATTCTCGACCCAACTATCAAGAGAGAGAACGGTGAATCGACTTATTCACATAATACTTTCAATACTCATAAGATCAAAGATGAGAAAACCGACATTAAAAATGAGAAAACTCCGTTGATAGAAGATATTGGATATATGATGATGTCAAATGATCATCAACTTGAATCTTGTAACACTTCTTTTGAACTAGAGTTTCCACACAATTGGATTGATAGCCCAGGATTTCAATGGGATGCCTTCAATGATCCAGGAGTGGGTTTTCATTGATTTGAAGAAAACTGTAATTTCTACTTTTTAAATTAAGTACAACGTTTTAACCATATGATTCAATATTTTAAACAGAATAACTTGTGTTGAATTCTGTTGTACATTGCAATTTATAGTACATTCATTTGCATTTGCACATTTCAATTTAATGTTTTGTCATTTCGGTTATTAAACGGATCTAGATGAATTGTTACGTTAATTTTTTTATGTTAAGTAGTTTAATATATATACATGTTTTTTTATTATTACAGACTTAAGTCACTTCAACTGAGTCAAATTGTTAACTTTGAAACTAAGTGAAAGTTTAAAATATAAGTTGATAAAGACGTTTCAAAGTCATAAAAGTTCATCAAAACATATTGAAATAATTGTTGCCTAGTATAATTTTTGAAAAGTTGCTATTAACATGAAAATTTTAACAAATTACCAAAGCCCAGAGTTCAAGGTTGATTCTGGGCCTATGAGCCTTCAAGTATTTCTTTCATAAATGGGCCAAAAATTGCTGAAAAGGGAAGAACCAACTTCTCATTTCTAGAGACATCCGGAATACTAAAGATTGCATAAATGAAAATTATATCCAGAAAGATCATTCCTAGCCGCACTTCTTTTCCCTTCTAGAAATTTCCAAAACCTCCCCTAAACTTATATATATATACAGTTGAACCCCTGTACCTTTTCATCAAAGTTTCTTGAGTGTGTACCGTAAGCATAGAAGTAAAGCATGGCTCTAAGTCAGACAACACTCCCACTGTTCTCTCAAAGAATCATCACTCCAAAATCAAACCCTTTGTCTTTAAATGTGATCCCAAAAACTCACAAAAAGAGCCCTAAATGCAGCATCATCAAAGCAGGATCAGGAAATGGGGATCATTTACAAAGAGCAAACATCAATACTCAACAACAAAAACAACCCATCAAGAGAAGACTTACCCAGTCCCCACCAATTGGTAAGTTTCGAGTTGAGATTCAACCTTTTTCTTTTTTCTTTTTATATGGTTATGCGTGGTTCTTTGATCTAAGCTTAAATAACCAATCAAGTTTCAATCTTTAACTGTGCATGGTTACGGCATAAATTCAAAGTTCTTAACTTTTTGATTAAATTTCTGATATGATATATAGATTATTCTTCAATATAAGTTAAAACAACCGATCAAGACTCAATCTTCATGTGTGCATGGTTATGCCACGAACTAGTAATATTCGATTTAAAATTCAAATTTCTCCACATTTCTATTGGGACTTTGACATGTGTATGTATAATTCTTCAATATGAGCTCAAAAAACCAATCAAGATTCAATCTTTTTGTCTACAGGGTTATGGGACAGATTCCCAACAGCAAGAACAGTACAGCAAATGATGGATACAATGGAAAGGCTAATGGAGGATCCGCCGGCATACGGCGGCGTTAGCGGTGGCGCATGGGGACCACAAGGAGAGAGTACAAGTAGTTACAGCAGGGGAAGAACACCATGGGAGATCAAAGAAGGTGAAAAAGAGTATAAATTGAGGTTTGATATGCCTGGAATGACTAAAGAAGATGTGAAAGTTTATGTGGAAGAGAAGATGTTGGTTTTAAAAGCAGAGAAAATTAAGAAAGATACTGATGGTGAAGGTGTTGATGAAGAAGAATGGAGTGCAAAGAGTTATGGTAAGTATAGTTTTAGGATTGCATTGCCTGAAAATATACAGTTTGAGAAGATTAAGGCTGAAGTTAGAGATGGAGTTTTGTATGTAACAATACCTAAAGCTCCTGTAACTTCAAAGATTTTGGACATAAATGTACAATGAATGGAACTGTAGGTGATTGTAGCAATTTTTAAGGTTTGTAATGTTATTTTATGAGTATAAAAGAGAGCCAAGAGCCTGTTTTCACCCGTGTTTCAAATATAATTAAGTCTCTAGATATGTCTAATTAGTCTTCTTGTAATGGACGTTATAAAGGATAAAATGTGTTGGTGAAATGATTTTTAAGTATTTTTATAAGGGTTATGTTAACGACCATTGTACCGTTAATAATTTTGGACATGTATAAATTATGAAACTTCAATTAATATTAAAAGATGATTGAGTTTGTTACGATATAAAATACAAGTTTTGATACATGTCTTAATAAGGGTTCTTTTATTAAGTGAGAGGATCTAAAACATCAATGATTTGGTCAAAGTTTAATATTCAGTCATCCATTTACTTTTAAAATGGTTGTTTGGTTGGGTTGATCAGATCAACTTGTACTCGATTTGAATCAACTTATTAAACAGGTTAACATCTAACCTGTTTAAGACTCGAATGTCTATGCTGTATTTTCGTGTCCTTTGTGGGCCTAGTTACTGATGTTACAAACGGTTGTGACGATAACATGAGACTTCGCCAAAAAAAACCAAAAAGTAGAAAAAATGCATGAAACTTGAGCCCGACGTCCTTGATAGCTGCTTTCAGCCCACTGCTGACAGATGCGGCCCATTAGCGTGTTTATTGTATCAATGCGATTATGTGTAATTGGGTACCGTTAATAGTTGATACATTTGTGTACATAAAATTATTTAAGGAATTACATGATGTAAGATTAGCATAATACACGCACTTCATATCGCATATGATGTTTTATTATAAAATAGTGACTCGATAATAGTAATATATTATGTTTGTTCTCTATTGATTATATATTATAACTCAATAAAAGTAATTTGTTTCTATGTAGAGTTGATGATTTAGAATATGGTGACGAAGAGTGAAAATTACAAAAATAGTAAAAATTAATATAAAATGAAAACTACTTAAGTTAAAATTTAAAAGTGTAGCGTCTTATTTTAAAATATTATTAAATTTAAAATGTCAAAATATTTTATATATTAGTATAAATATAAAAGTACAGATGACACCATTTTGGTGGTTTTTTTTGTTGCAATTAAATTATATGAGCGTGTATAAAGCCCCAAAGCTATATTAAATCAACATCACTCGCAAGACGACCTAATCGCTAGAGCTATTTTGATAAATTCGACATAAAAGATTCTAAAAATTGAGTTGATTACTGTAATGGGGAAGAGCATTGAGACCTTAAGAATGAAGTTTTAAGATATTTGTGAGATTACTTAACGTTTAATAATCGTAATAAGACTTGTATAATATGTTAAACGTTGCGTTTTAAGGAACAAAAGAGAGTATTATTAAAAAGAGATGCAAATTATTGCGCTAGGAAAACACATTTGGACACTTGTTGCTTTTTATCGAATCTTTAATCGAAAACTACTTTCGAAGGAATTAAATAAGCAAATAAATTATGAAAAGGTACTCATGCTTCGGGAGGAGAATATGTTTGATTGATGCATTTTTTATTTATTTATCATTCTTTTCTTTTCTTTTTGAGAATAAAAGAAAAGAAAACGAGAGACCCCCAACAAAATAATAGTTTAGCAACGGGGTAATGAACCATTCAAAGAAAATGACAATATTATGTCCATATAAACATTTTATATTATCCGCTTGTATAGGATAGGATAATAAATAATATTTAAGTGTAAAGTAACGTTTATTATTATTAGTAGTAGTAGTAAAATATCATATAAACTTTTTATATTATCCGCTTATATAGAATAGGATAATAATAATATTCAAGTATAAAATAATGTTTTTTATTATTTTTATCAATATCATTATTATTATTATTACTATTATTATCATTATTATTATTATTATTATTATTATTATTATTGAAATATAACTTTACATAAACTTTATTATTCGATCATAGCACAACATTTCTCACTACTTCTGTTGAGGGTCGAGAAAGTACTATTGCGGTGAGCCGGTGATCATCAAGTTGGTCGGTGTCTACATTGGTGTTGAATTATATTATGTATGTATGAGTTTTGATTGCAAGGAGAGGATGTAATATGTGGTCATGAATTGGTGGACAATATTTAATTGTAATGTGGGATCAAGAAGGACATGCTAGCTAGGATCTGGACAAAAATACGGCAATGTGTTTAACTTATGAAGGATCTTGTGTTGCATTTGGGATTAAATGGTGAGATGTCAGCAAAAGTCTGGTGAGTTAGTATAGTATGTATATAGAATTTGAGTTTTAGAGTATCTATGGACAATATCATTCGAGTTTTACAGGTATTTTATTTAATTTCGGATTTTAAAATCAATATTTACAAACCCAATGTGTATGGCATTGGAGTGTCTTCATAAGAGATGACTGATGTGGCTCGACTCACTTGTTGTGCAACGGGCATTCTTCTTTTCGTATATTTCGGGTTATCCATCGGTTCAAACATGAACCGTATTGCCAATTGGAACAAATTGGTAGATCTTTTTCAGTTCAACTTATCGTCATGGAAAGCTAACTTTTTATCTATAGGAGGTCAGTTAACGTTAATAAAAGCGGTATTGGGAAGTATTGGCATTTATTACATGTCCATTTTCAAAGTGTCGAAAACGATTCTTAAAATTGTAGAACAGTTTCGGGCAACATTTTTTTAGGGTGGGAATGAAGAAAGAAAGAAATTGGCTTAGATTAAATGGGTTAATGTTTTGGCTTCGTTTGATAAAGGTAGGTGGATTGAGAGTCGGGAGTTTGACAACATTTAACCTTGCTCTTCTCCAAAAATGGCGTTGGCGGTTGGTTCACGATCCGTTCGTTTTGTGGATTCAACTGATTAAAGCGGTTCGTGGTCCAAAGGCAGAATTTGATCAAAAGGGGTGTCAAACTCAAGGTTTGTGGGGAAAGATTGTCGGGTCCATTAATCATTATAACACCCCTCTTTCTATATAAGAATATAATATTAATAAACACGGAAGCATGAATTTAAAATACATTAAACAGTTTACAATTCCCAAAAATACACCAATTTCAAACTTTCTGTGGGGGTGACTAGGAAACGCATTAATGATAAAAATTTTATGTTGATGATTCCAAGTACAAGATGGAACAAATCTTTGCCTCGGAAGGTAAACATTTTCATATGGCATTTACTTTTAGATAGGCTCCCTCATCGTTTAAACATATCGTATCGTGGGTTGAAAATTCCACTGATTTTATGTACGATTTGTAAAACGAGTGCAGAATCTACTGATCACATCTTCTTTACTTGTGATACAACTGCATATGTATGGGTCAAATTCGTGTTTGGAGTGATGTTTCTTTGTCGCGCTTGTGCTCTAATATGCAATGGATCGAGTGGCTTGAAAACTGGAACGCTTCAACTGCAAGAAAATATCAGATGTATGTGATTATTTATGTTACTCTTTGGTTGCTTTGGCGTTATCGAAATAATGTTACTTTTAGCTCTCAATCCATGAGGCAATGTGACATATTCAATAATATACGTTTAGCTTCGTTTTTTTAGTTAAACTTTAGAGTCGTTAGAACTTGTAGTTGGTTTGTATAACACCCCTCTTTCTATATAAGAATATTATATTAATAAACACGGAAGCATGAATTTAAAATACATTAAACAGTTTACAATTCCCAAAAATACACTAATTTCAAACTTTTTAAACTACAAAAGGCGGAGTATTATAAAATTACAAAACAAGGTTTATTACAAAAACCATATCAGATAACCAAAAGCGCAGTCAAACATTCCCTTGATCAACCAATCACCTCCCGCATCCACAATAATCAAAACATATCCTGCAGGAAGTAAAATGAGGGGTTAGCACAAAGCTAAGTGAATAGATTCATCACACTCCATTCAACTTAGCTTAACTAGCAGTTTACACCAAATAATCGTAAACACACATAATTCAATGAGGATCGGTGGCTCTGGGGATATCATAATACCCGGGGATTCCCCCAAGAACACTTACCGTCAATCCGTATGGCCAATACAGAATAGACCGATAACTACTGGTTAATAAACACATACACAGGTCTCAAACACAACAAATGAATCAAAACCTGTGTAAAACACATAATAACCAGAAGTCCAACTACACGTTGACCTCAATAACATAATACACATTGGTTCACATACCACGTAGATCAATAATCAATAATCAAGACTAAACAGTCTAATACACATCTACGTTTACTTGTTGTAACCAAATAGTTACAACTAAATCAAATGGTAAGTTCTGAATCCACTCACCGATACCTCTGACGTCTCCACACTCAGGATTCTTATATCACTGAGTCTTACGTTGATCTGAAACAGTAAATCATACACAAGTCAGAAGTTCGTTCTATAAATATCATTATAGTCTAACTATCCAATCAGGTAATCCCTGAAGTCAAGGCAAACAAAAGTTCAATCAGAAATAAGCTCAGAAAAAGTCCGCAATGCCGCTTAAAACTGAAAAATGCCATTTTCGGGTCCTAAATGACCCCGGATGGCCAAAAACTGCCTAGGCTATTAAAATATAGTCTTGATTACTAGGTCGTTTCCGATTGACCATGCGAATTTCAACTAAATCTGAGTTAGTGATATTTTCACAAAACCGCGTCTCAAAATCACTTACGCATTTTCAAAATTTGCAAAACAAAAATCTCTTTTATAAACTTAGCGACACAACCATTGTGTCGCACCACAAACCCTTGCGACACAACCACTGTGTCGCACAACAGAAACCTGCGACACTAACATTGTGTCGCAATATTCAAAATGGCCGCCTTTAGCGACATAACCACTGTGTCGCATAACATTTAAGCGACACAACCTGCGACACAAGCCTTGTGTCGCAATGATGAACAGCCCAGTTCCCAGATTCAAAATTCACAAATTCAAACATGTAATAATCAAATTAACCTATATCAATCGGTGTAATTCACTTATAAACAATAACAACACATAATAATCAAACCCTTACCTCGAAATCACGGATTAAAAGCTCAAAATGAATCAAAACCCAACTTTCTCACTTTCTCTCTTAATTTTCTCTAATTCTCTCTGTTTTTCACTTAAAAGTTAGCTTATAACGTATAGAAACTATCTGGAAGTGTTTAGGCGGTGTGTATATATATTTAATCTTACAATTACACTTAAGCTCCTTACTTAATTTCAGTTCAGCCCGTTTTGCGACACAGTCCTGCGACACAACCATTGTGTCGCACAGACAACCTGCGACACAACCCTTGTGTCGCAGAAAATCAAAAACTTACAAATTTTGAATCAACTAATGTTTTACAATAAAACACATAATATTAAATAGTTCTAAAACAATTAAATAATCAATTAAAATAATGGAAATTACCAGATTGCGAAATAGGATGTTACAGTTTGAGTGGGTTAGACTTCCTTTATAATTGTTTCTAACTTCTTGCTTGAGTTTTGTTTTTAATATATATCGCTGTAAAAAAAACAAAAGATTCAAAAGTGTGTAAAAAAATAGCTTGTGAAGTAATAAAATTGTAATTTTGTGAGGATGTAATAAAATTGTTTGCTTTTTTAAAAGAAATAAAAAATTAGAAAAGTAAACATAAATAAATATCATGCTCAAATAAAAATTATAAAATAATAATAACCAATTAATTAAGAGATTGCAATCAAATAAGAACAACTTCAGTTAGAGGAAAAATTCACTTCTTTTAAACCATATAGTTAAAACGTACCTTTCAAATCATAACCAATTTTAAAATGTTGCAGTCAAATAAGAATCATGACCGATTTATAGATTATACACTTTTTTTTTCACTTTTTTTGGTTGTGTGAAATGTGATTATGTTTTATTTCAGACATTCAACATTATTACATAAATGATAAATCTGTTAGTTTAGTGATAATATACAAATTAAATATTGATGTAATTACTATAAATTGACGATTAAAAAAGATAAAAGTGACAATAAAACTATAAGTAAATAATACATAATAAAATGTCTACTATAAAGGGTTGGTAAATAGTAGTGCTTGGATGTGCTATTATTATTATTTAAATTTTATCATTTAAAATCATCATATTCATACATCTTGAATAGTTGTTTGGCACTTAACAAAGTGGATTATTTAGCAAACTAATTCAAATGACTATAGGATGATATTCCTTGAAACGAAGAGATTTATAATTGCTTATAAATTTATAATACCAAAAGTGCTATGATTTAAATATACTTTTTGGAAATCGTCATTAATACATGCATGTGATATATTTCTTTATCTATAATATAAAACCTAAAAACAACCTGTTTGTACAAGGCAACATAGATAAGAACTTATTATTATTATTATTATTATTTTATTATTATTATTATTATTATTATTATTATTATCATTAGCATTTAATTGAATTTTAAACGCATCCAAAATACTTTTTAGGTACAAACAAAGGAAATCCACCATTGTCATTATGTTCCAATAAAGTAAACTATAATATAACATAATTTATTATAAGGTGGCGTTTGTTTTGTAAGTAGATTTAAAAAGTAAGTATACGTTTATTGAAAAGTAGGGAATAAACAATATAGTATTTTATCGAAGAGTTATTTTGTTTTGAGAAAATTATTTAAATAGGCAAGTCAAAACTAAAATTACAAAATTAAACTGTATTAGAAGGATTTTTTAAATTTAGACAATAAAATCGCTTAAATTAAATACTCCTTAGGCTATCTAGGCGACTTGCAAAGGTCAAGTAGGGTCGTGACATATGTCGAAGTTTTCAATCGCCTTTTGGGAACTAGAAAATCGCATAGCTCACCTACCCATAATTGCATTTAGGCGATTTGGCCACCACTTCTTTACCATCCATTTGCCTGCCACGTGTCAAAACTTGATAGGGCACCACCAAATCGCCTAGCTAGTCTACCCATAATTGCATTTAGGCGATTTTGTTGTTACACGTGTCGACCGGTTACGTTTTTAAGAAGTGGTCAAAGGGAAAAGTTTGGTGGACACATGTCACGACCTTATTTAACATTTGCAAATCGCCTAGATAGCCTAAGATGTATTTTAATTTAGGTGATTTTTTTATCTAAATTTGAAAATTTTCTCTAACACAGTTTAGCTTCGTAATTTTTATTTTGACTTACCTATTTGAATAATTTTCTCTTTTGTTTTTACATGTAAGTGGGTTTGTGTAGAAAGATCAAGAAGTCAAGCGGGTTTTTAAGATATAATTATTGGAGGGTGTTAAACCTACAACCATAACCCTAAATTATAAAACAAATATATATTTATTTGTTTCTTTAATTCCTAAACCTAATCCAAACCAATAAAACAAACACCCACTGAAATAAATAATTGTAGTCCAGAAAGATTTGCCATTCCAAGTCCCAATTGGAGGGAGCATCCATATTTAAAACAAAAATAATGCAAACCAATATTGAATTATTTAACATTTGGATAATTAGGTGACTTATATATCTAGAGTTTAATGATTAAATAATTATTATAATAACATTAACATATATAAAATAAAATGAAGTGATTCTATTCACAACCCATTTCTTTAGACTTTTTAGATGCTATGTTTTTGTTTTGTTATTTATTTATGTTAAATGTTAAAATATGATAAGGAAATGACAAATTTACACATTCTTTTTTGCAAACTTATCTGTTTTGATTTATAGTCGATTGTTATTGTTATTATTATTATATTATTTGTCTTTGCAACATCCCAATTCCCAAAGAGTATAGCCAGACAAGAACGTTACTATCGCGTAATGACCCCACCACCTAAAAAAAGAATTATGAATGACAATTACTAGATGGTACAAACATAGATTATTTGGCCATATTTGACTTTATTTACATATGAAACAAAAGTGTACCAAGTACATCTTTACAGTATCTGAACCTTATTTTGACAATATTACGTTATACAAACACCAGAAACTACGAAGGTTAACGTTTTTATTTGGCGTTTGAATTTAAATAGACTTTTGACTAGATATAATCTAGTTGCAAGGAGAATTGATGTGCCCTTCATTATGTGCCCATCGTGTGACTCCCAAACTGAAAAATTGCAATCATGTGTTTATTAATTGTGAGATTGCTAATCAGATTTGGTTGAAGATTATGAAATGGTTAGACCTTCCTTTTCCTACTTTTGATGTAGTTACAAATCTTTTCTCTTGGATGGATGAAGTTACGTTGAGACCGATGAAAAGGAACATCCTGCGGGTTATTGTTTTGACAACTTTGGGGACGCTTTGACTTTATAAAAATAGCACA
The DNA here is from genome assembly GCA_963921325.1 of Logfia minima. Classification (NCBI taxonomy): domain Eukaryota; kingdom Viridiplantae; phylum Streptophyta; class Magnoliopsida; order Asterales; family Asteraceae; genus Logfia; species Logfia minima. The sequence continues at coordinate 25,688,200 of OY992766.1, forward strand.
GTGTTTTAATCTCACAAGATGCGGAAGAGTTGTATTTTCGAGAGTATTGTTATGTATTCCTTTGATTGGTTTTCGAATAGGTGAAAGAACTATATCTTAGGTTTTGTGGCTTTAAAATATAATGTTTATTGAGCTTTTATAATTATTTATTTTTCTAACTCTCTGTTAATAGTATTTAATAAAATTTAACTCTTAAAAAGTTATTGCTCTTTTATTTCGGTGTGACTATTTAAGTTGGATTGGTTTAGTTATAGTTGATTATACCAATACCAATGTTAGGGAAACAGTTCTAAAAGATGGTACAAACTTCATTAAAGGTGACAACTGTAGTTAGGATTTGTATAATAAATTTAGACATACGTAACATAATTTTTATTTTACCAATATTTAAAGGATGGAGAATGTCAACCAATATTTACGAGATATTGAATTTGTTTTATGTAAAGTCATTAGCCCTGTCCTTTTTCTACTCAAACACCTAGTAAGTAATTTTATTTTAAGATGTGTTTGACAAAACATGTTTGTAATTGAAGCTGAAAGCTTATAACGAGAACTATTAGCTGTAATTTATATTTGAAGTTAGAAGTTGTAGCTTATTTAATTATAAGTATTTGATAAAAGTAGTCGAAATTTAAAAATGTAAACTAACATAACAGGATAAATAATGATATAAGAATATTTATATAAATTCTTATTTCATAAGTTTTGAGCATATTTCTAAGAGGTATTTCAAATAATTTTTTTCATAACTTATTTTTTCAATAAGCTCCTAAAATTTTACCTATCGAACGATATTAAAAATTTAAACTTATGAAAAAATAAGCTTAAACTTTCGTAAAGTCATTTAACCTCACCTTTCAAACACATTATTAGAAAGGAAAACAAGGATATTTCTTTTAACATCAACTCAATTTACATTGAAATTTTGTGGTGAAGTAAAACTGCATATGATTTATCTTTTAACTTTTTCATAATACATGCTAAAAGTATCTCAATCCTCGTCATCTTGCTGTTATTTACGTTCAATTTTATGACATCCCTATGAAATTTGAAATTATAAGTTCATGATATAACTTTTGTTTAATTTTTATTATTACTATGAGTACATGAAACAAAAATAACTGGTATAGTTGAATCAATTTATTAATTATTTGTAGGGTTCAATAAATAAAACGATAAGACTCGACAGTTTAATGAAAGTCCGACACAACTTGATTCATGCCTAATTGCTTATAATCACTTGCCGAATTTTGCCACTTCTACAAATGTTCGATGATAAAAGTCTAATATATGACACATTCTATAAACTATAGTACACTAGTAAATTGTCTAGAAAGTTATAGAAGATAGGATGTGATAAAGAAATTAATAAGATTTATAAGATTTATGAAATAGTACATTAAAATCTCATAGCTTCACTATAAATAGGTTAAGATATGAGTTATTTGAGATTACCAAGCTGTAAACAAGTCAAGTGATCAATACAAAGAGTAGATATTTTTTTTAAAATCTTTTAATTGTTCTTTTCAATATTTTCTCGCAATTTTTTCTAGTAAGAGTGAGTTTAAACTGACCTAACAAAAGTAGATTAATGTCGCACGATTGTTAATAAATTACACAGCCCACAACATATACAACTAGTTCTTTCGATAAATACATTTTACTTTAGTAAGCATAAGTAGTTAATACCCGAATAAACCAAAGAAACGAAAAAACAATTAACAATTTAAAGTTTAGAAGCCACCAAAGCATCTTTTTAACAAACCCAACAAACTCAACTAACACCTTCCTAACCTTATTTTGCAGTCATCAATTTTCTATTCGACTCTCATTAAACAACTGTACAACTCAAAGCCACCCCAATAGGATAAGAACCCCTTTTTCTTTGCCTTTTCTTCCAAGCCTTTTTTTCCCCTTTCTTATTTAAGGCATCTTTAAAAGAGTTGATAAACCATCTATCTGGGGTTGATTTTAATTTCTTGTGAAGGATCAAAGGAAGAACCTTTAAGAACATAGACTTCAATTCTCACCCTAATTTTCAAAAATAAATAAATAAATAAATTTGTTGAAGAAATTAAAGAAGATGGATATGATGTATTACCCACTTGGGAGGTCTTCTTATGAAGATTCTTTGAAGGTTATTGAGGCTGATATACAACATGCTAATGCTTTGTAAGTCAAATTATCGATCTTTTTCGTATGGGTCCTCTTTTTAAGGGTTTGTTTTGTGTATTTAAAGTTGTTGATTCTGGGTTATGTTCTTTGATATTTAGCATATATTAAAAATTGAAACTTTTATATTTGGGGAGCTTAAAAGTTTCAATTTTTCATGGGATTCTTGAGGATTAGTTCTTAAAGTTGGAATCTTTGATATGAAGATGACGAAATAAACTGATTTTTGGGTGTTTAAGTTCATATGGAACATTTTGTCCAAAATTGCTGGCTTCCATAAAAATTTGCTTTTAGATTACTGAAGAATAAGGTTCTTTTTTTAAAAAAATAAAATAAAATAAAATCCTATGAATTGAACACCTATGTTGTTCTTGGCTCCTTTGGCTTTAGGCCTTACATAGCAAATTAGCTTTAGTTATTGTTAAAATTGGAATAAAGAAAAGAAAAATACTACATTTCACAGGGATAGTTGATCATGTCCTTTTTTCTTTGTGTGTGTGTGTTTGTGTGTGGAGGGAACAGTGGTTGCAATGATATGGCAAGTATGATGGTTAAAATGTAGTGTTGTCCTTGCAGTTGCTATATAACAAATTAACAATAGTTTCAATTGCTATGAAATTGGCAGATATGATGGGTTGAAAAGTCAATCACTCATGTTTTGATACATAATAGCACAACTATATATAAATTTAACACTTAAAGCTATTATTTTGTAGTTTCAAATTTCCCATGATTTTTTAGTAAAAGTTAAAACCTTCTCTAACTATATTGTCAAAAATCAAGGTTAAGTATAACTTTATTTCTTGCTCGTAAAAGTCAAAGTTGGATTTATTTAATGATGGAGTTGGTTTATATGTTGACAATGACTTGAATATTTAAACATAATGAAAAAGAAAGAAAAAAGAAAATTTCCTTCCTGGAAATAGGGTAAGTTTTGCGATGGAGTAATTCACATTTTCAATATAATGAACTAGCCGATGGATTATGAATATTATCGATATAATTGGATTTTACTCACTTCATTTCAAATTTAATGATCTCAAACATAGAACTTAAGTGGTTTTGCTACTCTCCTAGCATTTTATTTGTTTTAGTTATTTAACATTTTTGTGACTCTCACATATAAGGTATGGTTGTGGGTAGAGGTGGTGAATTTGGCCCATTTGTATATGAATGAGTCAATTTGGGTTGCATTCCATCTCTTACCGGTTGGCTAAAAAGTAAACATGTCAAATCAGTCGAAAGTCAACTTAAGTGTATGTCTAATACCTAAAATCTCCTAAATCATCTTATTCAAAAGGTTATATCAAATGACCCATTAGTTTTATTTCATATACTAATTCTGTTTTCCAATGATTCTGATTTATACAGAGCTGCAGCAATTCCTCGAGCCAAAGATGGTGCACGATTTCAGATGAAATTAGTTCATGATCAATTAACACCTCTAATTATGTTCTTGCTACAATGGATTGATTCTTCTTGCACGTGTCTCCTGCCTAGATACTTGAATCTATTCAATGTTATCATATATAAGGTAAGTTCTTTGATTTTGCTCATTCACTAGTTCGTAATTCGTATGCATATGTCGACACAAAAACTTATCATTTTTCTGAAGATAATAAATGACTAAACAGGCTAAATGAATATAGCATCATTAAATATCCATAAATAGCACACCACCTAAGTTATCAATTAAATTATCTTTCTTATAGGTATATACTGATGGGAGACCGAAGATCTCAAGACATGGAAGGAAGGCAACTGTGAGTGACTTTTACGGTTAGTCGTTATAGCTTTACCATCTTTTACATTGTTAAAATGCCTTGAAAGACACCCTACCCAGCCCTTTTTTGGCCCGTACTACAAAAAATCGTTTGGACCCTTTATCCAACATTTTGCCACCTCAATCTTATTATCTGAACAAGTGAATTGTGCCTTTTTTGTGTGTTTGTGATTGATCCTCTCTTTGTTTCTATGCAGCCATCATACTTCCATCTCTTAGAAGGTTGCATTACGATTTGGTGGAGCTGGAGAACGGGCCTAAAGAAGAGAGCTCGGCATTGGTGGTATCGGGCCAAAAGAAACTAGAAAAAGAAGACGGGTTCACCAATGTTGATTTGGAAAGAGAAGATGAATGTGGGATATGCTTAGAACCTTGCACGAAGATAGTATTGCCTAATTGCTGTCATGCAATGTGCATCAACTGTTACCGTGATTGGTAATATACCAAACCTTTGTGCCGCAATGAGTTTTGTAATACAGCAGTACAACACATGAAGCTTATGTCACTAATCTTGTACCTTCCCTTTCAAATTTGCAGGAACTCAAGAGCAGCATCATGCCCGTTTTGTAGGGGTAACATAAAGAGAGTAATGTCACGAGATTTATGGGTACTCACATGTGATGACGAAGTCATTGACGCTGATCTTGTTTCAAAAGAGGATTTGGTGCGTTTCTATCTATACATAAATAATCTCCCTAAAGATTCGCCGGAGGCCCTTTTCTTCATGTTTCACGAGTACCTAATATAATGTGAAGAAACTAGAGTATATATTGTATAGAGGGCGACAATTGAGAAAAAGCATAACAAAAAAGCCGACCCTTGAAATGTAAATAGTGGTCGGTTGTAACTATATTTCCTTCAAATTGTTACATGAATTTAAAAATTCGAACTTGTTTTTACATTACTCCCCCCTCTGAATTTGATGATTCGGGGCTGCATATTGTGTTGGACCTAAACGGGCTATATAACAGCGGAGTTTTTCATTAGCTGCTCAAATGGTGGATTACAACATCTTTGATTTATGAATTGATCAGTCATGTGATAGTTCATAGACTCGGTAGGATGAATCCCATCCCAACTAATGTATTGGCTTGGATCATCACATACTGAAGTACCTGAAGACCCGCACAACGATTGAATATTGAAATTCGTGCCGTCTTGTTTTACGGAAGCACCACAACAAGTTTTATGAGTTTCTTGAATCTTATATTTTTGTGGGTTGTTCACAATGGTGTAGTATGCTTTCCAAGAATCTGCATATATGAGCGTAACATCTGGGAACAATTTTCGGTACATTTCTAGTTTGGCTTGCAGGAGTTGGTTGTGGATTACTACTGCAGCGTTTACAATCGGTGAACAGCCCGATCTGTCACGGATGGTTATCGGAGTTAGGGAGATATCTAGCGGAAGACAACCGACTGGCGGTAAGCCTTGAACGACTATGTTTTTCGCCCCGTTTCGTATCAATGTCTGTGTTGCAAGAAATATTAGCAAGTGCACACTTTACGGATCTAATAAAGGATGAAAAAGGAAGTAAGATCATAAATTTGTACCAACATTATTTGCAATACGTACCCGAACAAGTTCTATGGTATAAGTAACCGAGGACCTGGCTATGGCACGAAGTGGAATTGTGGATCCAACTGCACGAGAATAATCATTGATTCCGATCTCCCCGACCCAAAACAATGCAGTTTTCAGTTTCTCCGAACATGCTTTTTGATCCAACCCTTTACATATCTGATCTACTTGAAACTTTTTGTACCAATCCAACTGAGTCCAGATACCTAAGGGTGTGCCTTTCCATAGAAAAAGTCGAGCGAACTTGGACAAAAGGTCATTGGCTAGAGTTGTGGCTCCAGCAATAGCAAAGTTTACGCCACTTGTAAAGTTAGCCGAGGTTGATTGGTAGGGAGGTAAGACGGGCAAGCCTAGAGAGTCTGTAATAAAATCAAGAACTAAGCGGCCATCACATAGGCGGTTAGAGGACTTGCCGAATGTGGTGGAACCATATGGCGAGCTCAAAGAGCCCGAAAAAGATAAACTGAGACTACCCATGAATTGAGCGTTCCCTGTGTCGGTATATGAGTCGCCAAAAGCATACACGGTGGAGAAATGGCCTTTGTATTTATCATGGAATGGAGTCGGTTTTGGCGGCTTGTCTGATGGTGGCTTTGGAGTCGGGTATTTTGGTGGAGTTAGTTTCCAGTCTTGTGGTGGACTAGTTGGTGGAGGGTCTTGTTTCAGATCTTGTGGTGGCGGTGTTTTTTGTTTTGGGTCTTGTGGTGGTGGAGTTTTTTCTTTCGGGTCTTGTGGTGGTGGAGGCTTTGGTTTCGGGTCGTGTGGAGGTTTATCAATACAATCATCTGGTAGTTTCTTATGTGCAAATGCAGGATAAAAAACTACGGATATGAAAAGAATCATAAGAGGAACATAGATCAATCTAAATTTCGTCATAATGTTGGAATCAAACCCGAAACTTTAGATTAGTTTTTGGATTATGAAATCATAAACCATGTTTATGGTAGTTATAATCTTGCTTTTAGGAGCAAGAAAGGTCTAAATTGGTTTAAAAGTTGTTGATCATTAAGAACAGAATTTTTAATAAACTGATGGTTAGTAATATATGATACTTTTTTAGATCCTATATATCTTCCTTACTTTTAGGACTAGATAAAGATTTCTATTTCTGAAAATGAGTGATTCTGTTTCTCCTAAATTTGAGGATGATCTCATTTGAAGTGTATGCTTTGTTAATGATGTTAATGTTAACTAATTGCAAATGAGAAAATGACATTTTGAAAATGTGACTTGTGAGCAACATTTTAATTGTATGAATCATAAACTTTTACTTATTGTTAAAGCAAAATGATGACATATTATAAGCTTCAATTGTTTTAGGATTGAATTCTTTTTTATTTCCATTACATTTGACTTCATCATTAAGTTGTGATACTTGAAGCTTCATTAGTTCTAGGATCAACCTTTATCCATTTTTATTACATTTGATCTCATCGTTAAGTCGTGACTTAACATAGTACTAAAATTACAAGAAATGATTTGAAAACAACTAATTATGAAACATACTAGTTCAATCTTTTTCAAAAAAAATTAACTCATCATTTAGTTAACACTCACACGGATAATACATCTAATTTCAGAAGAACTAATTAAAAAATATATGTGTCATAAAAAGGCGGACATTTATATTAATGAAAAGTTGATTACAAACATTGTATTCACATCTTATATTTGTAGTGAGACATATAATTTAGTTAGCGTTGTTGGTTATTAATATTAATATGTTATGAAAACTAATCATAACATATAAAAAAATGTTACACTAATATAATGTTTACAAAGAGTTTTGTATACTATAAATAAGATGAAAAAAAGGAGATAGTAGAGAGATTAAATTAAATTAAATTATTTATTAAATTTAGCATAAAAAACTTATTTTTTAATTGATAGATTTTTCGCGCTAAATAGCGATAAAAATTAAAAAGTTCAGTAATTGTTTATGTTTGCAGTTAGAAAAAGAGATGAGAGGGAGACTCTTGAAGAGAATGTTATATACGTAGTCAAAAATTTTTGCCAGCTACGACGTTAATATATATTATTCTTAAATGAGGTAAACAATTAAAAGTTTAATATTATCTGTCTATTGGTTAATAATTGAGTGATCTAAAACCCTTATAAATGGTTTCTAACTATCTTCTTTAATCCTTAAAAAGGGAGATCGAAAATTACCATTTTATCCATCCACTTATTAATTATATAAATAAATCATTCAATTAATATCATATCTCGCATAATACCTTTAAATATCTTATTTCTTCTTTTATATCACATTTTTTAAATTTGCGATTACAATAATTTATATTATTATAAAAAATCACTTTCATTAAAGAATCAACAATGATTGTTGCAGTCATGTACCATTAAACATTTATATACGCTAACTGAATTAAATCTCCAACACGATTGAATATAAGAAAACGAATAGTTTAAAATTTGTCTCTCAACATTAATATACAAAATCTTTATCCGCTGCTGTGCGCGAGGCCTGATGCTAATATATTATTATACATTGTGAAATTAGCTAAATAAATTAAATGATTTTTATAATATTTTAAATAAATTAAAGAGTTTTTATATCTATGAAATCAAATGAAAGACGTTATAATAACTTTGCATTTTCAATATAAGTTTTAAGTAAAAGAAATAAATCTCTTACAAGAGTTTTAGATAAAATAGAGATTTAAGATTTATTGACAAATGTAGTCTTTGTCAATATAATGTGTATTAACCTAATGATAAGCTAGCGATTTGCAACTATAATGTGTCACGCGCACTGAAAACAAGAAAACGTAAAAAACCAAATTCGGTTCCAGATCAAGAAACCCCCAAAATAAACACCGTCTCGATAACATCATCATAAAATATATGCTGTCTTCAATTTCAAATTCAATTCAACTATAGTCACATTTTATTCTCAAATCTAAGGTCACTTCTTTGTTTCCTTGATTAAAATCATTTATGTTGATTAATAATGAAATTTTTATCGATGAAGATTAGATTTGGATTCAATGCGTTAATTCTCGAATTTGTAGATCTCATCGGTTTATAATTCTGATCTACAGATATGGAAGATGATAATGAATCAGAGCAGGCTACAGGGAGTCCGACAGCTGGAGAGAATGAATTTGTTCATATTGAGTCAGTTGATTCTGCTCAAATGGATGTTGCTTCTATTGATCAGGTGATCAGTTCATTGTTTATGTTTATGCTTACTTACATATTTTTTTCAATTATCAATTGAGCTATATAAATTAATTATTATAGGTTAAAGACTGTAGTATTCTACTTTGATATAGCTCAAAATTAGGATAATGAATAGGTGTACTATATAGTGAAAGCTTCAAATGAGAACCACAAAATGGTTGAGAATAGTGAGAACTACAAACCTATGTGTTAATCCACATGCAATTAAGTCCATTCGTATGTTAATATTGGTGGAGGTTTACATGTGAATTAATACGTAATTTTGTAGTTCTCACGGTTCTCTACCTTTTTGTGGTTGTCTTTTGAGCCTTTCCATAACTTGAGAACCATGGAGCCAATCTGGGTCCTTAGATAAAAAGAACTGGATGGTCCAGATTGACTTCAATCAAATGTGATTTGACTTCAACTACATGTGATTATGTGAATAAAGTTCACATATAAATGTTTACAGTTGATCTAAAACCTTATCATTGTGATTAGAGTCAATCTGGACCATATACATTTCTAGATGTAAGAGCTCAGATTGGTCCCCTGATTCTCAAGTTTTATAGCTCAAATGAACTTCCCTTATATATATATGTCGTTTTCAGCTTGAGATTGACACGATGCAAAAGGTTGTAATGGTAATCTTGACACATGCTAGACTTCTATTAGTAGTTAAATATATTTATTCTATTTGTGTTGATGAGAAAAAATAGCATGCTATCTTCAGGTTGAGCGTCTAGAGCAGGATGACGGGGTAGTAGTAACAGGAGTAGATGTCGTACAGGACTATCTACCTGATGTAAAGACACGTGAAGATGCAGGACACGATGAGTTTGTGGATTGTCCTGATGACTTGGTTTCTGGTGAAGGGAGATCCCCTGGTACTGGAACTAGGGCTCGCCAACAGCAGTTTGGAGATGATACTGAAGATGTTCAATATAAGGTTCCTGAATTTGATAAAGAAAAAGAAATCATTCCACAGGATTATGAGGTTGGCTATCACCTTTTTTGTACCATACGTATGTTGCAGGTGTGCTAGCTAATATAAGCTTCCTTTGCAGGAAGAAAGAAAGGCGGTGGTGAAAGAAGTTAGTAATCTTCATCATCAACTCAAGGCTCTAAGTAATCAACACTTAGTAAGTGATGGTGTATTTTCTAGTGATCAGCTTGCGTCGGAAATAGAAGAGGGTGGTGAAAAGTCCATTTTACCCTTGCATGAGATGGTAATTGAGTGCTCTAAGTTTATTGAGCTTTCTCTGAACAAGCAATCACAGGCTGAGGCCACAATCAGGGAACTGTATACCAGTCTACATATGAAGGATAAAGAGATTGAGGAGCTTACGATGAAGGTCAATGAGCAGTCAATATCACATGATGAAGTAAAACTCAGATATGATGAAATGTCATCTTTTGAGGTCATTGCAGATAGGATTTTATCTTCTCTTGCAATTACCTTTGGTGAGGTAGAATTGGCTGATACATCGATTAGTGGGAAGTTATCTTATCTTGAAAACAGCACCGTCTTTTTGCTCGAGAAGTACAAGTACTTCCTTTCTGAAGTTGAAATGCTCGGCCATTGTTTGACAGAGGTTAATTCGGGTTTCGAGATGCAGCATGGCATGGAGGTAGTTTTTCCTTCAGTACGGGAGGAGTTGGTTGGGCTGAAAAGGAAAGAGATTGAGTTTAACGACAAAACCAACCAATTAGAGCATCAACATGGACAGCTGATGGAACAGCTTGATAAAAACAGAGAAACAGTCGAGCTGCTGAATACAGAAATCGGGAAACTTAAAGGGGAAGCTGAACAGGAGAAAACGAGGTATTATAATACCAAAGAAAAGCTTAGCATGGCTGTGACAAAAGGAAAGGCACTGGTTCAGCAGCGTGACTCATTGAAGCAATTGGTTGCTGAGAAAACCAGTGAACTCGAAAGATATTTGATTGAATTACAAGAAAAGTCAACTGCCCTAGAGGCTGCCGAGTCAAGGAACAGTGAGTTGACTCAGGTTCAAAATTTTGCTAACTCACTACAAGAAGCTCTTCTTCAAAGGGACATGGTCCTTGAAAAATCCGCGGAAATTATTACTCTTGGGTTACCAGAAGCTACAGAGTTTACCAACTTTGAATCTCAAGTTAGCTGGCTAGTGGAATCATATAATCTTGCAAAAGATCAACATGTTAAGCTACAACATCAATATGCTAAGCTACAAGAAGAAGATAATGCAACAAAAGAGGCCACACGTGCACAAATTGATCGTTTAACTGCATCATTGTTAGAAGAAACACAGGAGAAATACCATCTTAAAGAGGAGTTCGAAGAAATTACTCGCAGGTATGATCGAGTTCAGGAGGATTCTACTGAATCTTCACTGATAGACGAAGAAGTATTTGAAAAGATTCAAAATTTGCTGTATGTAAGTGGTTTGGAATCTAAGCTCTATGAACAAATTCTTGATTTGGAGCTGGATAATCGATCAAATGAGATAGTAAGGGCTTCTGAAGAACTTCGTGTACTAAAAGATGAACAGAACTCTTTGCAGATAAATCTTCAGCGATCTGAGGAGAAAGCCTCTTTATTGAGGGAGAAATTGTCTATGGCAGTTAAGAAAGGAAAGGGTCTTGTTCAAGAACGTGAGAATATGAAACAACAAATGGCCGAAAAGAATGCTCAGATTGAGGCATTAAGGATTGACTTTCAGAAACAAGAATCATCATTTAGTGACTGCAGGGATCAAATTCCAAAGTTGGAATCTGAAAGGGATCAAATTGGGCAGTTTTTAGCTCAGAGCAACAGCATATTACAGGAAGTAGTTGAGATAATTGATAGTATTGATATTAATTTTCCAGTAGATTTAAATGAGCCAATTGAGAAGGTGAAGTGTTTAGCAACGTATTTAAATGAATGTCAAGTGGCAAAGGCTCTGGTAGAGCAGGAGCTGGAAGATGTAAAAGATGAAGCCGGTCAACTAGCCAGCAAGTTGACTGAAGCTTTGAGCACCATGAAATCTCTTGAAGATGCATTATCAGTATCCGAGAAACATTTTTCTGAATTATCTGAAGAAAAGAGAGAATTAGAAGTTTCAAACACTCAGGCAGAACAAGAATTGGAAATTTTAAAAGAGGAAATCGGTACACTAAATAACAAATTGGTGGAAACCCTGAAAACATTGAAGTCACTGGAAGATAAACTTGCAGGTTCAAAGGAAAGTGTTAGCTTATTAACTGAAGAGAAAAGTGAATTAGAGATCGCCAAGTGTCACTTCGAAGATGCGTTGTCGCTTGCAGAAAACAACATAGCCGTGCTTACGAGTGAAAAAGAGGAGGCTCGAATGGAGGTAGAGAAATTTAAGGAGGAAGTTTCTGTTCATGTTAGTAATCTAGATGAAGCTAAGAAGACTATAAAATCCCTTGAAGATGCAATGACTCAGTTGAAGACAAATGTTTCTCAGTTTTCACAAGAAAATGAGAAGGCAGTAGATATTCGAAATGTATTAGAGAGTGAGATAAAGAAGCTGAAAGAAGAAGCTGAGCTGGAGATTGCAACCCTCAAAATCGAGTTGAGTACATGTAGGCAAGAGTTGGCAGCCAAGAATGATAAAGGGGCCCCAGAAATCTCGGGTTTTATTGGAAACCTTGTAGTGTTTATAAAAGATGAATCTTTGTTGTCCTTGTTTAAGCAAAATTTCAACAAAAAAATTGAAAGCTTAAAAGAAATAGATGGCATTTTGAAAGATATGAGGGATAATTTTGATTCCGAACAGCTGCAAGATGATTCTGCTATTGAGGTAGCATAATTTCTTCTATCTATATTAGAATGTTATAACTAGAGTCTGGAGGTGGCAATTTCGACCCATGTACATATAAATGAGCTGAAGTGGGTTATGTTTTATCTCTAAAAGATCAAATGTAAAGGATGTAACTACAAAGGAAACTTCTTGAACTGGTCAACCGAAGTGTATTTAGATGCACAAAAACCTCTTTTATTGCTTTATCAAAAAAGTTTTAAATAATTCCGTGATGATATAGTTTTTAAATGGCTTTGGTCACAAGGAGTACAAAGTTTTTTATGTCGATGTCTTATGACTTCAAAGTTTTGGCAATCAAATACTTTAACTGAACCATAACACAATTGTACTAACTCTCAGAAAGAGTTGCAAATCTGTAGGTATCTCTATTATTCATACACGTTTTTTTTTTCTTTTTCTTCATATTTCTAGTTATTCTCTTGGGGTTTTCACTACTTATAAAACAACAAATCATCTTAGATTCGTAAAGTTAAAACTTAATTTTATGATTTACAGGAAACTTTCCAGTCACCAGCGTCTCTACCTGCTGGCTTTACCGATGCCTGGAACCCTGGGCTGATTGATGTCGAGTTTGATGCAGAAGATACCGAGGGTATCAGTTCATATGTTGGTAAAACTTTGGATAGCTTGACTACTAAAAACCAAATCCTTACTGATCAATTTGGCAGTTTCTCAACACTCCTTGATGACATAATTGCGTCTTTATTGAAAAAAATGGAGGCACTAAGGAATACTATACCATCTATGGTTCAGCAAACAAAAACCTTGCAGCAAAATGCGAATAACATGCAGATGGACAAACAAATACTTGATAATAGAGTGGTAATGTTGGAACATGACACTAAAGTTCTAGTATCTGCATGTGCTGCTGTCACAAAAGATTTGAAATTTCTTTCTGATAATAATATTCTTCAAACCGACCCCACCATTGAGCTGGAGAAATCAAATCCTATAGTAGTTGATGAAGTGACTGTAGCAGATGTTAAGGATGCTGCTAATGAGCTGCATTTTGCTTCTAGAAACGTTCGAAGTTTAATCGAACAACATGTTAGTGTAAAAGAGAACATGTCTACCACAATCGAACGGTTACAATCTGAATTAGAGAAAGCGAGTTCAATGTATAACAAATCCAAAGAAGTTATTGAAGATTTACAGGGCGAATTAGATAAAACAAGGTCAATGTATGAAAAAGTGGAAGAGCAAAATGACGCATTCCAAAGAAAAGTTTTTGAATTAAAGACTGAACTAGAAGCTTCCGGAAAGAAATTTAATGAAATGAGCTCCCAGTTAGAAGATTATCGGGCAAAAGAGGATGAGTCGAATGAAATCAAACGGCAATTATCTGCTCAAAGTATTTCGTCTGTTAAGGATCATGGTAAACTTTTGATTCTATTGATGGTTATATGGGTGGCAAAATGGACAGCTCGGGTGGGTTGGGTAATGGGTCGTAAAATGGGTAAAAATTGCTACCTGTAAATTTATGATTAACTGTACAGTATCACATTAATTCTGATATATTTTCTTCATTTTAATTTTTTCAGGGGAAGAAGCTGCAAATGCCCTTTTATCAGGTTCACAAATAGAAGCCCTGTTTGATAAGATAGACAGGATTACAATCCCCTTCCCGAACCTTGTAGGGGGCGATATACAGCCCGAACATTCTGACCCAGTTAAAAAACTCTTTTATATAGTTGATAATGTAAATGAACTGCTAGACCAGTTGATTTTGGTAACTAATGCCGAAGAAGACCTGAGGTCAACCATTTCAAAACATTCAAAGGAAGTTGACCGTTTGAAGGGGGAATATAAAGATGGGTTGCAGAATATTATTCAAAAGTTAGGAGGTGATGAATCTGTTGGAGTCAAGAAACCTGCTGATGTGGCGGGCCTGCTCCCAGTACTCGAGAGGCTTGTTCAGGGTATCGTTATGGATCATGAGAAATCAAGATTCAAATTGGTGGAGACCCAGAAAATTGCAGAAGAATTATCGAGCAAGGTTAAGTTACTTGAAGATTTTAATCAAAATAGGACAGGTGGACCAGACACAATACAGGAACGAGGTATCTTTGAAGCACTTTCTTTGCCTGCTGGGTCAGAAATATCAGAAATTGATGATCAGGTATGTGTTAGCATTGCATCTTTGATTTTCTTTGTCTGATTTCCATATTTCTTTGTTATCTTGTTCATCTAATATGGGATCATAAGAGGTAGCAATTTCATCCTACCTATGAATGGGCTTGTTCAAGTGATGTGTTATCTCTACCGGGTCAAACAAGTAAACAGAAAACTAAGCTGAAAAGGAAATGGGTCGAATGGGTCAATATGTCGAAAGTTGCCCAAAGTGTTCTTAAGTCTTTGAACCTCTTAAGATCTTTTTAAGCTGAAGGTTGGCAACAAACTAGCTGGATCTGGTGGCTGAAGATTCTTATCTAAAAGCTACTTTAAGAATCTTTAACCAATCTTAAAGCTACTCTAAAAGCTCTATTTGTTTCTTGTTGCCGAACGGAGCTTATTAAATAATGGGAGCTGGATATTATTTAAAACTAGAATCTCAATCCCCAATAATCCCCCGGAATATCTCACAATCCCATCTTCCGAACACACCCTAAATCATATTTTAAACGATATAAGTTTTGTAATCATATTTGACACATTGGTTATCTATACAATTTTTTTAACTTTAGCTACCTTTTTCAAAAATGATCCGTTTTGATCTCCTACCCAACCGCTCGACCCAAAGCTTTTTTCTCTTCTAGGTACTATTATTACTGCTGAAAAAAATTAATCACATTATATGCAATAAGCCAATAACTAAAACTAGCTTAATGTTTTTCCATATCTATGTATGATCACTTGAGAGGGACTGAGGGAAGGGAAAGAGCGTTGATTAATGCTGTATGTTTAGAATTTTTACTCGTACAGTTTTAAATTTTAATGTGTTGTTTACAGGTTCCAGTTGGAAAAATGGGGTTGCCTTTGGTGCCATCTGCTGCCCAAATGAGATCTTTACGAAAGGGATCAAATGACCAGCTTGCAATTACCATTGACTCAGAGTCTGACCGTTTGCTTGATAAAGCTGAAACAGTTGAAGATAAAGGTTTGGTTCTAGAATATTTTCTACTATTCATTCTGTGTTCAGCCATTGAGCATGTTTAACGAGAAGCTTTTTGTAGCTAATAGGAGCTTCTAGCTTTTAGATTTCAAATAATAAGCTCCTATAAAGAAAAAAAAAATTGGGTGGTTGTAAGAGCTTTTAGCTTTTTCTAGAATCATCCAAACAAAAAGCTCGTTGTAGGCTTGTAGATTTCAAGAAAGTGTTCGAGCTCTTTGTAAAGCAAATTACGATTTTTTTCCTTATTATATGATTTTTTTTTCTATTTAACTTTTTTATTGCGTCATTTTACGTCAATTTGCATTTTCCAACTAGGGCTACAAGTGCTCTGCCAAACTTCTTTTTATAAAAATACAAGCTCCAGCTACTGCTACAATTTAAAGCTCCTACTTTTGGGAGTGCTGTATTGAATTCCTATGATTACAGGTCATATATTCAAGTCACTCCACACTTCGGGTTTGGTGCCAGTCCAAGGGAAGATGATTGCAGATCGACTCGACGGAATCTGGTAAATGTTTAATTTGACCCGTTATCGTGTTTGGATAATATTGCTTTATATGATTATTGAAGGGCCAATTAATCAGTTCTATACCAACTGGTTATCTGAGGGTAAAATATAATGATATTTTAACTACTTTTATCTGAAGAGACTTTTAAACCTTTTTAACAAGGCATCTCATCTTTTCACAAAATATCATTTTTGGTGAGTTTATCTGTTAACTCCTTAGATACTCAGAATTTGCCAAACAATCAAACATAGAACTTGAGTGACCTTCACCCTTTGGACCCATTCCCCTGTAAGCTATTATTTATTTGACTTATTTGAGATAAATCACTACCAAATCAGGCCACTATTAATTGGTCAACGTTGTCACCTTTAAATACTTACTAATGGCTCTACTCACTTTTGTACAGGGTATCTGTTGGTCAAGCTTTGATGCGTCGACCAAGGGCACGACTAGGCCTTATAGCTTATTGGCTTGTGTTGCACCTATGGCTGCTTGGCACTATTTTGTGACCATAACAAGGTGTATCATATATAAGTAGGCTCCATTGTTTCACTTTTTTTTTGGGTTCTTTTTCTAATTAATTCTTTTATTGAATTTATGTAGATATACAAATTAATAGTATTGTGTTCTTTTGATTCTCTGCAATCAGATTTTAGGGGATTCAGAGAATCCATAACATAAAGTCTATGTTTACATAGAATGTTTGATAATGATAAATCATTGAACTTTTAATCGCTGGTTCTTGTAATGTTGAAGTTCTGTTGATATTAAATTAGAAGTTCTTGGAGGATATGTTATGCTTGAAGGAATCGGTATGTAGAATGAATGGCGAGTTTACATGACATGTTTAACGTTGAGGTATCGGAATAATGATATATAATTCTACATTTTCTTTTAATTATCTTTCGAGTTACCAAATTATGACAATTGTTAAAACATTGGATGGGATAAGGAAAAAGAGTTATAGGTCAACGTGTGTTATCATCAAGGGTTAGTAAGAGAATTGGTAGTATGATTTGTTAGAAGGATAAATCATTTCTCAAAAACTATCTTATAACTTTGAATCGGTTGACTGAAAATAGATAAATAATTGTCGATAAAGATTAGTCAAATCATATTAGATAAAAATTAGTCAAATCATATTAACAGTGGTATAAAATGATAACGTATTTTTATTTTTATTTTAAAGTAAATAACGAATAATTTTTTTATCAAATTAAATAATGTATCGATAAAAAATATTATAATTAACAATGTATTTTGCATAATTTTTTACAAGATACGTAATGATGTAATGTGCTCATCAATTATATTATTTACACCAACATATTTTTACAAGTACATTAACTACTTTGATAATAAAATTAGTTTATTACCTACATTGAACAAAACCAAAAATACTTTGCCTGTCATTATTTTAACTCAAATATCAATTGGTCTACAATAAGTAAAGTCTTTAATCCTAATATGAATTGGTGTAAAGTAAGTGAAAAACGTGGTATTTGTTTGCCTAAATTAAAATAATAAAACGTTACAAGATTTATGATTAAATTTTTACGAGTATAAAATAATTAAATATTAATAATACTAGTGTTAAAACCCGTGCGATGCACGGTAGTGTAATATTGTTTATTTATTGAGTAGAATATGTGTAGTTATTAAAGTTTATGCATTAATAAAGTTACAATTTGATCATACAGTTAACTAATTAACAGTTAACTATGTGATAAATATAACACTTTAAAAAATAGATTGGGCAATTAACGAATATATTAAAGAAATTAATATAATGGATTCAAAGAATGAAAAAAAAAACGAAAATAACAATTAATGATGGTCATTAATTTATTTTATATATTTTAAGAATAAAAAAAATAATAACAATTAATTATGCTTATTAATTTATTTAATCATAGTCTTTAATTATACTAATTAATGTAATCAATGTTGATATTTAATTTGGCTTTTATGATATATAAAGACACATAAACAATGTATATATGGTAAAAAAGTTCAGAAAAATCATATGATTGACACCTAAGATTTTTGCATACATGACAAACAATGATTGGAACCACATAAGCAATGTGACATCCTCTTTTAGTATATACTAGTGCTAAAACCCGTGCGATGCACGGCAGTGTTATGTTGTTTACTTATTTGGTAAAATGTATGCAGTTAGTAAAGTTTATGCGTTAATCAAATTACAATTTAATTATGCAATTAACTAATTAATAGTAAACTATGTGGTAAGTATAACATATGAAAAAAATGAATTGAAGAGTTAATCAATATACTAAAAGTATTAGTACAATTAATTCAAAAAATGAAAAAAAAAAAGAAACAATAATAATTCATTATGGTCATTAATTTATTTAATAATGATTATCAATTATATTAATTAATGCAGTCAACGCTTGCAATTAATTCAGCTTTTATGATATAAGACACATCAGCAATGTATATATGGAAAAAAAACTCAAAAAATTATAAGATTAACACCTCAGATTTTTGCATACGTGACAAGCTATGATTGGAGCCACATAAGCAAACTGATATCCTCTTTTAAATATAGATTCGGCTAAATGTTAACGATAACTAAATTATTTTCTTACGAAAGTACAAAAATGGGTCAACCGTCAAACTATAAAATGAACTAAAATTGGAATTCTGAAGTTCTGATAGATGAAATTTCCAATAATAACAGCTACGGTCCTCCGATCAACAGCAGCTCGCCGGCCGTAGTCATTCGCCGCCGTAAACAATGACCGGCTGTGACGTCATTGGTGGTTGTCCTAGCGACTACGTTGCACTTTCCATCGCCATCCTCTCCTTCTTGTTGTACGTCTCATTTCCCCCAATTTACTCATACATATGATATATAGACACGTATATATGTTTACATTTATACAATTATGCTATCATGTTTACTTATTTGGATGAATATTTACTATGGTTTAGTTTATGCGCATATATAGTTAGAAATTCGAACTTACTGAACCTCATTATACCTCAGATCAGGTAAGCAGTTAAATTGATGTTAATCTAAAATTTGCTTTGAAATTCACACAGACAGTGTGTGTGTGTCTGCGTATCAAAAATTTACATTTTAATTATTTCTAAGAATTTATTACTGGTGATTTTATGCTAGAAATGATAGATATAGACGATCAAACAGATTCGTATTCTGTTACACACAACAATTTTTATTTGATGATAAGCTCCTATGATTTAATGCTGATTAATGAATTTTCACATCATGTGAAAGCCAAATTATTGCTGCTGATATCTAGTGCTGCGCCCCCTTGTGTGTATATGATGCTTAATGAACATACTTTTTGACTTGTAGCCTATTGGTGAGGTCGACTTTACCGTTTCTATTTCACAAGGTTCCACGGCCTAAAGGAAGTAGTTTTTGGCTTCCAACGATTCAGATCATAGCTAGCTTCAATCTTTTGCTATCACTTGCGGTAAAACTACTGTTCTTTTGGAAACATGAAGGGTGCGTTTAGTTGCAGAAATGTTTTTCTAATCATTCATCTCCATTTTTGTGAAAAATGAGAAGTATTTTTTATCTGAAGAAACGATTGTAAATTTTGAAAACTTGTTCAAATGTTTTCGTTTTCCAGGTTAGAAAGCAGGAGTTTCCTATCTCTAGAAACGCAAATCTTTAGAAATTATAGAATGGAGTTTTCAAAAGTGTAGTTATGGTTTTGAAAATTCGTTTTTCTACTTCCAATGAGAAGTTTTCTGGAAATGTCTTATTTAAACATGTTTTATGTTTTGCAAGATTTCCGTAAAATTTTATAGAAAACAGCTCCACTTTTCTGACACTAAATGCACCTTATGTGTACCAAAGTACATTTTTTGTTTCTTATCGTCATATCTTGAACGGATTTCACTTTCATGCAGATGTCCCTTCATGTTGTGAGGTTTCACAGGACACATTGGTGGCAATCCTGCTATCTCTGGGCAGGTTGATTTGCTTCTACTTTATTTGCTGAAGTCAAAGTAAAAGTGTATTTTTGTTTGTAAATTCATCTTTGCCTATTTCTTGGTTTCAGTTTGGGTTAATGGTCCACTAGGATTTGGGTTGTTATTGAGCTGCCGCCTTATACAAGCAGCCCACCTGTATTCCTTATTTGTCAAGTAAGTTGTCTATTTTTTCTATAATTATGTTCTTTGTGCTCTCTGAGAATACCATGTAACCTAAATTAAATGCTGTGCATCTTTATGTATTTACCTTCGTAAGTATGTTTCACTTGCAATTTTCAGGAGGCGTTTATTCCCTATAAGGTCATATATTAGTCTCCCACTCGCTCTTTTGCCCTGGGTTGCCTGGGCTGCATGTAAGATGACTGATCTTTTCATGCTTTGTCTTACTTCTTTTAGCCTTTACTAATATGTCGCATGAGTTCATTCGTGCTCCATGGTCAGTACAACATTATTACGATTCAAGTTTTTTCGTCTGCTGTAGTGATGCACATAAAGCAGCCTCTAAATCTTCGATGTCACACGGGGACTCAATGGGTTGTTCCCTATATGTGCTTTCCTGTGTTATATATTGCTGCTTTGGTTGGAATTACTGGAGCCATTCATCATATTGAGTTTAAGTTCGATGAGCTCAAGGACCTTTGGCGGGCAATACTTGCAACTGTATTATCTATTGGTATGTGTTGAGTTATGTTACACAATTCTGTTAATAATCTCATCAAATTCGTTAGGTTTATTTAATTTAGTTAATATGTTGCAAGTCATTTATATGCTCCTCTAAGTTTCATTTAGTTAATGTTGGTTACAATCTCTCTTGATTTTCCATTGCAGCTGTATGGGTGGTATCTTATGTTTTGAATGAGACACATGAGGAGATCATGTGGCTTCAAGTCACCACCAGATGTCTGCTTTTAGTCATGGTATGTTTTAAGACGTTCACTAGTGGAAATTTCGATCCATGTAATTATACATGGATCAATCCATTTTATGTTTTATCTCTAACGGTTCAAATGGGTCAAATAAAAAAAGTCAACAAAAGGAAAAATGTGTCAGAGGGTTGAAATCACTCAGTGTTTTTTGATGCATAGACCTCCTAAACCATATTAAAATAATATAATTGGTGATTATGTTTGACACAATAATTAACATAGAATTATTCTTATGGAACAAAAAGTGTTTAGAGTCAACGGGCCTGACCCTCACAAAAATTGCCAATCTAGATTTCACTATACCTTTCTTGGCATATCATTTGAGACCTGAAGCCATGAAAGCTTTAACTTTATTTGGATATTTTAGCTGAGATATTCCTGGATTGTTATTCTATAGGCAAGTATTCTTGTGGTGGCTTTCTTCTCTATTTCATTCTCTCAACCGCTGGTGTCGGTTATGAGCTTGAACAAGAAGGAAAGCTTTAATGTAAAGACGATGGGGGAAGCTCTTGGAATACCTGATAGTGGGCTTTTGTCACCGAATGATCCAACTCTAGATGTTGTTCCAAATGAACCGTTAGATAAACTTCTATTGAACAAAAGATTCAGATTATCATTCATGGAATTTGCTGACAGGTATTGTTTTTTTCCAATGCTGATGAATTGTTGAACTTAGAGGTGGCAAAATGGGTTGGTCAGGGGTTGGGTAACGGGTCACAACATGTTTAGGTCAAATGGTCAATTATGGTACGGGTCAAGTTGGGTTGATCAGATAATGCTTTTTTCAGGGTTGTAAAAGTCAGGATTAATCCCTGATTAATCGGGATTTTAGGGCTACTCCAACTCGACTAGCCTGAATCCAACTTAAAAGTCGGTCAATGGTGGTCAACGGGTCAAAGTCGGGATTATTCGATCAAAGTTGGGATTAATCGGTCAAAACGGTCAAAGTCAAACTTGGTCAACATTATAAACTTGGTCAAACTTGAAGTATTTGAACAGTTGAACAATTATGTTTATGTTTCAACTTTCTAGAGAATAATGTTTATATTTATGTTTCGAGACAATTATATTTATGTTAATGTTTATGTTTGTGTTTATGTTTATGGTTCTATTCTATAATTACACATATAATTTTGAAATTTATTATTTAAATGTAAAAAAAGTCCAATCTGATTAGTCCCCGACTTGGCCGATTGGTCCCTACAAGATCTCGGCCAATTAGTCCCCACCTAGCGATTTTTACAACCTTGGCTTTTTTTATGTTTAGTCTTTTAATCTTTTGTACATATTTGTGTGTCGAAGATGATAAAAAAAATGCTTTTATAATAATTTAGTTCTTTTGAATATTATGATTTAGGAGGTTTTATGCGTTATAAATGAACTGTGTGCGACTTTCAACTCATTTGATGCGTGTCCTTTTAAGCTAATTTTTTGTTATACCCGTTAGACATGACCCATTCTTTAGTGACTGGGACGAAATACCACCTCTATTTTAACTTGTACCATATACATTGCTCTTGCTGTATATCTCACCTACACTTTCCTTTCTCCGAGATCTTAGTTGTTTTGCTGGTGAAAGTGTGCATTTCTACAATGAAGTACAACAGCTTGAAAAAATACCTGTGAATGAATCTGTAAAAAGAATCTACATGGTCCGGCACATTATTGAAAAGTACATAAGCGCAGGTATCATCCTCAAGTCTCCTGTAACGTCTAATATACTTTTAATCTAATCTACCTTTGGGTCTGTACGTGGATTGACTATTGGATAGAATGTGTCATATGACATTCAGGTTGATCTTTCATGTTGTATGGACAACCAAAGTTGCATGAATAGTATGCTCCCATTTTGAAAGTTTGTGCATATTGTTCACTTTTCAGATATAAATTACTATCTTTATCTTCTTGATTTGCATACAGGTGCACCTATGGAGGTAAATATATCTCACAGAACCCGGCAAGAAATTCTCACAACTCTTGATCTTGCTCACCCTGATCTCTTCAAAAAAGCTGTTAATGAGTTGCTGCAGTTGATAACAATGGTTGGTTCTTTACCTTTTGATATAGAAATAGAATCACCTCAATCCCTCAAGTTACTCATAAATTATCAAAAATGGCAAGATAAACGGGTCAGACAGGTTTTTAACAGGTCAAAGTGGGTCAGGTTGACTTGCCGACACTTTTTATTTTTTTTATACATAACTGATGTTTTAATTATGATGAGAGAAATCATCAAATTAGAAAATTATTCTAAATCTTAGAATAAAACGATTTAGGCTGTATAAATTAAAAATACACTTAAAAACCAAGTTTCAACCTATTTGACCTGTTCCCTTGAAAGAGATACTGCCATTCATACTAACAGTTGTCCCGTTACCCCAGTTTTAATTTATAGAAAGCTCAACTTTGAAACTCATAAATAAGTCCACCCATGAAAATTGCAGCTATTTAATTTATTTTTTCTCAACTGTCGAAGTACAAATGATCTATTATTTCTAAGCTGCTAAGAATTAATTTAGATCCACAAAACCTCTATGTTTGGTCAGTAGTTCAAGACTTAATCAAATATTGCAATTTTCACAAGAAAAGTGTTATGATTCAATATGTAAGGTTTAGAGTCTAAGCTAAACCTCTATCTTTTCTTTCTTTTTCTTTCACTTATAGAACTTGGCAAAAGATTATTGGTCATCCATGTTCTTCTTAAAGTTTAAAGAAGAAGCTGCTATAAGAAGTGCTGATCATGAACTTGAACAAGTAAACGCTTGGAATTTTTCTCCAAGATTAAGTTCTGTTCATTGTCCTGACGATCCTTTCTACCAAGACCACATCCCAAGGGACCCACCTAGCTACGATGGTCATGGTTCATACCTGCAGTGAGTACTTCAAATTGCATGTATGCCCTTATATTGGTCCACGAAAGAAGCGTCCTGGCTGGATATAACGTGGTCAACTTTTGACCTGACCCATTGACCGTGACTTTGCATGAAAACCATGAGAGTCGGGCGGTTAGCCTTATTGAGGTAAGGTTGAACCCAAGGGGTGTCATAGTCTTACAGGTATGAGCAAATATGGTGAGGACATTGGCATTTAACTACGAGACCACATAGAAATCAATTATGTATAGTCCACGAGATCTTCAAGATTTTTGCCAATTTGTACCGTTATATGTATAGCACAATGAAATCATATAAACATTTTAAGTACTTTTTCTTGTTGGTTTCATTTGCCTCTACTTTCATGGTGAAAATCAAGATGAGTTCCTAAATTCCATACCAGGATAATGTAAGGTATGTTATACACATACATGTGTGTTGATGATACGTAGATTCACAGGTACTGACTATGGGTATAGATTTTTGGATCGGTATGGGGTGCGTGTATCTGTTAACCGGTATCAATAAATAAAATAGATGCTTAATCGAATAACAAGAATGTGATCTTCTAAATGTTCCTACAATAAGATATGCAAGAACTCAAGAGAAGAGTAATTCTCGGGTGGCGATTCCCAATTTGGTAACTTATATAGATATATAGTTTTACGTCACATATCTCAAACGAGAACCGAGCTTTGTAATATTTAGGAATGGAATATCGGATTACAAACTCTATCATTGTACATGTATTTTAACACATGTTTTAGTATTCATTTTGTAAAGAAAAGAAAAGGGATCCCCTGGTATGCAGAGAAACTATTTTATTTATAGGTAGGGAAAAAGATTCTTTTTTACATAATCATTGTATGTATCTTTAACAGAAGGGATGTATTTACTTTATTCCTTATTTGATTCATGAACTAAAAGATTTCCTTTATGGTGTCTCTTTTAAAAACTTGATTATTTTATTATTATATATTTTTTTTTAAACTTGTATGTATATGTTATCCTATCAAGTCCCCCAATTCATATGAGTATTATTTTTTAATGCATATGAATTTTGTTAGCATTAATATGTAAATCTAAAAGCAAATACAAGATTTCAAAAAATAAACCTTAAAATATCAGTAAATACTAAACGGTCAAATAGCGTGATATTTGTTTGATTATAAAGCATACAATATAGTTACGTGTGGCCCATGAATACTTTTTGCTAAAAAGAACTTCTAGAATTGGGCATTCCAATTATATTCTATTAAAATAATAGATGAAATATGTGTGTGGAATTCTGGTCACGTGTAGTTCCAACATTTGTACACGTATAGCTTTATGAGAGGAATTGTTCACTTGAAGTATGTCACAACGTTTGTACACATATAAGTTACCATAAGTTTCTTATAACAAAATCTAGATATTTATTTATTTGTCATTTTCAGTAAGTACTAGTTATTAACTTATTACCGATTAGTGTTTTAGTGTATCACTGATTCACTGTGTATTTTTATTATATTTTCTTTTTTCATCTTCTTCCATTTTCGGGAAACTAAACCCCTAACCTTAGACACCGCTTAAACCCTACAAAAATGGGGATTTTACCTTAAAACACACAAACACTCTGCCATCAAACTCTCTAAACCTTCAGAATACACCTGAAAATGGCGCCGGCGGCCGTACACGATGATGGTGAAGTCAATCAGAACACAGTCTTCATCGATACAAGCCTCGACACTCATTTAGCAACAATCGTCTCCGATTCCGACACAGTATCCGATCTCAAACGTATCATTCTACTTCCTAATTTACTAAGTGTACTAGCGTTCATCCCTGCGTTATGTTTTTTTTTTGTTTGTTTAACTTTAGATTCATATATATCATTATGTAATTAGTAGTAACTAATTTAGTACATAATGTGTTTATATGATTATATCAGCTGCATGAAATTTACTGTACTTTAAATTCATACTTTTCTTTATTTTGTTAGTATTTAGTAGTTATTAAGTATATAATGTGTTTATATAATTATATCAGTTGCATGAAATTAACTGTACTTTATATACCTATTTTTCATTACTATGTTTGTCATTAGTAATTTAGTGTAATGTGTTTACATCTGTCGCATGAAATGAACTGAACTTTCAATTTGCAGGTAGTTTGCATTTGTAGAGCCTTACTTTGATATCAAATATTAATATGTAACTTACTTTTTATTTAGGGAAGTTACATGTTTGTAAAGGTTTTATTTTATATCTGTTTATTTAGCATATGTGCGCTATGTAATAAGTAGTTTAGAATACACTGTGTGGATGAACGTTTTTCGGCTGTCTAGGGTGAATGGTGATATTGCTGTGTTCGAGTAGCCATTCATGGGTACATTTTTCTAATAAATGTGATTGTGGTTTTATTATGCAGAGAAAATAGTGTTAGAGCATCGTCAGTGCTATCCTGATATTGGAGATATTCGAATCGAATGCTTGAAGGTATTTTCTCTCGGTTTAAGAATGGTGATTTTTTTCCTTTTCAAGTTATGCTATATTTTCTTTAATGTGGCAGGTAAAACGGAGAGGAATTTTCTATCGCTTGTCAGACTCTATGCCTATTAAGAGTGCATTTCGGGCTGCTAAGAGGAATTGGTATGTGTTGGTAGATGTTTCCCGGTTAGAGCAAGATGGTGGTGCTCAACATATGGATAGACATACGGTTGGGGATCAATTAGCATTGCCTTGGGTAACAGACAGTCGTTCGATTGATAGGCATGATAGTCATGCAGACAGACATTTGAAGTTGTCTCTTGCTCATATATCAGTATTACGGCATTCCAAGGAGGCACCATTTGTGAATCAGAAAGTTCCTAGTGTTGATCAGCTTACTTCTGGTGCTTCCTGTAAAGACGTTACAAAGAAAATTGAGGATGATAGGTCATATAATGATGACGATTGGAGAAATCCATTGCCAGATTCAGAGAAGGGGGTGGACTCTAAAGTACATGAGCAGCAGCCGTATGCTGTAAATGAGGAGATTAATTCCAAGAAAAGAATGCGTGAAATGCATAATGAGAGTTTACTAGAAGACCCTTCGGGGTCTGGACCATCTGTGAAGAAAAAACACAAGACTCAAAAGGTAGAAGGGAATGTTAATGTTTCACAAGAAAACACAGTGTTAACATTTGATACTGATAAGGCAAACTACACAGGAGCTAGCATAAGCAATGAGAATTCCTTTAAACACAAATCGAAAAGTAAAGATTTGGGTGATGAGGATACCACAATTAACAAAGGTAAAAAATTTTCTGCTCTTGATCAAGTAGCCACTGCTGTCCCTTCTAGTGTTGAACATGTTGGGGAAGAGACTTGTCCTCGAAAGAACACTGAAGCAAGTGAAAATATATCTGGTGTTGCAATGGTCGTGGATAACAATATATTGCAGGAAATGCCTGTTGGAACATGTCAAAATGAGAAAGACAATGAACTGGTCAACAGAGCAGTTATGGAGAATGAAATACCTTCTTCACCGATGAGTAAGTACATAAAACACCTTTATGCTCATTTACATTATATTGCATCTCTTTCTGTAGTACCAGACTAAAGCAAAATGTGTTAGACATGTATTTCACTAATGTATAATTAAATAATTTCCTCTTGGTGTCAGAAATATAACCTTGAGCAAGTACATGTACATCAATTTCCCATCTATCTCGAAAATTATGAATAGATATTTACATTAATAAGACATGGTGTATATTTTAATTATACTGTATCTCTTTCTATAGTACCTGACTAAATCAACTATTCTAATAATCTACTTTGTTTATATTTTAATTAAAATAATATCCCCTTGGTGTTAGAAATATAACCTTGAGTAAAGTCCTTTATTTCCCAACTACTTCGAAAGCTATGTATAGGTATATTCAAATTAACTGAATTATATAGTGCTTGGACTTCAAGATTAGTGTAATTTAATAAAAAATAATAGGGCCTCATTATTTGATAGACTAACATTGAACCCTCTCACCAGTGGCTGCTCTTTTTACATTTATTTGAAACTCATGTAGGGACTTCTGATTGTGAACTTGGTGCTACTGGAATAACTGGGGTGGGACATCTGAAAGGTTCCAAACATAAAGCAGCTGAAAAGGAAGTGTCTTCTACATCTTCCATTAAAAAGCTTCATAACATAAATGTGGATGCTAATGATTCATCACGACAAGATGTAGGCTCTATTGGTCAGCAGTCTGCAGGTAATCAGATTAATAAACATAAGAAAGATAAGGGTGATGGTAAGAGGAAAAAGTCTAAGAAATCCGCTGCAAAAGACAAAGATGAGTCCCTAGTGAAGAATGCTGATAATATTGTGGGTGATATGTCTTCAGCAGTTCCCGTTCCAGTGTTTGATAAGAAAATAAATGACCAAAGAATTAATGACAATGTTAGTCTATCTACTGCGGAAAGGAATGAAGTTTCAGAGAAAACAGTAATAGGTGATCATCTTGTGTCTTCTACATGTCTCATCGATAAAGCTCACAACATAAACAAGGATGCTATTGATTCTTCTCAAAAAGATGTAGGACCGACAGTTCAGGAAGCTGCTGGTGATCAGATTAATCAGCACAGGGAAGCCAGAGGTGAAGGTAAGAAGAGAAAGTCCAAGAGGTCCGCTGCAAAAAACAAAGATGAGTCACTTGTGAAGCACGCTGTTAAAATTGTGGGTGATATGTCTTCAACAGTTCCTGCTCCAGTTTTTGATGAGAAAATTATTGATGAGAAAAATGATGACAGATTTGGTTTCTCTAATGCTGAAAGGAATGACGTTTCAGAAAAAACATGTAAAGATGATTCTCTTGCCATTGCTGCCAAGGAAAGTGATGTTGCTGTGAAATTGGTTGAAATTTCAAAACCAATTGAGAGCGTGGTAGAAAAATCAGTGAAAGAATTAAAAGATATTAAGAGAAGTAGAAAAAAGAAAAAAGATGAGTCACTAGTGAAGCATGCTGATAATTTTGTGGCTGATATGTCTTCAACAGTTCCTGCTCCAGTTTTTGATGAGAGAAATGATGACAAAGCTGGTTTGTCTAATGTTGAAATGAACGAAGTTTCAGAGAAAACATTTAAAGATGATTCACTTGTCAAAACTGCTAAGAAAAGTGATGTTGCTGTGAAAGTAGTGGAAATTTCAAAACCAACTGAGACTGTGGAAGAAAGTTCAATGATAGAAGTAAAAGATATCGGGAGAAGTAGAAAAAAGAAAAAAGATGTTGCGAAATCTGCTTTGAAAAATGACGAGTCTGTTGTGAAGCCTAAGGACGTTGCAACCATGACAAATGAGGAAAACCTTTTGCCTCTATCTGAAAGGAAAGAAAGTGTTGAGATGACATCAATAAATGCTTTGCATGTTGAGCGTGGTAGAAATGATGACATTCTGATCAACAATGATGTCCGAATCTCGGGAACTGAAAAGAAAGCAAGTCAAGTTAATGCCGAAGACGTTAATGATAACTTAGAAAAGCCGAATGAGGAGATGGATGATGGTACAAAGAAAAGCAGAAAGAAAAGGATAGCCAAAAAATCTGCTGGGAGAAATGAAAATGAGTCAAGTAAACATCAATCTACCGTACTTAAAATAGGACCAGATAAAGTTAAAAGTGTTGAGCTTCCTGAAGAGGCCTCAAAGAATGTGAACGTCTCTGAAGTTTCTAAGGTTGGGATGGAAGGGAAGCATGATGCTATTAATGAACTTGATATCCCGAAGGATAAATCTCATGAGATTGATTTCAAGAATTACTTTGTTTCTGGCCACCAACCGAATAAAATTGCTTATATTGAGAATGGTAAGGACAGTACACAGTCAGGGAGGCAGAATAAACCAAAAAAGAAAACAAAAGAACCGCCTCTTGTTGAAACCCTAGTTGATATCAAGCGGAACAGAGAACGAAATGATATTGCCACTCAATCTCAGAAATGTTGTTTAATGAATGAAAACAGCAAAGTTTCTATTGATGTGGCAAAAGAATCAAAGATTCCGAATATTGATCTAATGAAAACTCCAACAAGGACCAGAAAGATTGAAACCAATAAAGGACACAATGGACCATCAGCTGAATCAAGCTCAAGCTCAAGCTCAAGCTCAGAAAGTTTGGGCAGATCTTTCCACAACCGAAAAAGCAACAAAGCACTCTTGGTTTCGGGCCAGACTCAGGTTTTGAACAGTTCACAGAATGTAAAGAGTTTGCTGAATACACCAGGAACTATATTTGGGAATGATACTGACGAGAGTGCTGCCGATGATAATGCAGTTGTAAATTCTGATTCGAGCACACGCACCCCTTCAAGAAACGCACTGTCATTATCTGGAGAAAGCGTTTCTAGCATAGACTCAAGAAGAAAGGGTATATTTGCTTTATTCTTTAGGATGATCTATCTATGAGTTTCTAACTTTAATCTCAATTTGTCTCAGGGTCTCGTGCTGTGAAAAGAAAGGAAGGTGGTGGAAAAAATAGTATAAGCTCGCAGTATGTTTGATGATATCCATACTTCTTTTTTATTTTTTGCCTTCTTGTAGACTATGTAGATATCAAAAGATTGGAGGGTCGGGCAGGTTGGGCAACGGGTCAATACAGTTCCGGGTTGTAATGGGTAGAAATGAGCTGGGTTGGGTTGTGTTGACTTTATAAACAATAGTCCATGTCTGTAAATAACTAATGTGTTAATTATGGTTATATTAATATTCTGAATCTTCAAATAAAACCGATTTTGTTGTATTTGTTGAAATTCAAAACATATACTGTGACTTTAAATGGCCTGTCCAGTGCGAAAGAAATACGTTACTTTTCCTCCACTGTCTTTTCTCTTTCTTTTATTTATTCATAGTTCTTGATATACTGCTCAACTGTTGATAGGAGCAGGTCAAAGAACGTATCAATGTTTGACCTTTTAAGAAGTTCAAGTAGATTCAAGAGAGCCAAGCTCACTGCATCAAAACAGGTTGAGGATACAGAAAGCCCGCCTGTTGACTTTGTTCCAGAGAGTCAACCCATATAAGTTTAAGGGTAATTCTGTCTATATCTTTTGCTCAGCTTAAGTGCTGGTACTACAGTTTTGGGTTTGGGAGGCTTTCTATTACCCTTAAAGTACTTTTTTGGTCAGATTAAGGGGTAAAATCTAAGGCAAGTTTTGAACGGTTTTTGTATATTCTTCTCCTCATGCTTTGTTTTGGGTACTCTCTTGATATATGTTCTCTTTGAAGCTTGTTTTGACTTATTGTTCAGTGATATCAATGAAACTAATAGAAAGTCCGGGCTATAAAACTAGTGACCCTGAATAAGTATAATTTTTATCATCAATGTTATATACGTTTTGCAGGAGAACACGAATTATACAGTATACAAGAAATATTTGAAGTCCTAAAACCTGGGAAACAACAGTTTGGTGAATGTTTGTATATAATAAGGTTTCCTGTTTTTATAAATCATGTAGTCAATTAACAATATAGCAATCATTTCTACTTTAGTCCTTTATTTTCCTAGGACTAAAGTCTTAAACTATCACCAAGGTGGCCTAGTGGTTGGCGTTATGATATCATCACAAGAGGTTTTAGGTTCGAACCTCATTAGCTGTACGTCTCGGTGGTAGTCACGTCTCAGTGGTAGTCAGGGAAAGTGTTGGAAATGGTCACAGGGATATCTCGGTTTGACTGCGTACCTTTTAGTAAAAACAAAACTTGTACTCCTTGGTAACTTGAACAGGGAAAACCTCGTCCATTTATATTTCCTTTGTTTTCCTAAAGATCACCTCAGTGCCCAACCCAAACCTGTCAACCTTTCTAGACCAAACCAGATAAGAACCGTTAGACAACTTCTACAATGGTTCAATACTATACAAATCATTAGCACGTTTCCTTTATTTTCCTAAAGATCACCTCAGTGTCCAACCCAAAACCCATCAACCTTTCTAGACCAAACCAGATCTGAACTGTTGAACAACTTTTTCAACGGTTCAATACTATACAAATCATTAGCAGACTACTTATCAGACCTCCTAGGTAACGCTAAACAAAAAAATAGAGATATAATGGTGGTTGGTCAGTCCATTGTTTATGTCAAACCAACTTTTATAGTCATCATTCACTTTGAGAAAATCGAATGTTGTAAATAAACTCCTCTTGAGTATTAGTATTTAACAAAAAAATACCTTATAATAGTCAAACCGGTTGACCTAACGGTTCAATCGGTCAAATCAGACCCGGTGACTCAAACCGGATGTGAAGCATTGTTTGAAAGTTCATATAAATATTTACAAGACATATAATTTGAAATTGAAATATAGTAATACACAATTTTGAAATGTTAGAGTATAGAACCCAAAATTCTAAACAAATACTTTTATATGATTATGTATATGAATTTTATTAACAAGTAGATTATTACATCTATTTATTTAAAATGAATACTATAATAAAAAAAAAAAAATTACTCGGATCACCTCTATTGTTTACTTTTGAGTAAATAAAATAGGGTATGAAAACATTATTTACTTTTTGAAACACATGTCACCTTTTTTGACACTGAAC
This sequence comes from Logfia minima, assembly GCA_963921325.1. NCBI lineage: Eukaryota > Viridiplantae > Streptophyta > Magnoliopsida > Asterales > Asteraceae > Logfia > Logfia minima. The sequence goes on from OY992766.1 coordinate 25,720,706, forward strand.
CTCCTTTTTACTAACTATGTTAAATTTTCTCCATTAAATAGGGTCACATATAGGGATGACAATCGTCACCCGATCCATCTACTAGTGATGGATATGAATGATTTAGATGGATGTTTAATGGATATGGATATGAATATGGATGTGGATGATTAGTAAAGATGTTCATGATAAATTTTCATTTTTGAATTAATAAATTGTCACCCGAAATGCATACAAAGGAGTATATATATATGTATATATATGACTATATATGTAAATATATATATACATATATATACACTATATGAAATGTCAATAAAAATAGTTATTTAGAGAGATTATAAGGTTCTTATATCTTAAATTTCTAATAAATATTTGATTTTCTCTTAATGTATTCCATTATAAAATTTTAAACAAATCGAAAAGCATACATCATTACCTATAATAAATATTGGCAAGTTAAATTTTAATGTTCCCACCATACAATAACAATCACTAACCAATGATAATGACGATAAAAATATTTCTATCCAACTAAAAAATCAATAAAAAAATGTTTTAAAAGTTAACAAGAAGTATATTACTATTATCTTTATAACTAAATCTTACAAATATGTCAAACTCAATGTATGAATATGAATATAAATGAAAATATATATATATATATATATATATATAAATATTGTTATAACTCAATATAATTTATATCCGATCCATTGTTATCCTAATAGCCGAGGGCATCTTTATCAAAACCAAAAATAGTCTACATTTTCCTTTAAACAACTTGTATCATAATCATTACAACTTGTACACCTCCCGTCCGACGGATTACTCCCTCGCGACCAAAAATATGCCATCTCCACTTTGAACTTGTATCATATTTTGTTGATCGTCTTAAACCCACCGCCACCACCACACGACCGCCACCCCAACCTCTTAGCCAGAATATGGTCTTCCCACCACCACCGTCCACGATGAGCAACCAGCGTCGGCCAGGGTCGTGAAAAAAAAGGAAAGAAACCGCTGGATCTAAACAATAGTCGTGAGTTCGAGATCGGACGGTTTATTTTGATACCCGGCATGGTGGTGGTGACAATTGATTGAAACTCGGGGAAAAAAACTATAGGAGACCTCACCTCGGTTGCCGGAGTTGAATTTGAGACCGAAAAGGGTTGATGTTTGTTGGTGATGGGTTGTTGGCGGCGAAGAAATGGTGGCCGGATGTGGTCATCGTCAACCCAACCATTTGCGAATATTCCATCACCATTAAAATAAAAAAATCGAACAAATTTGAATCACAAGATGAGAGAGGAAGAGAGAAGAGAAACAAATAATACGTTGTTGTTATGTTGCTTTGCAATTTATGGTTCTTATTGGAGAATCGGTTGGAAAAAGGTGTTAAAGCTTTAACCTTTACTGTCGGAATTTGTTGGTATTTTGTGTGTTTTGAATGTTGTTGCTTTTCGTCGATGATGATGAATATTTGTGGTTGGGAGAAAATAGACTTTGATACAATATAGATAGATGAAGACGTAAAAGATAAACGCACCCCATGTCTAGCATTTGACATCACTTAATGGATAAGTTTAACGACGTTAGTGAAAAGAATATTCCGTATCAGAAACAACCATAAAGAGTACCTGTGTTTAAAATAAATAAAAAAGGCGGCTCATATCCAAAAAGAAAATCACAAAAATAATCCGAGTAATTTTTGTAAGATTTTTTAGTATTCATCGAATAGTACTCCTCTTACTATATTTAAGAGTCTTCAATGATTACTATTTTTGTAGATAAAGATGCAAAGTAATTATCAAAGAAGAAGCACTTTGATGGTTATTGGCTTAAAGTGTTGGCGAAGTATTAGGCTTTGTTCTCAAGTTTTGTAAAGAAAGAAAGAGAGATAAATGAAGATGAAAAAAAAAAAGGAATTTAAATCTTTCCGATTTGAAAGGAAAGATAGAAAGAAAAATTAGGCAAAAATAATTAATTCTTTTCTTTTCTTTTCTTTCCTGAAAAACTAGGGAACACACTTACTTTTTATTTTCCTTCCGATTACTTTCTTTTCTCTCCGACATAAAACTCCGGAACAGAATGTTAGAGGTTTTCAAGAAACTAATAAATACAAACCCATATATCAATTCTACTCACATTTAAAGATTTATCATAATTATCAAAGTATTACCTCAAGTTCCAAAATATAAGAAATACTAAAAGAACATTTATTTTTCACAAACAAATAGTCACACAATTACAGACTCACTATTTCGATGTGTACCCATGACCTGATTATATACCACCAGATCATGATCTCATTTTGTTGATTTGGTTAAGAGCAGACTGTAAAATGCTGTAGGGCACCCATAGTATAGCAGGTGTTATCACAAACAAGATAAATGTCCTCTCTTATCACTAGCCGCAGCAACTTTGCACATGGCAGCAATTTTACCAGCACTGGTCTCAGGGGTGATGAGCAACCCCGGCGCCATCACTAAACCACCAACAATCCCGAATCCAAAAGCCGGCCCTCAGTTGTACCCTGTGATATAAGCTATTTGTTGTGCTACAAAAGCAGATCATCGCAGGTGCTCCGGGTGGAAAAGATGGTGGTTTGTGACAGTTGTGGTTTCGAGGCAGTGATGCCTTTATAGAGGATCTAAATAGAGTAATAAGATGTGTTTGTTTAGATTCAGCTTAGAGATCTTAGCAGACGCAGAGATCGTAAACTTGGTGCTAAGCATGGGCTCATGGCCAAGGTGAAAAGTACGGCCGCCATTGGTGGTGGTGACAGTGGTCGTAAAGATAAAGATGTGTGGAATTATGAATACAGAAGTTAGGGGAATTATAGCCAATGTTTTCTCATCCAAGAATGTTATTGATTGGGAAGTTATGAACCTCATATACTTCATTTTCCACCCAAAAAATCTTATCACTAATTTCCCATCATCCAATGGTAATCCTACCCAAGTTCCTAACTTACCTAAAATCTTCCCATTTTTTTTTGGTATCACATATTTTCATCAAATTATAATGATCAATTCCAGTTTTCAAACCATGGGTTATATAAAGAACACTAGAGTTTGCACCGAGAAATTGTGTCAGTTTCAACTGGTTTTCGCATTTATGTTTCCAAGATCTATTTATAATCACTTGCTATTACAAACTGTAGTGTAATTTTTATTTTTCATTTTTGCAGGAATTGAATCTGGTTTGTGATATAAAAAGTCAAGTAAGACAGCTCTCAAAGACAATCACCCAGCTATAAACTAGGAGACTAGATATTCAAGAGTGACAGAAAACTTGTATGAACTATAAGTTCATAAAAACATATTCAAGAGTGATCGACCTGTTAAAAATTCTTACTTCATGTTGGTTACCATCTTTCATGGGAAAATGACAGATAAACATCATTGTTTTCAAGTATGAGGGACGTGGCAACGTGGACATATTCTAGACCCACCCAATTTGTCACTTCTAAAAGAGTGATCGACCTTTCAAACAATTTTATTGTTTTCAAGTATGGGCATGTACCAGAAAATTCGCATTTGGTCATTTTGGCCCATTACCCAACCTTGCACGACCAACCCGGTTTGTTACCTCTACTGTAAGCATATATAAAATGTTATGCAGTGACGCGCTCACTGTACACTTTGTTCACAAAAACTGCACTATCTTTTTGAACTTGTTTACTTTTTGAACTTGTTTACATGAAATTGCCAGAATAAAAAAGAGACGTGTTTAAAACAGAACTTAATCATCAAGATTTCATATCACATTTCACAACAACAACCAAAAGATTTGATTCAGCTTACTAATAAGGCAATCAATACTATGAAGATATAGTTGAAGAGTTTGAGAGCTTTAGGCACTCACTTTGACATCTCTTCAAGCAAATATCATTCCAATTCGGCACTTGATGCTGGTTCACACACACAGTCCGCGCACATGCATCAGCACAAGCATCAAGTTCCGAAACACCACAAACGGTCACACAAGTTTCGGGAATTGGGTCTTTAGAAAATGCACCAACTTTCTTCAACATCCTCTTTGAGGTGCACACCCTTTCACACACAAAAATATCATCAGAACTTTTCTCACGGCCGCGAGCACTTTTCAATCTTTGTTCTTCTGCTCTCCTGTTCTTCATTCTTATAGATTGACCCGCCACTAATGCAGGAACTGCTGCTCCAACTAAAGATATCCACCAATCCACCATTGTTCAACAGCTTCTTTTACTTCTAATCTGGAATCCAAACCTTAATCAATCAAAAAGTTACAACTCCAACTTCTAAAACTACTCGTAAAGAAACAAAGAATCCATGCATTTTAGAATTAAACTTGCTTAAGAATAGCCCGCATTTCTAATAAATGTATAACCTCACAATAAAATGCACTCCATTACAACTATCCTGGGTAATGCTTTTTTATTTTCATCGAATTTTCTCTATGCTATCACTCACAATACAAACACATAAAAGGATCCACAGGGAAGCATGTTTTTTTAGAGAAGCGGTGTTTTTTGCCTACGTAATGATTGTTAAATATTTCAACGGATACATACCTACACATACACACACGCATATAAATATATATATATGAATGTATGTACGGATGTACTTGTAGTAAAAGTATTTTTGGTCTTGAACGGCAAACAATCCTACAACAGCAAAACCTTATCAATATCTAAATTCTTCCATTTCAGGAAAATCAACCCAAGGACAACCATATACATATGTAATGTTAAATTAGGCAGAAACTATAGCTAAAATAAACACTAATTCCAACTCTTGCCAAAATTTGCACCAATTTTAAGTAAACATTGAAACTTTAAAAAATAATACAAAAAATTCCGGGTGTAACTAAAATCTAAGCATTTATATGATAAACTGTAACACGTGGACTGAGGTAATCATTTAAAGCATAAACCCTAGAAAAACCTCTGACTCGATCGAAAAACTGAACACTCGCAAGTTAAACTGATTTTTAGAGCAAATAAAATGCAAAAAGCACGAAATAATAATTTGCATTACAAATAATTACACGAATTAAAAATACCTTTGGTATAGAGCTAGGGTTTAGACACCGCTTAATTTCCCCAATTTTGGCGCTCAGAATGATAGCCGGCGTTTATTTGTCGAGTTATCAAAACTTTACATAATACCCTCTTATGATTTGGTGATATTCGTTTTAGACCCCTTTTGTTTCAACGAGTAAGTAAGAACGGTGCCTATCGAGGGTCACGTTCTCCGACCTCATGTTGAGGTGAGTCTGTCCTCTCGTTATGTGATAATCACGGCATCATTTTAGCGTGTCGTCTTTGTAGCTTCGTTCCAGCTAAGAATGGAATGTAGCTTCGTCCTGTCGAGATCACTTCATGCAAAAAAATTTCAATCTCAAACATTTTATACATTACATACAATTATCATTTTTTTCAAATTCAATTTTCACCATCTCTATTTATTTTACACACAAACTAAATCGAATAATTATCACTTTTTTTCACACACAATTCTCACTTTCTTTTTAGTTACTACAACAACTATATATATGTACACCTTATATAATTCAAACACTTTCTTTTTATCAAATCGTAATAAACTTAGTGAACACATTTAGAGCCTCCCATCAAAGTTTCGTACTTTTTATTATTAATGTAGCGTATTATTTTATTATTGTAATTTAAAAAAAAAAAGATATAAATGTATTTGTATTCATATTTAAGGGATGATATGACGCTGACGTGACGTCCAGTTCTCAGTTATGCTCCGTCAGGATATGTAGTGTTCAGTTTTTTGTCAGTCATCAGTCTTCGTGCTGATGTGATGTTGATGTGGAGTTCAGTCCTTAATTCTGAAGGTGTCACGATAGAAAGTGATCTAATAAAAATGTTGCATGTTGTTTTCTAATAAACATACGGTTAAGTATACTTATTATGTGCTAAGCAAATTGTTGAGCATAAATTGTTGAAGCGAGTGTCGAATACATCAATCTACCTAATTAGACTTGTAAATAATAAAAATATCTATTATCTACATATATTACTACATTATAAAGTTAAATTATTACAATATGTTAATCACATAGATGCGTTATTACAACTACCTCTATTTATAAGTTAGTTTCACCCGATTGAAGTAAAGTGAGATAGAGTTACACTTGAAAGTTTAATATGACAACTAACCCGATTGAAGTAAGAAGTGAGATAGAGTTACACTTGAAAGTTCAATATGATTTTGAATATTCACAATTCGATTTTAATCTATCATATATTCAAATAACTTGTTTTTATTTTATTTTAATATAGTCACAATGTTAATCTTAATTATTAGACAATACATTTTATATATATATTTAAGAGATAATTTATTTAAAATATATAATATATATGTTTACTTATATAGATTTTTTAGTGGTATAATAGAGTTTAATTGGTTAATAAATGGTTCGAATGAAACAAAATGATACTTTATTATAATCGTTTAATAGGTTGACTCATTAAAATTTTGATTGATGTTAGAACTTTTTGCTAATATACAGAGATTAATATAATTCAATCTAAAAATGAATGAATGAATTAATTAATGATAAAGACAAAATTGATCTTTTACCCAAAATTCTAAAAATCACATAGAATTGAATATTCTAAACTTTCAACAACATTTTTTCATTCCTTCCCCTCTACTCCCACCTTTCCACTTTCATTTCCTCATCTTTCAATCCTTCCCCTGTTTTTGAATCCCACACTCAACAGTCAACCATACATACAATACCCATTAAACTAGTCAATACCACCTGCAACAATCGTCCCTACAATCTCAAATTTAGGGGTTCCATCAACAACCAATCTCTAAACCCTAATTTATCAAGAAATGGCAAATTTAATTTCATTCGGGTCAAGTACAGTCCTTTCCCCTTTCCCGGACCCTACTAGATTCCGGACAATAAACCGAAATTTCCCAAGGACCCAATTTGGGAAGTTCTACAAGAATCATAAACCATTTGTTGGTATAGTTGCAAGTTTCGGGTCGGGTCAGGGTCAGTTTTCTGACCCGGATAATATTAAGGACTTAATTATTAGAGCTGAAGGGCTTATTTATACAATTGCTGATGCTGTTGTTGCTGCTAACCCTGATTCTGGTATCACTACTAGTACTAAACAGAGTAATGATTGGTTTTCTGGAATTGCTAATTATATGGAAACTGTTCTTAAGGTTTGCAAAAATTTCTATTTTTATTATTGTTATTACTGGACTTATTATAATTTTTGTTGTTGTTGTGTTGTTATGTTGTTGTTACTAAAATACGAATTGAGATTATGGAATTTTTACAGGAGCCTTACCCTATATATCGTATGTGTAAAGTTTATAGGAATAGATGATCGCATAGTGAAAAGGAGTAACAAAGTCATAAGTTTATGAATGAGATGCAATTATATTGAATGACTGTAATTTTTGTTATTGGGAGAAAATTTATAAAGGTGTCATCATGTTTTGATCTGCGGAATTTGAAGTCTTGGCGAACTAAAAATTGGTTTAGAATGAGGTGTTTTTACTTTGTCTGTTTAATCTGAAAATGTAAATGATTTGGAATTTTGGTTGGTTTTTACCGATACTAGTGACATTTTGATAGTTTAAAGATTAGTGATTTAAAATGGAGGAATTACTTGTAACTTGTAAGAAGCGGATTAGGTATCAAACTATCAATTTGAGTAATTTCAGAGAAAGCTTTTGTCATGTTTCATTTGTGAATATTTATGTATATTTTGTTTCAGTTTTTGAAGAATGGACTCTCAACACTCCATGTTCCGTATTCATATGGATTTGCTATTATACTTCTTACGGTTCTCGTGAAGGCCGCAACATTTCCTTTGTCAAAGAAGCAGGTTTGTTGCACTTGCATCATATCATGATAGATTAGCATACTTCTATAATAGAAAATAGATTGTATTTAATTAAATGATGGTATTTGTATTTTGGATTTCTAATGCAGGTCGAATCTGCAATGGCAATGCGATCTTTGCAACCACAAATAAAGGCTATTCAGGAACGGTATGCCCGAGATCAGGTTACCGTTTTCCCTGTTCTTTTGAACTAACTCTTTAGATTCTAGATAAAATACTGTGGAGTCCACAAATACTACAAGTAATTAGCAAAAAGTTTCACATTAATGTGGAACTTCGAAATGAGTAGTGTCTCTCTTCGTTAATTCTTCATTTTTTATTTTCATGGATTTTCAGGAGCGTATTCAGCTTGAAACTGCGAGATTGTACAAACTGGCAGGAATTAATCCATTGGCAGGTACTTAATGTTTCATAGTATAATCTTCATGTGCATCTGTAATTCAGTATATGCTTTAACGTATGCTTTTTAAGATGAAACAATGTTCTCCATCCCCTTTCCCTTTCTTGAAACCACATTATACAACTATCTACAGAATATAATATCACAACTTACAGCTACCGATATTTCGACATTTTTCATTTAAATGGTCATTAAGATTACGACCTCGACAGGATGTCTGCCAACCCTAGCCACAATACCTGTCTGGATTGGTCTTTATCGAGCACTCTCAAACGTTGCAGATGAGGTAACTTAACTTCATAATAGTGTTATTCATTTTATATATTAAGATTTCCGTCTAAAGAAATGTTTCTTTTTTGTTTATTTCGATAGGGACTTTTGGCTGAAGGGTTCTTCTGGATACCATCCCTTGCAGGTCCTACAATGATTGCTGCTCGACAAAGTGGCAGTGGCATATCGTGGCTCTTTCCATTCTTAGTAAGCGTTAGTTTTTCATTTAAACCATTTTTAAACTTTACTGGACGTTAAAAGTATTTGACACTTTCTACAGGATGGTCAACCTCCACTTGGATGGTCAGATACGTTTGCGTATCTTGTGTTGCCCGTACTTCTCGTCGTCTCTCAGTATATATCTGTTCAAATCATGCAGTCATCTCAACCACAGGTTAGTCATCTGATACTTTCATAAATGACCCGTTCATTTTTAGTATAAACTTAGACTCCACACACTTCTTTGTCTATCTTAGAAGATATTATAACAAATAATTAATGTATTATTGATGATTACAAAACAATCAGTTACGATTATACACCCTCTGTCCTATTTTTATTGCCACCTTACTATTTTAGTTCGTCCGAAATCAACCGTCCAATTTTACAAATATGTGTTTATTATTCACTTCTTTACCTAATACCCTTAATAAATAGTCCTTGCGATAACACTTCAATTTAAATATGAACTTTTTAAATCAAGGGTAAAAAATAAAAATGACATTGTATTAGATAAATACTTTACTAATTATGTATATCCTAAAATGTTTTTCCTATGTTTGTGGACAATAAAATGATTTAGGAAGTTGTATAGTTAGATTTTGGGTGAATTTTGACCCGTTTGAGGTATAACACAACTATAATTGACATGTATATAAGTAAAGAGTGTATTAGTAGTATGCTAACTTGAATAAAAAGTGGGGTATTGATTAATTTATTTATTTGTTTTTTTATTACACATTTACACTTTCTCTTACATGTCTCATAAATCGCTCAACTTTTTAGAGCGACGATCCAAATATGAAGACCTCTCAAACCATAACCAAATTCCTGCCTTTGATGATTGGTTATTTTGCACTATCGGTGCCCTCTGGGCTTAGTCTTTACTGGTAAGTCAGCTTGGTTGAACTTGAGTTTATCACTCGTCTTCTTATGACTTCAAATGTCAAACTTCATATAATGTTGAAGTCTGAAGTAGTTTTTTAATGGTCAAAGTCGATGTATAAGAACTAAACAGAGAAAAAAGGGAATAATTGCGATCTAGATGCATTATATTTTTTGCTTCTACTTTTTTTTTTTTTTTATTCTTTTTTTTGTATAACTCATGCAGGCTTACAAACAATATATTAAGTTCAGCACAACAAATATGGCTTCAAAAGATGGGGGGTGCCAATAATCCAGTAAAGAAAATGAACTTTGAAGCTCTTAAGGAAGAACGAACCAAAGTTCAGGAACCTGTGTTTCAAAATAAGTTAGTAAAAGAACCACCCAAAACAGAGAAGCCTGATGTACAAGGATATCGTCCCGGTGACAGGTCAGCAGTATATCCAGTAGGGGTGGCAAATTTAACCCGTTGACCTATGAATGGTTTGTTTTTGGGTTATGTTTTTTCTTTTATCTCAAATGGGCAAATGAAAAACATAGCTAAAAGGAGAACATGTCAAATGGGTCAAACGAGTTAAAGTTGCTCAAAGCTATTGATACAACTTCCTAAATTATTATAATTTAAGTGTTAGATTATTATTATAATAAGATTATTTTTGCAATTATAATCAATGCATCAATATCTTTTAGAAATAATGTTAAAAGGTGAACAAAAAAGTGTCAATGATTGACCGAACCCACATGTCCCATGTGCAAACCGACCCTTCTAGCTACTTAACAACCTTCCTAAGCTGTTTATCTTGCCATCTCTAGAAGTAGGGTTCAAATGCCTCGCTTGTTTTTAGATTTTTTTTCTTTCAGATTTATACAATTAAAAGAAGAAGAAGCTAGGAGAAAACAGCAAAAAGAGGCAGAAAAAGGTAAAGATTTGAAAAGTGAAGCTGAAAGGGGAGACATGAAAGTTGACCATCAACTCGATGCTAATTCCATCAAGTCTCCTAATGGAGATCCTTCGTCTTCAGATTCCAATAAAGTCGATCAAACTTTGATTTCTAGGATGGAAGATATTGAAGGTTCAGTTCGTTTCAGTACAAGGGATCAACATAATCTTGATAATCTTGAAAAGGTAATTTATGGAACTATGCCCCAAGTTCTTATATGCAAATGGTCAAATGTTATTAGCGTTTCAATATTGGTTCTTAGGATTTAGTTAACTTCTATTCAACAGGAAAAAGCAGCCAGACATACTACAGAAAACAAAAGCTCTACTGAAGACAAACATTAAGAAGAAAGAGCATGAACAACCAATCAAGAAAGCAAAATTAATTGATGTACCGGTACCACATCCACTTACAGGTTAACCACCAAATAATGGAAGTCCAAACATGTTGTGAACGCAAAGCCATATATATGCATGCCATCACATTCCATTCGAATATACAAATGGTAAAGTGTAGAACTGTAGATACATTTTTAAGGTTAAGTTTCAAGAGTAGTTAGGTTATGAGAAGATACAATTTGGGGTTTGAAAGTTATCCCATTTATTGCTTAGATATTCTTTGCACCATCTTTTTGCTTACCCTCAAATTCCGACATATTTAAGATATAAAAAAGAAGTAATATTTATCGACTTGTCAGTAGTAATCGGATTGAAATTTCACCTCCATTAATAAATGACTATGGGAAGAACAAAAAATTGTGTTACATTTCAAAAGGGCGTGTAAAGCATTTCTTAAGTAAACATCACAAACATCTTTCAGCTGGTACAGGCAACAAATGTCTAAAAGAAATACAAATATTGATGCCTGAGAGTGAACTTTTGTCTCACAAACAATTGATTTAGATTGTAAACATATACTTGTTTAGCGTCCGAAATCATTCGGAATTAAATACAAAACACTTGCTTGGAATAAGATTTCACATGAGCCTTAGTTCATATTCCCCTGCCATTGTTATATATCTCACCCATGGAAGAGCCTGGTAACCGCTTTTCTCGATGATCTTTAGGTAACGGACCTATAAAAGACAAAGAATAATGTAAACTAACCAAAAGTTGAAATGGAGCCTACTTTCGTATCATACTACAAAATTCACAAGAAATCAACAAATTATCGCAACAAGGATAGAGTTAAACAAATTGTGGAACAATGTAAATATCAACTCTTATAATTGAAATAATATCAGTTCAAGCCGAAAAGACAAATGTAAGCCAGTAAGGTCCATTGCCAATTCAAAACATATTAATAATAGAAATAAATTAGATTAGTGGGCAACTATAACTGCACACTCTTTTTAACTAGAGTTTTTTACCAAGAAAATCCATCAATTATACACTTATACTTCATCCTTTCTAGTATTTATCTACTATAAAAATTAATGAAGTAACAAACATAAATCTCACATAATGTAGAGAACTGCAGATTTAAATTAAGTTTAACGTAATTGTAGTTGATAGAAACTGAAGTAATTCTAAATGTGAAGGTATAAAACTATAACTGATAGATTAAATTAAATATACAAGTATGCAAGAAGAGAACTAGGGAAGGCTTACTTGAATTCCTGAAACTGTAAAATATGGTATCTCAAACTTCACACGGATAGGAGCTTTTCTCTCAGGGACTGCTTCTTCGGCCACTATACTGGGAAGTTTGAACTCGGCTCTCAACATGTATTCCTAAAACATCCAGTATGCACCAGATTTACATATATCGAAGAAGTTGACCAATGGGTGAAATTACTTTGGAAGCTTGACTTTGACTTGCAGCATATATGGTAATTACTGAATAGGCAGTAAAGATTGGAAGAAAAAAAAAAAGTTACCTTGCCACCCGGAAATGATTTTATTTTCCAGCTAAGTGCATCACTTTCTGGTGCATAGGCAGCTGATCCCATGGAAGTCCGAACATTTGGATTAGTGGCATCAGCAGGCACAGGCAATTCAATCTCCACATTTGTTGCAGTGCTACCAATTCAAAATTCCAAACTTTAATCATGAGTGAAAATTGATGTACTCACGTATTAGCCAGTAAACTAGAGGTGGCAAGTTAAGCAAGTTGGGTACAGGACATAACAGGTCATATTGTAGTATGGTGAACATGGGCCAGGCAAGATTGGCTCTTAAAAACTTCCTCTCCATTTATATAGAAATAATAATAATTATAGATGAGAAATGTATTAACTATGACTACAAAAGCAATATTACTGCAACATAGTCTACAACTTTGAATAATACTATTTACGAGGTGTACGCGTTGAAAATGGGTTTTGGCAATTTTAACCGTTTGTTGACCCATCGGATCAGTTCCCCTTCGAGCTATATTTTTTTAATTTCGATTTGACCCGTTTGAGATAAAACAATCAAAATTGAACCATTAATGAGTAAATCGGTTGAATGCCACCCCTATGGTAAACCCATTAAGGGTATAGATTAGAGCAATGATGTACTTTTAGCTCTTCAAATAGGAGCTGGAAAATTGAACAGTTAAATAAATATTTTACCTGCGCTCCTTAAATTGGCTCCGAGCTTTCACTGTGATTTCCATACGGCTTCTAGAATGCCTTTCAATTTGAGCTTCTACCCATATCAGAGGCTTTACCTGAAGATTATAAATGCTCAAAAATAGTCAGGAAACAGGGGGCTAGGTTAAATGTTGAGGCCGAGTATGGAAGTGCAAGAACCTGAGTACTGAGTCGATATGTCATGAGGTCAAAAGCTCCATCAGGAGGTACAAAAGATATTGTGCGATCATTTTCAAATCGCGCCAAGCGCACACACCTATACCAAAATGGAAATTGAACATGGGCTGATAGCAGTATATATTAATAAATAAAACAAACACAAAAGTATGTCCAGAAAAATATTTAAAAGAAGATAGAGGTGAATTTTTGAACGGGCTGAGAAACAAGTTTTGGTGTGGGTTGGGTCATCCCAAAGCCTTTTTCCCTTTCAATTTTAATAAATAATAAATAATTTGTGTAAACTTAATTTTGAATGAAACGATTTCGAAGGTTATGGGCATTATGTAGGTCCGTTAGGGATATAACAAAATGTTAAACAAAACATTTCTAAAAGTGGTCGAAATTTCCACCTCTAAAGAAGATGAAAATGCTGAGGCTGCTAATTACTTAATGAAAAGTAGTTAAAACAACATACTGATGAAACTTGATGTCATCCAAGTCAATAGCTTTTCCCTTAGCAGATCGTCCTTGAGCCTCCAACAATACTCTATCATTCAGCCCAAGCTTACATTCAGGCATACCACTGCAAGTAATGAAACATCACCATTTCGTTGTTGCACATAATTTTTCTGTTTCTTAGTGATGTTTAAGCAACCATGTGGAACAGTGAGATATTACAAGGGGTGTGCAAAAATCACCCGACTATTTTAAAAAGAAAAAAACAAACGAACCAGGATCAGAGCTTGCTATATTTGGTGCTCAGTTCTAGATTTTAATAGTAAAAACAATAAACTTATTCTCACTGAACTGAACTGAAGTCCATGTTCAGGACCAAAGCAGTTCTAAACTGGAAGAGTAGGAAAGTATAAAGAATTGCCCTTATAAAATCAATACATGTTAATTGTATAACAAGCTTGATTACTCGGGCATTCTAATATTTGCAACAATATAAATTTTCTAGGGAGAAACATGAAAAGAATTCACCATCCCTTTCTAATGTATGCATTATTAGCTCAAAAAGAACTATTCTAACAGTTTCTCAGCATCAATAATACTTCATTTTTTTTAATGTGCAAGGTAGAAGAACATACTCTCATGCAGCATAAGTTGCTGGTTAATTATTAGTCCATACGTATAACATGAAAACCGAGCTGGATTAGGTAGCAATTTGATATTTCCACTGGACAATTACTAAATTTGATACTGCCAATTAGCTTGTTACCTAGAAAATGCTCAAAATTATATATGTTTATATACTTATAAGTTACAACTTAATATAGCAAACAAAACATAAATTCGGATGTAGTAACATCTAGTGTCAAGTGCTAAGATTATCTGGCAAAAGAATAACTGTAAATCATGTTACCTCAAATAAGTCCGCATCTTCAATGCCCCAACAACCTCTGACCTTACTATTTGACCATTACTGTTGACGAGTATATTCACACTCTCCACAACATCCAAAAAGACCTAATCAAGGCAAGCGAGTAATTTTGTAGTCTCATTTCCATGATAACCTAACTCTGAAAAAATTAGACCTACACCTACCTCATTCTTCTTGTATCGTATCCCTTCACTACGCCAGGACACGGCATTTGTAACAGCCATGGGAGGCCTCTGTGTAACTTCCATCCTGTAAGCATCAGTCTTGATAAACTCGCTGAGAATTTTCGCTTCAGTGAATTGAGGGTAACCAAAATCCATCATTTCGTCAAGTAACTCGTACTGCAAAACATCATGCAGCTTCAGGGTTTATGCTTCTTCTAGTGGCATAATTTAGTGTAAATGCATCATATAGTACGCTTACCACTACGACAAAATTATCTCTAAGTGATTCCTCCTCTAACTCCTCAAAGTAATGCTTAAACACCTGTCACCAGCAAATAAGAAAAATTTGATAAATAAAGAAATGAAAGCTATTACATTCAACTACTAAATAGTGCTTACATCGACTACACGGTGTAGAAACAGGAGAAGGCTCGCGGCATTACAGTTCTGCCTTGATGCAGTCATTAGATATACATTGTTGTGTTGTACAAACATATAAGTAACACCATTATCATACACAACAGGATCTTGAGCTTCTTGATCACCCTAAGGCAGCACACCATAAATTAGATAACCTCATTTACATCATCAATAAGCGTGTAAGTTACTTATCCGATTGGAGCTAAATAAACACAGAACTCGTCATCTTAAATGCAATACTAGTTCGCTACAACTTTACACCAACCAGTACAGCTCAAATGGTCATATAACAATACAAAACATTTAAATAAATGTATGAAAATTCAGTGATTTTAAGAGGTATATGTTTTATATAGATCTGACAGCAATTCAAAGTTTAAACTTATCCACAACCTGTTAAATTAAACATTACTGAACAAGCAACTTGTCTAAATTAACCTACTTCTCATACAATTGAAAATAAATTAAAGCATATCATATAAACAAAATTATATATGAAAGTATAAACAAACCTCTTTTTCTATGAGCTTAGTGAAGAAACGTTCAGCCTGAAGTGCAGATACATCGCCACGGTAATCACGCCACACCAGAACACGGCCTTTGATGTCGAGAAGGAACAGCGCAGAGGCCGCGCCTGCCATCACTTACTCCAAATCAGATCTGTATTTTGATGTATCTATCTATATGTATGTGTATATAACTATATATGAATATTATTAATTTCGATTTGAGATCTGTATTCTAATTTTCGATCTACGAATCTATCAAGGGCTCAATTAGCCATTACTGGACCACTACAATCGGTTAATTGAAACATCATTTGAAGATGAGTTTGAGGTGCGATCGGTGTGATATGTGTACTTTTTTTTCTTCTTATATTGTGTGTGTTAGAATAGAAATGGAAGTTGATGCTCGCTCAGGAGCTTTGATTATGGAGTCTACTTTTTTCTTGCTACGCTGAGGATGACTTTAGTGGGCTACAATTTTGGGTATCGTTGTACGGACTGAAGCCCATCAACTTTTAGCCCAGATATATGTCTCTTACACTGTTTCAGAGTTATAAATCGAATGCTAAAAGGAAAGAATAAAATTAAAGTATAGGAAACAAGAGTAAAGGAGTAATTACAAATTTAGTTTTGCTGTTCTGAAATTGAGAGGAAAGAAAAAGAAAATAAATTAAACAATTTATATAAAAAAAAGATATGTTAATATAACTTCCTCTCCTTCAAATCAGCTTAAATTGAGAGGAAAGAAAATTTCAGATTATTCCAAATCCACCTTTCCTTTTCTCTTTCTAAAAATCTTAGCAACACTTATTTATTTTTCACTTCTTTTCAAACCATTTTTTTCTCTTCAAAACAAATCTCTGGAGCACAATGTTAATTGCAAATCTCATCAAGCTAATAAAAAAACTCAGAGTTTGAAATTCTATTCGAGCTTGACAAGTTTTTATTTCAAAATCATGCTCAATTGGACATCTTAAAATATTAATCAAATTTAGCACTAATGACTTGATTATTTCTATTAAGCTTGACTCGAGTTTGATATTTTGTGCTTCAATCAAATAGCAAAAATTAATGGGATGTTTGATAGAACTTATTTTAAGTGGTAATCTGTCTATTATTTTTTTATAATCAAACACAGTTTATCTCCTTATGTTTTATTTCTTTTTAAATAAACACTTAAAAATAAATATATGAACTTTTCTTATTTTCAAACTATGAAAACACTTACAAATACATTTTTTTTTTTCCTTTTTTCTTTTCTTATGTTTTTTTAAAGTTTTTATACTCATTGTTTGTATTATTTTTGCTTCACGAAATAAGGTGATAATCGACTATGCTACAATTTATGTTTTTATAGTATTTAATATTTTATAAAGTATATATATTTTAGACATATATATTTGAGGATAGTATAAAATACAATATAATTTTAATAGTAAAAAGTAAATAAAACTTAATTACTATGAACTTGTTTAAGTTTACAGGAATAATCGAGTAAATTCATAGAAAATGAAGATTCATAGTACGGACCTAACTGTTTTTCATTTTGTCATTGACAAAACTCCGGTTTCATGTAACTTCCCCAAATTCAATTAAAAATTGCAATGAAATCGCGGTTCCGCAACACAAGTTCCCCAATCAATCACTCTTATTGATAAAAAGATGCGGTAACAGAAGTTTTAGGTATCGAAAGTTTGGGTGACCCAATCTTTGATGCCATAACAATACATCATTATCACTAGAAACAGAAAAATCATAAAAATCAGTTGCTTGTTTATTCTTTGAGATAGCATCCTCCCAAACGTACAATCCATCTATCAACTTAGCATTGCCAATCATCCTCCCCGACGGTAGTTCCTGAACAATACACATATTGAACAAGTAATTAGCCACACAATGATTATCTTGAGTCAACTTTCTAACATACAATATGTTACAAGATAATTTTGGAACATGTAAAACGTATTTAAGGGTCACTGTGGGTGAGAGTTTTATGGTTCCAATTCCAGCTACATGAGAGTATGATCCATCAGCAATTCGTACTTGTGGCAAGTTGTGTCGTGGTACATATGAGTTAAATAAGGACGAATCACCTGTCATGTGATCAGAAGCACCCGAATCCAAAATCCACATTCCATTTTTAAGATCAAGTGCAACAGAGGTTTTTAGGGCACTACCTAGGGCAGCTAGATTTGCATTAATGGACGAACATTGCTGGAGCAATTTGTGAAGCGCCTCGAGTTTGTTCTTAGTGAGTTGGACATTTTACAAATCTTCTAGTGCATTTGTAAGTTCAGAAACCTTGGTTGAGTAGTGCATTCTGATCATGATGAGATGAAGTGGAGGCTTGACCCTTCTTAGAGAAGCCATGCAGATAGTAACAGTTGGACCTTGGTTGAGTAGTGCATTCTGTAATATGTTGTAACATATAGGCCACAGGTAAAGAAGCAATGGTTGCAGGTTTTTACCATGAAGGTTATGAAGAACCACTTCTAATGCTCATGAGACACAGAGGTGTTGATGCCGGGTCAGTGGTGAAGGTACGATCATTGTGGTAGCTATAATCTTTGAGATGTTAACCATGATATACTGTTATTTAATCATGCAGCTTAAATTTTGTAAATAGATGCTAAAGTTGATGGGTTGAAACTTGAAAGTTGCCTGAAGTGTAATTCACACTGATTATTTACGAAGTTTTCTGGAGTCACCAGTTTTGAGTTATCCAACCGTACCATCCTAATTTGCCACATTTAATATCATATGTAAGATGAATTGAGAAGCAACCGGCATTCAGAGTTATTGCTTTTTAATCAAGAAATTGATGCCATCGTTACATGTAGGGCGAAGAAGGGGCACTTTCAATGACAATGAAATTGCCATCATTAGATGCATCAAAAGGGCTTCATGTTAACTACTGCTCTGGTTTTCGTTCACTCAACACCGCACCAGCCTATGACGTGGATGATGTGTACACTGAACTTGCATGATTTAGCTTACCTTGATGTCTCATGTGCTTCAAAATCCTTGAAAACTGTATCATTAGCAGCTATAATATTTCTATTTTATGGTTATTACAGGAGTGTCTCATGAAAAAATTTCCTTGGTAGTGGATGCAAAGGGATATGGTTTCAAACCCTCAGAGACTCCGAGAACTGATAGATCGGTAAGATTTCAGCCTTCATTATGATCTTTATCCTGAATGAGAACTGCAGTTTCTAATAATACACTCAACATGTTTGATACATTTCCCTTATAGCTATTGTTTTTATTTGACCCATTCAACTTGTTCTATGAAATATAACTTATATTGGTCCATTGAAAGGTAAATGTATCAAAATTACCACCTGTAGCTGGGTTGGAATTAACACCTCTAGTTAGACCTCTGATTAGCATCTCAAAATTGTGCACAATTATTCAGGTTTCAAAGAACATAGAACTGGGCTTAGCAGCTTTACGTGGAGAAAAGGGACCTATATGTGACTGGATACTATTAGACGCTGGAATGACCGATCACTTGCTTGGATGTGAGGGTGTTGAAGATGTATCAACTGCCCTCGACAGAGCCAGGGAAGCCATTGACAGTGGCAATGCCCTGAATCGACTCTTGAGTTGGATAAAGATTTCTCACAAACTCAAATGAACTTGTAATCTACTTGTATAATGCTTCTTCCTTTTTAACTAAAAGACGGCATACAGTTGAGTTGAAAGGGAGTAGAAGAAAAGTTATTTAGATTTTCGCTTTGATCAATAACAAACTTGCTGCATACATAGAATTCACAAAATAGAATACATGAAAATGTCATCTACTTGGTCACAGAAATCTGGCTTTATTAACTTAAATAACAATAAATGGTGTAAATTTGGGGCCAATTTGGAACCAAATATTTCTCTATAAAGAGAGAACAATGAACAAAACTCTATTGTAGCCTTAGGCAAGGTAGTGTAGAAATTCATGTTCGCTAGAAGAAAAAGACCATCTCTATATCTGCAGGGTAGCTGCTATGGAACTAGCAAGACTCAGAACTTCAAATGGAGGTTTATTCTTCACTTCCTTCACAGTCAGTGGACATGAGTCCGTGATCCAAAAGTATGTCAGTCCGTTATCTGGGTTTCCTGAAAAGTTTATGACAAGGGGAAAAGGATTAGCAAATTGCTATGTAGATCATATATAATATAGTAATATACAAGGAGCCAATAAGAGATGTAGGGGTGGCAAAATGGGTGGCTTCGACAGGTTAGGTAACGGGCAATTAAAAGAAAGAGATGAAATGGAGCTCAAAGGAATGAATATGTACCTCCAGTATCGTGTGTGAACCGCTCCCAAGACCTCTTAGGGAAAACACCATGGGTCACATATGCGCTAACTTTCTTCGCTCCATGTTTTGCTAACATTTTCTACAAAACAAAAAAAAAGGAGCCAGGCAATGGCCGAGTTATTATTAAAGCCATATGTTGCATAATGCATATTACAAACCACCACAGTCACGAAGGTTGAAAATTTAAGAAACAACACTACAAACAACCAAATTGTTCAAGGTCTCAGGTCATCCTTTTTTTTCTCAATATCTTTGCAAAACAAGTTATTAAATTTTCTTACCAAAATGTGTTTGAATTTTGTGTCTTTATCCTCACCTGGCATTCAATTAGGGTTCCACCTGACTGAACAAGATCATCGACTATCACAACATGACGTCCTTTAGGGTCTCCCTCTTTAATGCGTACAATTCGTTGGTCACCTTCCCTAACTTTTGCACAAATAATCTGCAGATACAACGTTCAGCTAGTAATAGCAAAAAAAACATTGACGCAAACATTATGAATGACTAGAGGTGGCAAAATTTCCAGGGGCAGGTTGGGTAGCACTCAAAACGGGTACCTTTTTTACGGGCTGAAATAGGTCGGTTGAGTTTGACCCAATTCACCATCCAAACTCTTTTAATAAATTATTATCTTTCCCTGTAAATAAATAATATGTCAAATATGATTATAGAAATTAGATTACTTTAATTTTTTTGATTGAAATGATTTAGGATGCTTTGAGGATTCAAAATTTTGGGCGACTTTTGACCCGTTTGACTTGTTCCCCTTTTTAACCCCTTTGACTTGTTAAGAGATAAAACCCAACCAAATCAACCAATTCATAAGTAAATGGGTCAAGATTGCCACCCCCAATAGTGGCTGATGGAGGCATGGCTATGACATTTATATAGGCAAAGAAGTGTCCATGGGCTGAAAGTGAAGAACATCATAATTGTTTCAATAAGTAATCATTTGCGTAATGATTTAACCCACGAGCACCCTAAGAGCAACCTCTCAACATGAGAGCCCACGTGAAACAATCACTATTAAGCAGTAAGATCTTACTAAGATGATAAGGATAAAAAATACAGAATAAAAGAAAAATACTTAATGTGCCTATAATGTAGGCGCAAAAATGTGCCTAAACATTTGACTGGTATACATGGTAAAATGATTGAGGAAAAAGAAGAAAGAGAATAAGTGGAATCTAAGTGTTTTAAGTTGTGTATGGATTAGGCACATCTTTAGGTGTGTTTCTTTAGGCACATATAGAATAATAAACCAAGCAAATTTCACATACCACTGGGAAGTGTTGCAGCTGCTTGTGAAACCTTTTCCAAGCACCATCATCTGGAAAAGCAATCGATATCTT
The DNA here is from genome assembly GCA_963921325.1 of Logfia minima. NCBI lineage: Eukaryota > Viridiplantae > Streptophyta > Magnoliopsida > Asterales > Asteraceae > Logfia > Logfia minima. Next base: position 25,742,179 of record OY992766.1, read on the forward strand.
TTGTTTTCCGTGGTTTTGAAAAGAGAAGAGAAAGGGAGTCTTAATATAGTAATCTCAATTAACATTAAAAGCTTTGTACAAAACAAGAGAAGCAGACTGAAAAGGAACATTACATTATCAGAGTCAGGGAGCTGTTGAAGCCTACTTTTAAGCAAAGGGATCCCACTCTCAAAACATGGTAATACGTTATCATTGAAGTAGAATCTTTCCTGCACAACCCATGGATGGGAAAAAGTTTAATTCCACAAATATCTTAAACGTATAGGTGGGAAGACGGACGGGCCATTAAGGTTATGAAACATTCAGAACGGGTTTGGGTTGAAACAGCGCATTTTTTGGTGCGGGTAAGTTTGAGTTGAAGCGCAAACACTTTCTGTCACTTTCTTTTCAATAAATGACTAATTCTTAATAATAACCATCTCCAACAAGGCCTAGTGGTAAGGGGTCTTGAAGGTCTCAGAAGAGACTGAGGTTCAAACCTAGTAGGGTAACCATCTTGGGATGGCCAGGGAAAAGTCTGAAAACGGTCAGGGAATACCAGTTAGGCCGCGTAAATCTGAGCCAAAAAGGCTCGACTTTTCCCGGATAGCATGAACAGGATCCCTCTCCGTTACACGTTTAAATGACTAATTTTTAATAATGATTAGAGAAAAATGATAATCTAAGACGTTGAATAAAAGAAGTTTGGTGGTTTATTCATCAGAACTAGACTTGGGCAACTTTCAAAACGTTTAATACCTTCAACCCATTTCACCCCGTTTGACTAAAAACACGACCCAAATCTCTACTTGTACCCAACTAGTTGAGGTAGGATAGAAACGAAAGAAGGATAACAAATCACTGAATCACATGAAAAATAAAACTACTGTAAAAAGATAGTGGATAAAGGAACACTAGAAATGGCACCAACCTGCAAGGCATGAATATCATAAATTACCACACTCGTAGGTCCTCCCCTTGATATTGGAATGTTCGACAAAAATCTAGCAAGAGTGAAAGCTGTTGCAATATCCCCTTCCTCCTCCATACGCTCAGAAGTACCAGTAGGAAAGAAAGGAAGGACTAATGTGAAGGATGAAATGAACAGCTTCGGCAATGCATAACTAATCGATAGTTGCTCAAAGATAACTCCAGGAGAACTAAACGATGCAAGAAAAGCTACATGTTCTCCTCGAATTCCATGTGCATTAGGTATCGACAAATTCGGAAATCCATCCTCAAATTTCCTGGAATTCCAAACTTCTTACTAAAATGATGTTTACAGTGAAAGGAAATATCAACGTTTTCAATAACTTTACACTGCTATTAATTCTAGGGTTAGTTTCTTATAATAGCAAGATACCTTACATGCAACACTAAACTTACGTCCCAATATTATTGTCCACTAATGCTATTAATGCAATTTTTAACAACAGAATTCCAAATTTACCCCGAACTAGAGTTACTATGACAAAGCTCAAATGAATTATTTGTTAGTTGTATTGACTATTGAGAACGAGAATGGTAAAACACGCATTCGATACAGACAGTTTACACAGCATTACATACACAATTGCATTTATAATAATATAATTTATACCTCCAGTTGATACTACGAAGCTCAATTGCATCAGATTGAGCAGCAATCCGTTGCGCTAGGGCTTCCATTTCCGCAGCATAAAATAAACAAACTTTTTTAGAATTTTTCAATCCGGAAGAATTGATCGTCATCGGAGACGTTGCAGGAGGCTTAAGAATAATGTGAATCGGATCACCTCCGGTGACGCAATCAACAGTCCACTGCTGCTGCTGTTGTTGTTTGTTGTAATTGTGATGGTGGGCTCCGTTATCGGAGGTGTTGTGTTGACATTGAATTGGAGCCCTAATAGATCGTTGACGGTGAACAAGGGAGTGAGAGAATGTTGCTGTTTTGATAGTGAGTTTGTTGTTAGGATGTGGTAACGATGGAGGCGGTAGTGGTGGAGATGATGCCATGTGGCGGTGGTGATACGACGGTTTTCTATCGGCCAATTTTTCGGTTATAAAAGCACATAAGCATATACAGTACGTAAGGTAAAAGGACTGACGATTTTTCTGTTTTTTCTTTTCTGGATAAACTTAGTTGTCAAATACATGTGTACATCTTTTCTAGATTCTGGGGTTGGAAAGTTTTTACCTTGTTTTATTCTTTAAACGGGTAAATGTAAGAGTTTTTTTTTTTTTTCGTATTAGTTAAGAATGATGAGTATATTTCATTTAGATACATGTATTTTAATCAAAATATTTTATAGTTCTTTTCAATTATTTCTCTGATCAACTCAAGACATTCGGCTAGTGAAGTTTATTTATGAGACTTCTTTTAACGATATTAGGACGTCAATCATCACTAACATATTCAAGTGGTTGGCGCATAATATTCTTACAAGAGGTCTTAAGTTCAAAACTCAAACTGTATATCTTGAGGCGACAAGAGAGAAGGTCATAAGCAGTCACGGAAATATCCCAGTTTGACTGCATACATTTAAGTAAACATATTTGTCTTCCCAGATAATCTGGACAGAGAAAAAAATCTCATCCGTTTGTAAAAATTGAGGAAAATAAATAGTGTTAAAAATAAGAATTGAATAAGTATATATGAAAAATGTAAAATAAAATATTTTAATTGATAATTAATCTATTAGCTATATATATTTTAAATTGTGCTACTAACAACATACTCGATATCCCTTCAAATTTGTTAAGAAAAAATTATATGTTAACTTAAAAAAAAGTTCATCCTAAAAGTATAGCCAAGGAAGAATTTGTACTAAATTTTCAAGCTTCTAAATTGTTATTAGACATTACTGACTTACTGATATGTTCCCATTTTACGTGTTTCCAATTATATCATACGATTAAAATTACTTTTTAACTTCCAATACATTAAAAAATAGTTTGAATTTTTTATTTTCTTTATCAATTACGTGACCCCAGAAACACTTGTCCCTAACATATTGATGTGGTCATAATCAACTCGTGTATCATCTAATATATTGTTTTGTCTAGTCATCATCCATATAACAAATTGAGGTGAGTATTGAAGAAATCTTAATGAATTGATGAGTAGACAAACGGGTCACTATATGTAAACTAGAGTACAAATCAACAATTATTGATAATTTAATATGCGGTATCACGTTATAATAATATATATTAAGGGTATTATTACTATTATTATAAGATCTGAAGTGATATTTTTTCTTTGATATATGTAAATGGAAAGAAATATGAAGGTACAAACATGTTGCATTACTTGCATATATGTTTTAGGTTACAAGGATTCAAGGAATGAAACGATTAGCCCATAAACTTAGGATCGTAACTTGACCCGGCCCAATAATGTATAAACCCAATACACTGAGGCCCAGTATTGTGTTTTAAGAATCACTACTAGAATATTAGCAACATTTAAGACCCAAATAGGGAAATTTATAAAAAATCCCCCAAAAAAACAATGTATTCCAATTTGCCTCGGGAAAAAAAAAACTATCACGATTTGCCCCCTCCGTTCACAAGTTGCAGTTTGCGACTTGCGACTCGAATTTGCGACCACGACTCGTAATTTGCGACCGCGACTTGTAATTTGCGACTCGATTTTGGCCAAAATTTGCGACCCCAACTGGAACCTTGCGACCCAAACTCGAACCTTGCGACCCAAACTCGAACCTTGCGACCCAAACTCGAATTTTTGCGACCCAAACTTGAATTTTGCGACCCCATCTTGAAATTTGCGACCCCTTCTCGAAATTGTGTTAAGTTTCTCGTAAACTTTGAAATGTCATATCTTTTGACCCCACAGGCAGTTTGTCCTAAAAAAATTTCAAAATTCGACCTTTTTGACCTTCAATTTGACATTTTACGTTAATTTTGATTTTTAAACGCACTCTGGTCACTCATAACTTGTTATAAACATCTCCGATTTGAAATTCGTAAAATTTATGGTCAATCTGAAATGTAAACAAACATTAACCCTCAATCAATTTTGAAAAAAGTCACAACAAAAAAAAGTTTTTTAGTCAACAAACGAGCACCTTCTTTTGTAAACTTTAAAAATTCTAATTTCAAACTTTTTGTATTTATAGTGAATATGAAGTGTAAGTAAAAGTCAAAAAAGTCAAAAAAGAAAAAGAGTCAAAAAGTAAAAAAAATTTGCGAGCCTGACAACAGTGGTCGCAAATTTTGGCCCGCGGTCGCAAGTTTCGATCTTGGGTCGCAAGGTATGGATACGGGTCGCAATTACTAGATCGCATGGTCGCATTACCGAGTCGAGGAGTCGCAAGTCCGGGTCGCAGGGTCACAAATGAACGAGGTCGGAGTCGCAAAGTCATGGGTTGCAAGTCACGGTTTGACTTGCGACTGGATGAGGCATATTTGAATATTTCAATTTTTTTGAGAAATTTTTTTAATTATATTTTTTTGGAGGCATTTTTGTTAATAACCCACCCAAATATGATCTACTATTTTTATCAATTTATCCATGTCAAAAATACAAATAGTCAAATACTCAATGGATGTGTTTTTAAAAGCTAGTGTCAAAAAGTCATATTGGGTGTTTCATATTTTTCTACTTTTGATTTATATTATTTCGAAGTCTATAAAATGTTGCTTTTCGTTAACTATTAAAACAACTTTTACCTAATTTTGTTTTTAATGACACCTATAGTTTCTACCTTAGACCACACAACTAAAGTAAGGATGTACAAATGATTAATGCAAATGATCTATAGAATCCAATTTGTTAGCAACAAAGATACTATGCAATTAAAATACAGATGTACAAATGGTGCCTGATTAAAAGATTTGCAAGAGAACTCACTTACAATAAAAAGACGTATAAATTTTGAATGTAAAAATTAAAAGAGTTTCTAATTAGGATTACATTCTTTCTATAAGTCGGTGACAGACGTATAAACATTCATGACATATATTTTCATATAAGTGCCTCTAACTTCTCATACATGACATTGTGAGTTAAATTTGGATCAAGTAAGTTATCAACTTATATTAATGATGAAACATACAAGCTTAAAGGTACATGTGGTGTTTTTACTTGTGTTTAATTCATCATTATTACTGATAATCTTTTAAGTTGATAATTAGAATGAGGATTAGAATTCTCTAATGTCAAGACTCAAATAATGGTTCCTCAACTATTCCTGAAATATTCATGAAATAAAGTTGTCATATAGATAGAAACATGAAAACTTTGATATATAAATATTATATTATTTATCGTGATAAATGTCCTCTTAATGCAAGCACTTTATTTATCTATTTTTTAGATTGATAAACACTTAATGTGTGACATATTTATAAGATATTAGGAGTGCTATCAAAATAAACATTTACTTTTCAAATAAGATAATGAAAAAAGAATAAAATATCATAAGACTTATTTTTGGATTGTGACAAATTTTGCTTGAAGGCAAGGACAATGAAGATGGTGTGAATCAAAAGAATATGAACCATATTTTCAAAGTTTGAACTCACACCACACTCACATTTATCCCAAAAAAGTAAAAATAAACCCCTAATATTCATCAATCCATCTAACTTCATTTCTGTGGTTGTCAGTCTTCCTTTTTACTATATTTTGTCACACCCTCACACTTGCCACCCCTTTTTTTCTATGCTAAAAACACATACACATAGTCCCAAGAACCCTAATTTATCACGCATACTGCTTCAAATAAGGTATCATTAGCCTTTATTTAATCATCTTTTTTTATTTGGAATATTAAAGTTTGGATTTTGATTGTTTGTTTGTTATGGAGTTTTGCTTGTTTTGATATACTCAGTTGACCATGGTTTCTTGATGCAAGAATTTTGTCTTTTAGTGCAATGACTATTCTATTTTAGCTTCAAGAATCTGATCGTTTTATAATTATACGAAAATGGGGATGATTAAAGCTTGGATTTTGATTGTTTATATGCTATGGGGTTTTGCTTATGTTGATATATATATTCATTTGAGCTTGACCATGGTTTTCTGATGCAAGAATTTTGTCTTTTAGTGCCATGACTCTGCTATTGTACTTTAATGAATCCGATCACTTATCGAAATTGTTATTTTGTTGTTTGGAATTTGAGTTGGAGTACAATTTTGTTTCAAATTCAGCTAAATGAGCTTTGATCACCCTCTTTTTTGGAATATATACACTTTAGTGATTATTATAAGAATAATCTTGTTCTATATTTTAGTTTGGATACTTTTATATATATATATATATCAAAGTTGAAAATTAGCCCAACTGATATCAAAAGTCAAAGTTGCAAACAATGATGTATTGCTATATAGCGTGGGCACTTCATATGTTTGCCATATCTCTGATTTGGTTTGCTGTGTTGGACACTTGTCAGCCGTGTAAAATACGATGTAGCTAATGTTGATAAACTACTATTTACTCATATTGAAACATAATAGTGATGATCTTAGGGATCAATCAATATCTTGTAACGATTACTAATGGGCTCCAAGAAAAAGGAAAAGGCTGTACATATTATGAGTTTCATGTACTTGCAGCCAGTGATGAATATGATTCATACATTGATATTCTTGATATATAAGTGAAATTTGTATTCATTTGATTTAGTTAACATTTTTTCAGGTTAACAACTAACTTATAACTGCTGGTGTTTGAACCGCGAATCATGTCACGCAAAGCATTGGACTATGATCAGATTAATGAAAATGTGAAGAAAGCCCAGTATGCTGTAAGGGGTGAATTGTATCTTCGTGCTTCAGAGCTTCAAAAAGAAGGCAAGAAGGTACAACTAGTCACCCCATCCACATCATGGATATTTGCCAATTGAATCCATATTATTGCTGTTGGATTTAGTTTTGGTGTGAATGATTTTTCATTTGAATCCATTATATGCTAGCTGTTATTACATGAATAGGCGTAACTGATTGAAAGAAAAAATATATACTGTTATGTGATATATCAATCGAGTTTTAAAACTTTCAGGGAACTTTATGCTTTATATGGAGTATATTTTAATGGTGAATGTGTAATAGGGCAACTTATGATACTATTAGTGTATGTGATTAACCTTAAATTTCTTCTATATATTTTGTGAGTCCTCTCCACTTTTTGTATCAAGTAAATGGGACCCACAATCATCTTAGTTTCTTCTCATACCATATAATGTATAATAAAAGTGTTTAAATGTTTATTTTCTTCATGAATTATTGATAAAAAATGTTTGTCAAGGCTCACCACTTCAACTATTACCTTACAGATTATCTTCACAAATGTGGGTAATCCTCATGCTCTGGGACAGAAGCCTCTAACATTCCCTCGTCAGGTTCGTGTTAATTGAAGTCAAAACTTTCTTTTGCTAAATACTTGCACTGCCGAAATTATTTCCTTCAATTTAGATCAAGGTTCCAATTTCGGCCCAATTACTTATGTTTCCGATTGATTTGGTCGTGTTTGACCTCGTATGGATCAGATATAGAACTTAGTATAAAGTGGAACGGGTCAAACAGGTTGAAAATCACTCCAAATTTATTATTAATGTATACAACTTCCTATATCATCTTTGCAAAGATTGGTATTATGATTGTAATAATGATATTTTATAGTCAAAATTAACGCATTCATTGCTTATAAGATAAATAAGACAAATAAGTTTAGTGGCTCAACCCAACCTGAACCAGCCCGTTTCAACCCAAGATACATATATTGACTTTAGTCCATTTTTCTAATAAACGAAACGTTTCTTATTTTTGGCAGGTGGTTGCTCTTTGTCAAGCTCCATTTCTTCTCGATGATCCAAATATTGGACTTATATTCCCAGCTGATGCAATTGCAAAAGCTAAACTGTACCTTTCTTATACTGCAGGGGGTCTAGGTATTTTTTTTTTTTAAAAAACCTCTTTAAATAATACTATTATATTTTCTATATTTAATAGCATTGGCTTACTGATTCTATAGGTGCGTATAGTGATTCCCGTGGTCTTCCTGGAATAAGAAAAGAAGTTGCTGAGTTCATCGGCAGACGTGATGGGTATCCAAGGTGATCAATCACAAATGAAATGTTCAAAAAGTCTTGCTAATTAGTTTAACTATTAAAACATAAGTTAAAATCGTTGACTTCATGTCTGTAAAGAATGCCTTTTTTTCAATTATGAAAAGTGATTAGGCTTGACTTGAAAGTACTTTGTAACTTTGTTTGGGATGATGGTAAATTTTTAGGACTTTTTTTCTTTATAGGTTTGGTGTTAAACACCTATCAGTCCCTGTACTAACAATATTATTGTAATTGGTGACAGTGATCCAGAACTCATATACCTCACTGATGGTGCCAGTAAAGGAGTAATGCAGATCTTGCAAACCGTTATCCGTGGTTCAGGTGATGGGGTATGTAGTTTATTCTCTTCAACTACTCTTTGTTTTAAACAAAAAAAAAAATCTATTATTTTTTGGATACATATATCACCACAAGTTTGTGTTTAAGTATTACATCACACAAGAGATGTACCATCATAAGAACAAATATCAATTTTTGTAACCATACATCTAAAAATTGTCATTTTACGATTGATTTTATAGGAAACTTTGAGCTACAGGGTGTACACCGCGTGTAATCTGATAATATATTGGAAGAAACTTGATGAGTTTGAGAAAAGTTTATAATAATAAAGCGTTTAATGGTAGGTTGTGAAAATATGATGTCTTTTTAAATTGGAAGATGGGAGAATGTGTATCTTCTTATGTTTCTTTATTTATTTTATATTCATTTATCTGTAAAAAGCTCCAACTTACAAGTTACAACCATGCGGTTGTCATTGACTTAATGTGTATTTTTGTTAATATGCTTTTATATAGCTCTAGTCTTTTATATATCATTATTAAATAATTCTTCATTTCTCTAGATTCTGGTTCCAGTCCCTCAGTATCCACTATACTCGGCTGCCATATCTCTGTTTGGTGGTTCACTTGTACCATATTACCTTGAAGAGACGGCTAATTGGGGTCTAGATATCTACAACCTTCGCCAGTCAGTTGCAGAAGCACGCTCTAAAGGAATAACGGTATGGTTACATTTGTTTATCCCATTTCTCATTTCATTTAGTGGTCCCATTCCCTATCCTCTCCTCATGGAGGTGGGACCACAATAAAAATCAGACTTATATTTGAGCGAACCAAGATTACTTGCTCATTCGGTATGCATTTCTTTGGTACGGTAAAAAAAATAAAAAAATTAAGTTTCTGAAATATGTTATGGTAATGCATACCTTGATTGGAAATCTAGGCTCCACCCATCAAGGGATTGAGTAGAAGTGGCAAAATGGGGGGGTTGGGCGGGTTGGATAATGAGTCAAACTGGTAATCTTCTGAGTTATGAAAGCATATACACAGGCTTGAATATAGCAAATAATTAATGTTTTAGATACAACTGAAAAGGTTTATTCTTACAAATTTATAATGATAATTTAATATCGAAGTTAAAAAAATTACAAGTTTAACGCTTTTTGAATACATTTTGGGTGACTTTCAACCCCGTTGGTCGATTCTCATTTTACCCATTTGACCTTTTAACATCAAAGTATAACCCAAATCGACCTGTCTTTACTCAAAATTTGGTCGATTGCAACCTTTGGGCGTGAGTCTTGGCTCGATTAGATGGACTCGTGAAGTTAATTTAAACCCTTCAAATAGTGCTATAATTATGCCATCCAAAAAAATATCCAATTAGAAATTTCCAGTGGGAGTAGTGTGCTAAAGAATTGTTGAATGAGATTATATGAGTTGACTTGCATCTGATTTACGTTCTTGATAATAAGTTGATAACTATGATCAGGTAAGGGCGATGGTGATTATAAACCCTGGAAACCCGACTGGACAATGTCTTAGCGTGGACAACCTTCAGGAGATTCTGAGATTTTGTCACCAAGAGAATTTGGTGTTGCTTGGAGATGAAGTTTATCAGCAGAATGTTTACCAGGATGAACGTCCATTTATAAGTTCTAGAAAGGTAGTCATTAAGATTCTTAAATAATTCCTTGATATTTTCATGGATTTTTTTGGATTATTTATTAAAACAAAGTGCTTAAAAAAGAATCTTGGTATCGTATTTTAATTTTATCACATGCCATATAAATGAATTTTCTGAATTTTTTAATTTATTATCTTTTTATTGCACTTTAAGGTGTTGTTGGACATGGGTACTCCAATTAGCAAGGAGGTCCAGCTTATTTCTTTCCACACTGTATCTAAAGGATTCTTAGGTGAATGCGGACAACGTGGTGGTTACTTTGAGATGACAAACATCCCTCCTCAGGTTATATACTTTTCCTTTTGTTTATAATTTTAATCTTCACTATTAAGTTATCAACATATTGGACTGACAATTTAAGAGAAGATAAATGATGAACAGAACGGATTAGGTTCTAACTAATTGTTAAATTTGATGTTGCAGACAGTTGATGAAATATACAAAGTTGCATCCATATCACTTAGTCCTAATGTTCCCGGGCAGATATTTGTAAGTAGTGTAATAATATATCCAGAATATGTTTAATATTTTTCCACAATTTAATCGTTTATAAACTTTTGATAGATGGGAGTAATGGTCAGCCCCCCGAAACCTGGTGATATCTCATATGACCAGTTTCTGAGAGAGAGGTGAGATCACTTGTGTAATTTAATTACCCAATCTTATTCATCGCTTTTTAATATTACTAGAGGTGGCAATTTCAACTCATTTACTTATAAATGTGTGAGATTCAGTTATGTTGCATCTCACATGGGTCATATAAAATTTGACTATAAGGGAAAGTGTTAAATGGGTTGGATTGTTGGAAGTCATCAAGAGTGCATTTTTAGTGCCTGCTTTTTCATAAATTGTTTTATTTGAAAACTTAGATGATTGTTGTTATAATTTAGTTATTGATCAAATCTAAAATACTGCAGTAAAAATCTATATTTTCGGGATGTTTTTTATTAAGGTTGCAAGATTTCCGTTTGGATGTCAAAGCTATACTCACTTGTTTGCCTTCTTTTTTTTTTTCTGAACATGTGACCTGTTTTCTATTGATATTATTTTCTTTGGTCCACATAATATTGGAGGGTATTTTAGTCATTTTATTGTTAAATAAATACAGCACGGGTATCCTTGAGTCACTTAGGAAGAGAGCACACATGATGACTGATGGATTCAACAGTTGCAAAAATGTTGTTTGCAACTTCACAGAAGGTTAGTCTTTTTTTTCTGACAGAACTACTGATCTTATCTTTCCTGAATTCTCGTTATTTGATCTATTTTTTTCGTTCCAATATGGGATTAGGTGCCATGTATTCTTTCCCTCAAATAAAATTACCTCCAAAAGCAATTGAAGCTGCAAAAAGAGCTGGAAAAGTTCCTGATGTTTTCTATTGCCTCAAGCTCTTAGAAGCCACTGGCATTTCAACTGTTCCTGGTTCAGGGTTTGGCCAAAAGGAAGGGTAAGTCATTTCTATAATTGTTGACTTTAGCAAATTGGGCGGGTTGGGTAACATGTCAAAATGGGTCCCGGTAGAAACAATTTTTTTAGCAAAGGTCACAACTTTTTGTTCATTTTAAACAAGTAAGCAATTTATAAGGCTTGCAAACTTTTAACATCCACCTTGGGTGCTTTCAACCCGTTTGACACATTTCTTTTATAACTAATGTTTGGCAATGTTTTCATTCATGGTATTTACCAAATTAGGGTGTTCCACTTGAGGACAACTATCTTGCCTGCGGAAGAGGACATGCCTGCAATCATGGACAGTTTCAAGAAATTCAATGATGCGTTCATGGGGCAATATGAAGACCATAAAGGGTACTCGAGGATGTAAGCTGTGCTTGTTTATCCACATACTCTATGCGTGTATAGTTCTTCTACCGATCTGGCTATCTGGTGCTTGTTATTATTCCCATTTTCGTGTATTCTCTATTGATGTGTACTTACTCACTCAAGTATCTTCATTCACATCATTAATTAACCAAGTTTCATTCTCTTTATCACTTATGTTGATTTCTCTCGTGTATGCTATTCAAAAGTTATGGCGAATTGATCACTCCGTAAGTCCTTATATTTTACACAATACTGTATTATGTCACTACAAAATATAAAATCTTGTGACTAGATTTCTCACACAAACAACTGTTAATCTAAAAACATATGTGAAATAATTCTTATTCAAATAAAGTTACTGCCATTAGTTTCATATATTAAGATGATCCTCTCCTGTATTCTCATGTATCAATCCAAAATTTCAAGATTTCTGTTAACAAAACACCTACATTGATCTAAAATTGTTGATTTTCTTCGTAACATTCGCAGTGGTAAAGAAAACTCCTTCGAACTATACCCGTTACATCAGTTTTTCATTAACTTTTCCCTTTTTAACTCTTTTCAACCACTCTATCACTTTTGGAATCCCTTTCAATCCATTTTCTTTTCACTTTTTTTTTTTCTTTTTTTAATACCACATATTAATAAACTAAACAAAATTACATTTCACATAAAGCAAAATGCATTTAACTACATAAATTCATTTGTACACATCAAATATTGTTACATTTTAAATTTAATCATTTGTATATGAAAATGAAAAAGGCCAACTATTTGTATTACTAAACAAAGTCCAAAATGATTACTAAAACCCTAGTCTTTTCTTCCCACTCTTAGACATTCATGTTTGCACACACCAAGAAAATAAGAAAATAAGAAAAAATGAAAAAAGGAAAAGAAGAAGCATAGAAAGATGAAATGAAAAGAAGAAACAAGCAGAATCATCATCAGATTAACATTTGTCCTTTTGGACCCCGACCCCGAAATTGTCCCATCCCAACCCACTGACCCCATCTCCAATCCCAACCCCGACTCGAAAGTTCGAAGATTAGTCACTAAATAAACACTTTGAATAACTAAACTACCATTAAACTAGAATGCATGCTTGTACAATCACAAGGGTTTTTATAAATATCACCCTTAGGATTATGTTAATTACGAACTTATAAATAACATGAAATATTTACATCAAATATAACCACCTTAAAATGATTGAGGGTTATTTTATAAAAATTATACAAGTCTTAGCCGTCTCACCTGTTTCGGACGGAAATTGTTCTTCCAAGATATTTGAATGCTCGCGTAACTGATATTAGAGTTTGGACATCCCAGTTAGATATCTCATTCTCCTGAGTTAATTGTAAATATAACTCTACGGCTCATACAATATTATCCTTTTATTTCGATGATTAAAATAATATGTAAATTTTTTAACACGTATTACTAAGTAAGATGTGAGAGCATCTCCAAAGTATTTTTAGCCTTCTTATGAAAAAAAGGTTTTAGGAAAACTTTTTATTATCGTAGTGGATCGCTTATTTTGAATAATAATTTGAAAATTTTTAAATTTGAGGTGGACTAGTAACAAGACACCGTAACATTCTCATAAGAGGTCATACATTCAAACATATATAGGTAAACATTTTGGGGTAAGTCGGAGAAAAGGTCGGAAACTGTCATGAAGATACCCTTGTTAGACACTTACATCTGAGTCAAAAAGACGTGCTTTCCCGATTAATCCAAACTAGAAAAACCTCCTACGTTTTATCTTAAAAATCTCATGTATTTGGTTAGAGACTTCTTTGAAGAAATGAGTGTGTGGCTTTTAAGAAAAATTTTAGAAAACTTTTTCTCTGTAGCACAAAATATAGTTTTAAAAGCTTTTTAACAAGATAATAATGCTAGTGATAATGTAAGAGTGATGAAATGATGAAGATATGTGTGTATTTTTTAAGATTTGTTGTATATATCTGGTGTTGAGTATCTATTAATACATAGTATAATACTAATATAAAGAAATTAGATTTATATATAATAATATATTAATATGGAATTTAATTATTTGGATGATTGAAATTTTAGAATAACTATATAAGGGTAATATAGTCATTATTCATGATAGAAGTGACCTTTAAGATAAAAGGCTATATGTAATATATATTATTATAGACTAGCCTTGTAACCGTGCATAGCAGCGACATCAAATGATTTGGTTCGACATCATATTTGTTAGCGTCCGATGTGTGTGTTTTTTCTGGTATTTTTATGTTCAGATGGTAGGTATGTGAGTGAGACAAATAAAGTTATTGTGTGAGAGATTTTTGGTCAAAAATGTTTGTTTATTTGTTAGATGTGTTATTATATAGATATGTTAAAATAAAATGAAGGTTATGAAATTAATAATAATATTAATTAAACAGTAAAGATTTACATTATTAGTCTTAAAAAATGAGGTAGTGGAAAGAGAATAAATGTTTTTATATTAATATAGACTAGTCTAATACCCGCGCAATGCGGCGGCGGCGATAATATTATGTGTGTTCATATGTTGTGTGAGTATTTTATTTTTTTCCTTTTGGGTGTGCTTTTGTGGTCATCCGGTTGAGAGATATATGGGAGAGGTATGTGTAATTTTAGGTGTTTACTGTCTGTATGTGTTGGTTGGTAGTTTTTATAGGTGGGGTAAAAAGAAAAAGATAGAAAATGAATGGTTAAGATCAATTGTAGTTTAAATGAATGGTGGAGATCCACTTTACTTAGTATTAAATTATAGGGATTTGAAAAGGAAATATATATATTATAAAGTAGTATAGATTATAGATAAAATTTCTTATTGATAAGAAAAAACTTTGTGGTGAAGTACTATATCTATAAAAAAACTAATTATAAAGTCTAAGATAAGTAGTTCTTTGTTTATAAAATTGTAACGTACTTAAAAAAGTTGCATTAGTTCGACTCAATCTTCTTTTTTCACATTAAAATTTGGCTTATGACGTGCCCTGCAAACACGTTGAAGTATAGCTTTCAATTTTTCTTTCTCGTTTAATATAATCCTACTATACATCATTCAAATAAATAAATACCACTATTACTTTTCTAGTAATGTAATAATAATAATAAGTGATTATATAAATAAATCATAATAATCGTAAATAAACAAATAAGTCATTTGCTTTCTTTCATTGACACCTAATCAAGTTATTATATAAATAAATTATAATAATTGTAAGTAAACAAATAAATAATTTATCTTCTAATAATAATAAATAATTTATTTACTAATTCTTTTTATCCCTTTTATGTTTACACTCTCGAGACATTCATATTTTTGTATTTTTTATAAGACAATTTCATTTTTCATTATATACTTTTTTAGATTTTTTTTACAAATTTTGTTTAACTTACTTTAAAATTTGTCATATTAATATCTTCTTTATCGAAATGTAAAGAAGAATATATAAACGTCCTTTTTCCGGATAAGCACCAATGTTGAACAAATACATACATATAAAATTTGAAAGAAAAATTAACATTAACTTCTCTTTGTGTGGGTCGTACGTACTAGTATATTATACATGATACAAGTGTTGCTTCTTATCGTTGTAACAACAGCCAAAAGTCAAATGGTGTGTTAGTCTTTGAGTATTGGTTTAAATAATTCATGAGGTTTAAAAGGTGGTTCCCCTCTCGCGAACTGGACAAACGTTTGACCATTATCTCGATGAGATATATACAAACCATAACATACACTTACTAATATTATTATTATTATTATTAATAGTTTAAAAACGTAGGTATATATATATCTCTCTCTATATATATATATATAAAACTTTGATTAACAAGATATTTATTTATATTTAATTGAAATGAAGGAAGTTGGTAGTTATTTTACACTGGTGTATATGCATGATTTAAAAACTATGATAAGAAAAGAAAAACTAAATCCTGCATTTAGTAAAGAGAAGGATCCGAAGAGAATTTTCCAAGTTTTATTTCATCAAAACGTTCAAAATTATGTGAAGAACTTGTCAACGGTTTTATACGACAAAAAGTTGTTCACGTTTGTTACCATGAACCATCATTTAGTTAACGTTGGGTGATGGTGTGAGTGTGTCGATTGAAATGGAGGCTCCTGTAAGTGCCTGATCACTGATTTTTCTAAATTGAAGCTCTAAATTAGCAATTGAGTCTGAACCCTAGCTCTTCAAATCGATTGAAACTTAAATTGCTGTGAAACTTTTCAATGTATAAACCCAAGCTCTTCAAATCACTGTACGTATATCGATTCATATATCGTAAGTTGATTCAACTCCACTATTGCATTTGAATGTGCGTTTTGATTAGATTCATGTAAATTTCGTGTTACTGATCAAATGTGTGTATAAAAGTTAGCTTATAAAGCAAATGCATTGTCTAAATACTGTGTTTAATTTTTGAAGTGCTAATTGTTCGTTAATCACTTGTAATAAGTAGGAAAACTAATTGTTATTTCCTCTGCTAACTGTTATTTGATCTATGTAACTAAGCACTGCTAATTTTTTAATGATGATGTTGCTAATTGTTTTATGATCGAAATATTGAAAATTATGTATATGAAAGTTCTATCTACTCTGTTTGTATGTGTGAAGATGTTTAGATCTAATATGGAGATGCAGCAAAATGGACAAAAAAGAAGCATACAATGCAGCAAAATTTAACCAGGCATCGTCCTCATCTCTTCTGGATCATGAGCAGGAAGAGGTTGAGATAATAGGTACATAGGAGCATTTTATGATTAATAATTGAGTATGCATTTGTAACATTCAAACAGTTAATTAAATTCCTCTAGGTGAGCATTGAAATATCCTTTGAACAAAAAAAATGACCACGAAAGATGTGTTTAAGCTAACCACGGGTGAGAAGATTTTGGTACATGTTAATGAACTTTAAGTGTGGAAATTTTAATTGTTTGTTACGCTTATTAGCGTGGAGATTCATTAATTTCTTACACTTATAAATGTGAAGAAAGAGATAAATAACTACACTGATAACTGTGAATAAATTATTAACACAATATCCACGGCCAAAAAAGCATGGAGAATAGAATTAGCCACATTTTAAAACATTGAATATTGGTCAAAAAACTGTGGTTTATTGTAGTGGTGTTACAAATAAGCAGTGACAGAAACATCGAGAAAGAAAATAAGAACGAAAAATGGCATCGTGTCAAATGTAGCAGAGGGAAGTTTACAAGGAGGTTTAGGTTGCCAGAGAATGCAAAAATGGATCAAGTGAAAGCGGCTATGGAAAACGGAGTGTTGACAATTAATGTGCCGAAAGAGGAAGTGAAGAAGCCTGATGATGTTAAGTCTATTAAAATCACGGGTTGAAATTGTCTGATGAATTTTATCATGCCAATGAGTATGATTCATATGAGTGCTAAAATTCCTATGTAATGTCCTTTTGTGTTTCATGATTAATGATGCAAGTTATTGTAACCTAGATTATGAATAAAATGCTTGTTAGCTTTTAAGGATTTTTTACTACAAAGTAATAGAGAATAGAAAGAAAATCATATGATAGTTTTGCAACATCAGTTGAAAGACTTAAAGCAAGAAGCATAGACTTATACATAGCTAGAGATGCACCAAATAATTAGCAAAGTTGGAGGTTCGTCCTTAAAGACATGATAATCGACATGTTTGATTCAACAAAATTAATGTTTAACAAAATGAGTACCAGAAATTAAGAATCTTTAAAAAAGGTTTTGCGAAAGCTTTGGAGTTGGTGGAGCTTGACACCGCTGCCATCATCATGTTCGAGTTGAAGCCACCCAAGGTTAGCGGTCCAATTTTTAAAGAGAAGAGGCTAATAAAGCGTTTCATTGAGTCTGCTCGGCGAGCATTTGGAAGTTTGAAGTTGTCATAATTCTTTAGTGCACACTCCAGTTGGTTAGAGAAGATGATCCTTTTCCAACAATTCAGAGACTATCGGTCTATCGGTTCTTTAGATTGGTGCTAGATGTCAAGCTTCTCAATTGGCAGAGCTTCACGGATCTCGATTCCGTTTGGACTTTTTGGTGGTTCCTTTAGTTAGGCTTTTAGTGTTCATCTTTGTTCTAGTTGTTGTCGTGTTTGTTTACTACTATTATATGTGGTGTCAAAAGCCGAAAATCAATTTTTGAGTTTTTATTTTGAATCATATAGTACCGGTTGTCAGATTCCATATGTCAAGCAAAACTGAAAAAGGCCAATGAGTTCCTTCACAGACTTCAAACCAAATTGGTGGCAATTATATAACCATAGAAGAGAAGTTGGACAAACACAAGAATAATTACAGATTTAATTTAATCATTTACACATTAAGATGACACTATGACCATATTTAGAAATATGTTCAACAAGAAATGCACAATGAATTTGCGAATATATACCTGCAAATACCGTGCCAAAGATCCTAGTTTATCATTGGAGAAAGAGGGCAGCTCCGACCAAGGCCACCCATAGTACTAAAGCTGCCCAAAAGGCCTGGTTATTTGCCAAGTCACCAGGAGGCCGCCATACCAGAAAGTCACCGAGGAAGTCTCTGCTTGATGAGACCTGATTGGTTGTGGAGCGGTTGATTCTTTCATCCCTGTCCTTGTTTTTATCACTCCAAGTTCCTGCATAGCTGCATTCATAGATGTCATTAGAAGGGCAATCTTGCAGCACTATTACTTATGAATGGATCGATTAGTGTTAGTTTTATCCTTAAAAGGTCAAATGAAATTTGCTTAAAAAATGGGTATCCCAAAGCTTACTTTTAATGCATAAAACCTCCTTATATTATTACTGAAACTATACAATTTTGGTAATGATATTTTGACACTCTATTTTCTTAAAACTATTAAAAGGTTTGGACCAAAATGTGTCCAGGATCAATCCTACCTGACCCACACCAACCACACCTGTCATGACCTGTTGTTGTCATCATCGCAAATTTGTTTAGTGAATGCAACCAATATGCATGTTTTAATTATCATGAAGCATAAAACTTCAACAAATTGTTAGATTACTAGTTAAGTGCCTTCAAATGGTCTCATTGACCACGACATGAAATAATCATCTGGCCTATATAGAATCAACATAGAAACAATGATAATAGAGAGAAAAATTTCTAACTTTAAAATCTGCCTAGAAAACGAAATATTATAATGAGGTCTTCTGGACTAAGTAGTATCAGATGACAATCGAGCTCAGGACATATATTAGTCAAAAACCGACCCTAGGATTTAAGGTTTCCTAACATTATTCTGATGACAACTACAAAATATTAATGGATATATCATATTTTAACTTGAAAAAGTATTGCCAAAAATTTCTTAATAAGAACTCACCTATCATAGCTGGAACCAATAAGTGGAATCGTCACCATCTCTTCCTGCGATATCTTAAGCTTGGGAGCTTGCAAGATATATCGCAGGTCTTTAGCCTGGCGTCTAATACTGAGACTAGGATGACTCGTTTCTAGCTTCCGGTAAAGGTCAATACAATCTTTGTGCCGGTTATTAGCTTCGTAAGCCATAGCAAGCCATATCTGTATCTGTAAATATGAAATGACCAGCAAAGTTCCAGATCAGGATGGAAAACAGTTGATTCAATAATACTCCAAAATGGATTGTATCAGGAAGCAATTAAACCAACTAACCTCGCCACCAAACAAAGTAGGCCTTGGTATGATTGTGAGAGCACCTTCAAAGAACTCGATAGAACGCCCATACATACCCTTTCCGTAAGCCCTTTGACCCAAATCAAACATCAATTGAGCCATTTTCCTCCTCTCCGCTTGCTCCTTAGCAACCTACCAATGTAACAAGAACTGCCGTGTTATTGGAATACAGTAACATTTTGCAGTTACTATAGACATAAACCTACAAATTTGAAAATTTTCAATAACCATTCACCTTTCTAACTCAGCTGTCAAATTCTCAGCGTATCATCATACTACAGTTAAATACAAATATTAGCAACAAGGTAAGAAGATTCATTTGGATCACAATTGACATCCTCCTTTCATATTTCCCAGTAAATCTTTTAATAATATGGTGAAGAGAAACTAACAAACTAATTGTTCAAATTCTATTATTAACTGCAGCAGATGCACACATGTATCAGATACTCCCGAAAGCCAAATATACCTAAGTTTTTGTTTCTATATGTTAAATAGCCTTCTAGTTAAGCTCAGCAGCAATCATAAACTTTATAGATCATTCTCCATAACCACATTAATCCACTCCAACACACCAAAAATTCCTATCACTTCTTTGGAGAGTTGCCTCAACATGAACACATTATACTAACTATATGTTACAAGCTCGTATTCCATAAGTTTACAGAAAACAAGCTACACTTCCTATTTAAACCTTGAGATCATGTTCTTAAGGAAATTATATTGAATATATAAAACAGTAAGAACATGAAAAATATCAACATAAAATACTACCAGCGTCTATAGCCCATAGGCAACAATTTTCAGATCATTCCGTAGCACAAAATAATCAAACACACACTTCACTACACTAAATGTAAGTTTATGAACTCAAACTACGTTGTTTATAATCATAATCTGAGCTAACACATGTCATAACTTACACATAAGCCTCCATTTCTATTTTAAACCTTGAGATCATGTTCTTCTACAATCAAAATCAGACACACACACACACACACACACACACGTATAATAACAACAAAACAGGCAACACAATTAACAAAATTCTAACTAGTATCCAGATGCATAAAATTACGAAATCACGAATCGATATTAAACCTCACCTTCTCAAGCTCTCTACGAACTCTCATCCGTTTCTGTTCCTCGGTCTCTTCCATTCCTTCGTTTTCGCCTTCACTTTCACCGTCATCATCATCTCCTTCACCACGGCTCTGCAACTCCTCAGCTTTCTTCTCCAGCTCTCTATCATCTTCAATCTCCTTAACTCTCATCCTCATCTCCTTCTCCCAATCCAGCCTCTTCTTCCTCTCTTCATCAACCGCATCATCCTCATCACCGTATCCATTTCCGTTATCTTCATCACTTGAACTCTCGTAATCCACTTCATTAAACTTCGAATTCGCCTTCCTCCGTCTCCGATGCGAAGGCGTTGACACCGGATCCTTTTCGAATTCGATTCCGCCCAATGACGTGAAGTTGTTGTGTGTAATAGGTGTTACCGGCTCCTTTTTGAATAAGTGGAGAATGATGTCGGAAGGAAGTAATCGTGATTTGTTGTTATTACGGTCGATTAAGGTGGTTCGTGGTGATGTTACGTCGAGCAATAGTGCTAGGTTTCCGATAACCGCCATGCCGGAGTTTAACGTAATGGAGGAGATTGAATGAAAGTGAGATATGAGTGGGAACAGGGGATTTTCGGTTGAGTGATGATATTTCGGTTAACTAAAAAGACATTTGTGCCCTTGCATCTTTTGCTGTGTGTCTTGAAAGTAGGTAAAGCAAGAATTTTCCTTTTATTTCTTATTGCTTTCACTAATAGCC
Organism: Logfia minima; assembly: GCA_963921325.1. Lineage (NCBI taxonomy): Eukaryota > Viridiplantae > Streptophyta > Magnoliopsida > Asterales > Asteraceae > Logfia > Logfia minima. The sequence goes on from OY992766.1 coordinate 25,763,537, forward strand.
TTCAATGTTTATTCATTCACAAGGATACCACAAATCTCTTAAGTTATAGGTTTGATGTCATTGTATCCACACTTCACGTGTGCATTTGTGCATCTATTTGCATAGGTAGTCAGAAATTAGTCTTTATTTCTATATCGTATGATACGATACACTCTAGTAGTGAAATTTTTATCTCTGCATTTTAAGGTGTGAAGTATAATTTAAAGGGTCATTACCTGATAAACGTAATTCCGAGTTAAAAAGGTATGCATATAAGAAAGGACAAAACAAAATTTTATTTCACGTGTAAGTCCAAGAGTTTTTTTGAAACTTGGATACTACTAGAAGTGGCAGGAGTATAACAAAAGTTAAGAGTTCAACAAATGACGATTAAAATCAATTTACAATTCAAGTTAACAAACTTTCACGTGTTTAAATATATCTAATTATACTAAATCTTAAAGTAACTGTCATTTTTTGTGGCAATTAAAACCTAATACAAGTTTCTCTTCAATTTTTGCATAAATCAAACTTGATCACACCGGTCAAATCCACCATGTTATATCATGCATGTATTTAATATGAATATTTATTTTATCATTGTTATCACAGAAGCTGTAAATTTAAAGCTTTAAGTGCTGCTTTTTTAATGACGTTTTAATAATCTTCTTGTAAGTGTCTTGTATATGTTATTGATGCATTTTTCACTGGATATTATCCATCACTTGCTTTGCATATGCGAAATATTGAATGCCGACTGTTGTTTGTTGACAATTAGCCATCGAGATTGATCTATAATTTAAGAGTCAGCAATGAAAAAATACTCCATCTATTTTGTAACAATACCCAATCCTTGGAGGGGCTTTTCTTCAAATTTATAGAAAACGCAAAGGTACGGAAGGGCAATTGAGTCGCAACAAAAAGTAAGTGGTTAGTATGCATTTCACGTTATTACTTCCTTCCCAAAAACGACACCGTATGACTCCATCCAAACACGCCACGGTTTCCCTTCCAAAATGTTGTCGAATCGCTCCTTCCAAAACCAAAAATCCACGTCACCAACAGCTTAGCCGCTCGCCAGTCATTCGGCAACGATAACATCCATCCGGACCACATCCATTTTTCGTCGCCAAGATTCAATCTACGTTAATCTCTGTTTGATCTCCGTTAAATGTAACAAACAATGACTTTGATTCTTAACAATCATCATCCTAGTTTAATAACTTACTCAAATTTTCAAGTTAACAAATTCAATTTCACTACCACACAATTTAGGGCTCAATTATCTCACCGGAGAACTAATAATAGACTTATTCGTTTTACTGCGGTTAAATCAGCTTCAGTTAACGGTTATTCCGTACGGAATCATGATGATGACGTGGCAGTAGATGATGTAAGAACAGCTGGAGTGACTGATAGGTTGTTGAGTTTTTTACGTTTAATTCCGTTGGTGTTTCCTAGTGGAGAATGGTGGAAGTTTTCTGATGACGTGGAAATTGTGCAAAATGCGAAACCGGTCACTTTAGTAAAGGCGCTTAGACGAATGTGGGAATTGATTTCGAGTGATCGTTGGGTTATATTTGCTGCTTTCTCTGCCCTAATTTTAACCGCGGTATTAATATATATATTTCCTTGTTAAATTTCGCATTTTCCATTTTGTAAGTTGTTATATTATTATTGTGTTCTAAAGTTGCATATGATCGGTTGCATTGCATTTTCCAAAAGCCAAACGCACGTTAAAGTGTTTGACTATAAGTGCATTTCAGCGAGAAGTAAACACTTTCTTGAAGCTGATGAAATGGTGCTTATTTCGAATGCACTTCGAAACTATAAGCACTTAAACAAAGTAAATGATTATCTACTGAAGTCGGTTTTGTTACGGATTATATGATTATTCCACATTACGTAGTTTTTTTTTTTTTGTAGAACTAACTTAGATTATGCTGTTATCATTCAGCTTACGGAGATCTCTATACCGCATTTCCTGACTGCATCAATATTTTCAGCCCAAAGTGGAGAGACGGCAGTATTCTATAGAAATGTGAAGCTATTGATTTTCTTATGTGTGACTTCCGGTATTTGCAGGTTAAAACCTTGTATGGTCAAATCTTTCTCTTCTTTGAAACACAAAATGATATGTTGTTCTTTTTTTATTTTTTATTTTTATGACTGTTTCGTTCTTTTAGATGGTTTGTCTTGTACATTAATCCCTCGTTACAAGTTAGTACAAGTAAGAAACGCATTACCCTTAATCAGATGTGAACATTATTTGTATCTAGTCTAGTTGGTTTACATTAGTGTTTTTAATAGCTGGTAGTGTGTTTAATTAGTGACTTGTAAATTAAAACTTTGTTCTTTATACTGACATATGGCGACTTGTTTGAATTTCCAGTGGACTAAGAGGTTGCTGGTTTGGCATTGCAAACATGATTCTTGTGAGTTCATATATGATGCATTTAAATTAGTAAGACATTTAATTTAGCACCAATTTCAACAAAAATAAGAGTTATTGTGGTTGAAACTTAATCATTCATAAGTTTTAATTTTGTATAATAATAAATTGATGTTATTTAAACTGAATCTGTTCAACCTATAGGTAAAACGAATGAGGGAAACGTTATATTCTGTCCTTCTTCTCCAGGTTTGTGAAGATAATATTTGAAGCTTTTCGGATTACATGATTATCATTAATATCTAGTTCAGTGCATAAAAACAACTAATTAATAATTTTGTCTGCAGAATATAGACTTTTTTGACTCTGAAAGTATTGGCGATTTGACTAGTAGACTAGGTTCAGATTGTCAGCAAGTGTCACGGGTCATTGGGAATGATCTTAATTTAATTTTACGCAATCTTCTTCAGGTGCTTCAAAACACATAAAATGAGTCTGGCACTTCACATCAAATTACATAACCTAATTTCCAGTATTTTGTTTCAGGCGACAGGTGCTTTGATCTACTTGTTGGTGTTATCTTGGCCACTTGGATTGTGCACATTGGCCATATGCTCTACTCTATCATTAATTATGTTACGATATGGACAGTAAGATCTTGTATTATCCTTAAAGGTTTATTGATTGTGTGCAATAAATGTAGTTTATTATGCTTCTAGTTCTGACATACATGCATATTAAGTTTAACTAGCATGATGCTGGCTTAATGCGTCGGTTATAACTAATTTATTTATTTTTAATACATGTAATAGTATCTTCATTTAATAACATGTTACCCTTGAATAGTAATATAACATTTTGTTTCATTTTTATAGATAAATGGTTAAAATAACCTGTCAAATGCTTTTACAAATAAGTATAGATGTATCATCACGGATTATGCTTAAGTCAATGATCTTTTAATCTTCTTTTAATAGGGTATAAACATTTTGTAGACAATTTAATAAATAGGTAATATAAATTCTTTGTTCAACACTTCAACTGAGTATACTTTTTGTTCATAGGTAATATAATTTGTAAAAGGAAATCTTGTATGGAGATTACTAAAGTGTACGGAGTTAAAGACAAATTCTAATTTTAGAACATTTTATATGTAATTAGAGATTAAATATTCTTTATTGATTCTCAAAAATCTAAGTTTTGAAATGAACCGAGAACATATGATTAACCTAAATTAAAGTTATCAACCTTGTTCTAACAATAACAATTGTGGAAAGAATTGGAATTAAAACTTTCCTATTTGAAATAAATTTAATTTATGTGTGTAAGAGGGGTAAGTGAGTAATTTTAATTTACTTTTAAGATTTTAAGACTTGACATCTAAGATGTTTTATTAATAGTATTAGATATTAGATATTAGATATTAGATGTTAACTATTGAATTCCAAAATTGTTAATCATTGCTTTTTTTCTTAGAGTTAAAAAGGCCGGAGATGATAGTTCTAATTTTTGAATGCCCTTCGCACAGGTACCAAAAGAAAGCAGCAAAGCTAACACAAGAGTACACTGCATCTGCAAATGAAGTACACAAAAAAAATTAATTATGTTCCCAATTGAATACTGTCCGTTTTTTTCCCTCTTTTATTTAACTATCTAAAATGGTGGGTCTTACTTGTAAGGTTGCACAAGAGACATTTTCTCTAATGAGAACAGTCCGAGTTTATGGAACAGAACATAAAGAACTTAAAAGGTATACATTTTCCTATGGTTGTAATTTCATTAGAACAGAGAAGTGGAATTTTCTCACCCCATGTCTTTATGATAGTTTATTTTGCACAAAGCGTGCATGTAGAAGTATTTACACATGCATGTTTAAGGTTGGATTTGGCTTTCATTTACATTATCCGTGAATAGGTACAACAACTGGTTGGAAAAACTAGCTGATATAAGCTTACGTACAAGTGCTGCATATGGAATTTGGAATTGCAGTTTCAACACTCTTTACCATTCTACACAGGTTATGTTCTTTCTATCCTTTCCAAGGTCATATAGGTACTCTTGATTATATTCTGCATGAAATCATCATATCATGGAATAGTTGATCGTGCAATTGCTACCATTATTTAAAGCTATGGCATGTCATACGACTGAAAGAAACAAAAGACTGGGGGTATCCCGTAACAGTAGCTTCATATGCAAGATCTAGTATCTAACTTGTGCTTTACTTGAACGTCTAATTTTTATAGGTTCTTGCTGTGCTGGTAGGAGGGATGTCTATTATGGCTGGTCATATAACAGCTGAGCAACTTACAAAGTTCGTATTGTACAGTGAATGGTTGATTTACTCAACATGGTTTGTGGGTGATAATTTGTCTTCATTAATGCAATCTGTTGGGGCAAGCGAAAAAGTATTCCAAATGATGGATCTTGCACCCAGTCACCAGTTCACTTCTAAAGGCAAGCAATCCATCTATTTCCTCAAGTCGCTACATAATATCTGAACTTATTGTGCATATTGACTTGTGGCAGGGTCAAAGTTGCCAAACTTGAAGGGCCGTATTGAGTTGGTGAATGTATCATTTAGCTATACATCAAGAGAAATGGTACGCTTCTGTTTTGTCACATACACAGTATAGTAGCTTGATTGCTGTTACCAAATATAACTGGATAATTTTTAATGTCATTGCAGTACCTCCAAACAATATATTAGTATTGCAGCCATCTACTTGATATGATGCTCTGATATTATATGACTTGAAATTTAAAGAGAGCATGCTTGTAACATTCAACAGGTACATGTTTTAAAAGATATAAGCATTGCCGTGAATCCTTATGAAGTTGTTGCACTTGTAAGTAACTCTGATTCTAGTTACCTAATTTTGTTTCTTTAATAACTACTGCAAGAATTATATTCCTAGTAATGATGTTCGTTAGGTTGGCCTTAGTGGTAGTGGGAAAAGCACAATAGTGAATCTTCTGCTTCGTCTCTATGAACCAACAAGCGGCCAGGTAGCTCTTTCTCTCTAAAATGATGGTGAAATTTGATTAGACGGGAGGGAGGATTGGGTAAAGTGGTCGAAATGTAATTAAGTCAAAATTGCCACCTCTAATTTTCAACTTACAAACACACGATATTAACATTAATCTTGTACTAAAGTATTGTAGTTGGTTGTGTAGATTTTGATTGATGGGTCTCCTCTAAAAGATTTGGACGTCAAGTGGCTCAGAGAGAGAATTGGATACGTGGGACAGGTTATCATTCTTAAACATTCCACAAGAAATTACTTTTGTGATCAGATTACAGTATAACGCATAAAAAGCTAATCAGCATTGATCTGATAACTGTCTTGGGTATATTGAAAGTTAGTTACCTTTTTATATAGAACTCACGCACAAAAGCTACCTATTGACAAGGATACAAGATTACAAATCATGATTAATTGGAAATTCCCAAAGTTGGTTACCTTTTTTATGGGTGAAAACGAAAATGGTTACATGAGATAGAAATCAGATGATAATTACTCACTGTTTTATGCAATAACCCAATAAAAACCCTTTTTATTATTAGTTATATATGTAAAACAGGAACCTCGTCTCTTTCGGATGGATGTGAGATCGAATATAGCATATGGATGTACAAGAGATGTAAGCCAAGAGGATATTGAAAGGGCTGCCAAACAAGCATATGCCCATGACTTCATTTCCTCCCTGCCTGAGGGATATAAAACAATTGTGGATGATGATTTGCTTAGTGGAGGACAAAAACAGCGAATTGCAATTGCCCGCGCGATTCTTAGGGACCCGTCCATTTTGATTCTTGACGAAGCCACTAGTGCTTTGGATGCAGAGAGTGAATACAATATCAAGGTATATATTAATTTCTTTCTGAGTAGAGATGGCAAAGTGGCAGTCTGCCTAACAAGTTGTAAAAGGTTGGATGGATACTAAAACAAAACAAAGGGCTAAACTTTTCTATAAATAATTAGAGTGTGAAATATAATCAGAAAACATATTATTTCAATAATTATCTAGCATTTCGAAGAAAATGGTTTATGAGGAATAATGCCTTAAAATACATTTCGGGTGACTTTCGTCCCTGTTTCGTTTTAAGCTAATATTCTATTTTACATTTTTGACCCATTAGAGATCAAAGATAATCCAGTTCGACCCATTCATAAGTAAATAGGTCGAAATTGCCACCTTTATTGTTGAGGAAGGAAAAGGTATCCTGTAAATATGGCGAGGTTAGCTTACGGTATCCATGATTATGTAGGGTGTACTTCGTGCTGCTGGTGATAACTATAAGAGGACTGTTATAATAATCGCACACAGGTAACACAAAAGAAAATTACTCTTTGTGCACCTTGATTAATGGTTAAAAAGACTGATTAACCATTTTCCACAGGCTCTCCACTGTACAAGAAGCGGACAGAATAGTCGTCATGGACCGTGGCCAGATCATTGAGGTACACTCTGCCACCAATGACCATCATTACCTCAAAGTTGGATTTCCTTACCTTTGTTTTTATTTTTCTAAATGCAACATGAATTTTTTTTAATAACAATAGGTTGAAGGTACAATAAGAAACACACAACATTCCATCTACAAGGTGTAAATGCCAGGACTTTGGATAGTTACACAATAGTCCTTGAGTTCTTAACTTTAGTTCCTTTAGGGCTCTAATTTCAGTTGTGGCATATTTGGCTAATGATAAAGTTCCTTGTCCCCCGAAAGTTGCAACTAGAGGTGGCAAGATGGGCGGGCTGTTTAATGGATCAAAATGGGCTACGCCGGGTTGGGTTGATCCATAAACACTTTTATGTTTATTTTTTAGAGGTTTTTAATAGATAATGGATGCTTCATTCTGATTACAAAAACAATATCATTACACTTATGGGGAAACTTCAAATGAGAACGACAAAAAAGTTGAGAACCAAGGGAATCTATCTAGAGTTTGGTAAGATTTTTGCAAATTTCTTACTTGTAACTAAGAAGAAACTTAGAGGTGGCAAAATGGGCAGGCCGGGTTTTATAATGGGTCAGAAGGAGTAACTTTTAGTAGAGTCGTGCTGCTTTGAAGTGAAACGTCTTCATATTGATTAAAGCGTTAAATGAGTAGAATAACTATATTGTTACTACACTAATCTAAGTTTCCACACACACACACGAAAGAACAAAGGATTAAGGAGGTTGTAGCTTGATAAATCCATTTTGGCAAACTTTGGACCCATTTCCTTTCTAGCTAAGTTGTTTGAAAACCCATATATTCGACCATTAGAGATTCAAGCTAACCCAAACAGTCCCATTTATAGCTAAAGCGCCACCTCTGTGGAAACTCAAACCTTGTTTGCTTTCAAATTCAGATGGGAAATCACAGAGAACTTCTCCTTAAAGACGGATTGTACGCACGATTAACCAGAAGACAAGTCGACGCTGTGGGATGATAGCTGAATATATCAATTCCAATTGGAATTTGATAAGTACATTACCCATTGCGGTGGAATCTTGTAAACAATAGCAGAAGTATCATCATGGAATGCAATGAAGATACAAATCCCTAATTTTGGAAAAAGGGAGCTTCAGTAGTTCCATTATTTACTCTACAAGATATTCTTGGACTTCAAACGAATTGTACTCTTATATATATAGTTCATATTCATATACGTAACATCTTTCTTTTTTTGTTTGAGATAACTGTAGTTGGTTTTTCGTTGCAAATTTACTTGAGTGTACCGAAATTTTCTAAGGTACAATATAATATCCAGCAACAAGCAATCTTCAATAAGTTCTCAATATGCAATCGTACTTTCAAATATCTTAAGTTGATTTCTTAAGTGTGTTGTAGTTCTCTTTTTTCACATTTTCTGAAATATCAAACAGGTTGTTTTTTAACATAAAGTTGTAGGTTATAGTCAGACTTTTCAACTTTTTTCTTCTTCAAGTTATTGTACCTTCCTGCCTGCACCAAATCAAACTTTAACTGCACTTATTATTTTTCTCTTAAGTTGGCGAATGAGATACCACCAAATCAATTTTCCTAACGGTCGACTGAATAATTTTATAAACCACCTACAACAGATCAAGTGCCTCTCGATCTGATTGTGATTTGTGAATCATATAACTTTTAATAGTATAAAGTATTTTAGCCTATTTGAATGTAGTACAGACATGTTTGTATCATGTATATATCCCCCAAAGAGAATTAAGATTTCATTAACTGTCAGGTTATTTAGTAGATGGAGAGTGGTAGCTTAATGGGAGTAGCATAAGCTGATAGCCTATTTATATCACTGCTTAACTACAACTTTGTAGTTCACTTAACTTTGTTTTCCATGTCTTTCTATGAATACTCTTATCATTCTCTTTCCGTTTCTTATTGTCATTTCCTTTCTAATTGTTCTATATACATGTCGAAACAAGAATTCTATCATCCATAAAAATTGGCCGGTTCTTGGTATGTTACCAGCGGCCCTTCTATATTTCCATAAACCTCATGATTCTATCATAAAATTTCTTGCACGCGGTGGTGGTACTTTCTTGTACAAGGGCCATTGGTTCACTAACATGGATGTGCTTGTGACCGCAAATCCTTTAAATGTCCATCACAATATGAGTAAAAACTTTCCTAATTATTCTAGAAGTCAAAAGTTTCGTAAGAGCTTTAATATCGTTGGAGATGGATTCTCCAATACGGAGGGACACTTAAGGGAGTCAACGTAGAACAATCAAGTTGCTCTTGAAGCTTCCTTGCTTTAAAAGCCTCTTGGAAAAAGACTTTTATGGAACAAGGTGGAAAACGGGTTATCGCCTGTACTTGACTACTTTTGTAAAGAAAGGGTGGAAATTGATTTGCAAGATGTATTCCAAAGGTTTGCTTTTGTACTACATGCATTTTGTTTCTCGATCATGATCCCAATAGTATGTCTATTGATTTTCCCACCTGGAGATTTTCTAGGGCCGGGCAGTTATGCTTCGGATGATGATGAAGTAAAAGAAGTTCAAAACTCTTCGATCCCATCTTCCGATAGTGGTAAGCCACCTATCCACCTGGCAGAGAATAGCATTTCACAAGTTGACGATCGTGATATCCGTGGTAAGAAGCTTCCTGAAGAAGGCCATTCACACGCACCGATCCCAAATGGGGATACAGCTAATAATCCCGGTAATTAGAAAGTCAAACCTGATAGCTCTGATGTTCAAAGTCAAAGCTGAGTGGAATTGAGGGTTTTAATACTGAGAATCTTGGTTTAAAAAGGTGTTAGGCGATCCGAGGCGCTAGGCGCTAAGGCGAGAGCCTCACGTAAATACCTGATTTCAAAAAGTCAATAAAAGTTAACAAAAGACAACTGCATAAAGTCAACAAAAGTCAACTGCAGGTCTAAAAAGTCGAGTAGAAGATCCAAACTGAAGAATATGTCAACTAGAAGTTCTATTAACTCAAAATCCGACTTCAATTTGGATCCAATTTGTTGTTTCTCGCTTCAATTTGTTGTTTCTTACTTCAATTTTTCAAAAAAACCCAAGGCGCCCGGGGCGGTGCTAAGGCGAGAGCCTAGGTGCTGCCTTGAGGGCGCCTCACGTCGCCCTATCCCCGAGCCTAAATTTAAGCGCCACTGTTGGAGCCTTAAGGTGCCTAGGCGCGCTTTTTTAAACCAAGCTGAGAATCTATTAGCAGATGAGCCTCGAGGTGGGAGCTCTAGAAATGGTCCGGATAAGAGTGATAAGGACCAGAAACATAATAAGTTAGATGAGGGTAGTAGGATCCACGATGATAGGCACGTAAAGAGGGCAAAAGGGGAAGTTTAAGATGGTTCTAAAGAGAAAATTAAGGATCGAGATTCAGGGAAAAAGGTCAGCAAGGGTGAATTTAAGGATAATAAGAAAGAGAGACAGGGATAGAGGATCTCATGATAAAGAAGAGGGCCGAAAGTGATAAAGGGGAAAGGACAACAAGAATGAATGATGGAAGTATAAACTTGTAGGTGACTCAAGTAGGCACAAGCGGCATCATTCTCCGTCACCTGGAGGTAGGGGGAGGAGCAGCAAAGACAAATCATATGTTGGCCATGTGCGTGGCTCAAGTGATAGTTCTTCGGATGACTCAAGAAGGTTCTTAATCAATCATTCTGATACCATCAGCCAGGGGTTGCAAAATGGGTGGGGTGGGCAAGTAAGATAATGGGTCACCACGGGTGCGGAAGGAAACAAGTCCTTTTTAGTGCAGGTTGTTAGGGGAGGGGCCAATTTGAGTTAATTAGGAGTACAACAATATTATTACCCTAATAATATAAATTGGGAATTAGAAAATTTTGGAAAATGTATTTATTAAAAGTAGACTAGGCCGACTTTCAATCTATTCGACCTGTCCCCTTTTTAGTTAACTTTTTTCATGTGACTAGTTTGACATTAAGCACAACCCAGATTAACACATCCAAAAGTAAATGGGTTGACATTGTCGCCTCTACCATCAACTCTGGCTTGTGTTGCCAGTTGATTTACTCATTTAATTTCACTTCTTGCAGGAAGGTGCATTCTAAAAGACATCATTCATCATCATCGTCTGTCAGGTCAAGAAGGTACTTGGTTTTGCTACTTCTTTCTTTATCTTCTTGCTAATATGTCCATCAGAAAATTAGTATTGTATTCCATTTGGGGATGTGACTAGTATATCTAACCATTCATGAATAACTCATGTCTAACTTAAGTTTGACACCAGATGACATTTATCATTATCTTTTAATTACTTTGTTCCCACTTATTTGCATGGGTGGGGATTGTTTTACGGGGGTAAAATAGATCGAAATAGTCTTTAATCTATCAATCTGAATATTTGTTTGTTGTACATTGTAACATCCTCCCAACGACCTAGTACATTTTGGTAAATTTAATACTTAATGTTACTTTATTTACTTGATTTATTTTACACGAAATGTTTAAATTGATTATTGTTAGGAATAATTAAATGAGAATTATGATATTTTTAGTTTTACATATGGATAAGTTTACGTATTAGAATTTATACCATCGTGTGCTAGATTAATGATAATAATACATCATAGTATATGTAAATAATCATATATAAATACCCAAATCTGGAAATCAGCCCATTATCATCTCATTTCTTCTTCTTCTTCATCTCACACTAAAACACACACTAAAACACCAAGAACACACACACTTTCAATTAAAGCCCAAATCAAGTCCAAATCACCTTCAAATTTAGTTGTTTAGCTTGGAATTCAGTAAATAACAAGTTTACAACTCGTTCCTGTGGATTTAATCGAGTTAAATGTAAGTTTTAATTCGTTTTTGGGTTTTTACTAAAAAATAGAAAATTAGTTGATTATTAGTTGATTATGTGTTCATATGTTAAATTGAAGTGTTTCAGATGTTTGTTCATGTGTTTATGATGTGTTGAAGTGTTTGTTTGGTAAAAACAGCTTAGAATCGATTTTTGGTGAGTTTTTTTGGTGAAAACCGAACTGTTTCTGCCCAGTTCGCAGATGAACTGGTTTAGGCGATATTGGTAATATCGCCACCAATATCGCAGGTAATATCGCGATTAATTTCGCTTGCAATATCGCTAGTGATTTGGCGATATTGTCAATATCGCTAGGGCGATATTGGCAATATCGCTAGGGCGATATTGGCAATATCGCTTTTTATGTTGCAGATTTTGAAAATGCATAAGTGTTACTAAGTTTTGTGAAAATCTTACTAAAAATTAGATTTTGATGAAATTCGCATGGTCACTCGGAATCGATCAAGTAATCAAGACTATGTACCATAGCCCTGTAAGTTTTTTTGGCCTTACGGGGTCGTCTTGGGCTTCAAAATGGCATTTTTCAGTTTTTAAATGACGTTCCGGGATTTTCGAGTTTCGTTCCAGATTGAACTCTTATTTCCTTAGACTTCAGGGAATTACCTGCTTGTAAGAATGTGCTATTATGATGATTTAAACTTGATAAATGTTTATTATCTAGATACTATGCGTTGAGATATGTTATACACTTACGAAATGAGTTACTAACTCATTATCTGTTGTATTCTCAGATCAGTCGAAGACTCAGTAATATTAGAATTCTGAGAGGTGGATAGTAGCAGACAGGTGAGTGGATCCGCAACTCATAATTTGAGTTAGTTGTAATGGTGTGATTACAACAAGTAACGTAAACCTTGATTGACTGTTTAATCTGAGTTGTGATTGTGTATACCTACTTGTTATGCATATGTGGCCTTCGGGCATCTGTGTTATTCAGAGGTCAATTGCGATTGGACTTGGTTACTACTGTGTTCAACACAGGTTCCAGATACATGTGTTGTCGCTGGAAACTGTGTTGTTGTGTTGTAGTGTCAAGTTATCGGCCTATTCTGTATGGGCCTTTACAGATTGTGGTAAGTGTTACTGTGGGCCACCGCGGCTGTAGGGTTCCTCAGTAACCGCCGATCCTCTTGAGTTTATGTGTTTACTGTGCTTAATGTAAACAGATTGTTATGCTGAATTGAATTGTTAGTTGTACATTCATTCACTTAGCTTTGTGCTAATCCCACCATTTCCCTTCCTGCAGGTTATGCATGTCTTTGTGGGTTGGGCAGGAAGGTGGTTTTGAAGAATGTTTGACACGTGCCATCACTCTGATATGTTTATAAATGTTTTGTAAATTAACGTGTATGTGGATTTTGTATAACAATTATATGTTTTGTTTCAGCAATATTTTAATATTGTAAATTCGCGAAAAATCTATGGTCATTTTGTAAGATAATTTATAATATTATCTTTTATCCATCGCTTCCGAGTCAAATTACTATTTTAACCCTGAGGTAATTTAAGGGGTGTTATAAGTTGGTATCAGAGCTAAGATTTGGGTGAATTGTACATTGGTAAGTGTTCAATCCCAAATCTGTACGCATTTTGTCAAACATTCCAAGGTGTGGGATTTTGTAGTGTAAGTGAATTGGGTTGTACCTTAGGCTCTAACGATTAACGGTTTGTGAGCTGTGTTGTGTTGACAGACATGGCAGATAACGAGCAACCAACCATTACCCCTAATAACGCCTCCAGGACTGATATTTCTCGATCAGATCATCCAGACGACAGGCAAGGTCATAACGGTACATCCTTTTCAGCTAATGTGGATATTGACCAAAGTGAATATATTCTACAATTGGAGGATGAGTTGCAAGAACTTAGGGATTACAGACAGAGGAATGAGACCCGAAATTCTCAACCGCCGATTCCACCAGTGTCTTCATCTCAGCTACCAGCATCTTTACCTTTTTATTTTCAGCCTCAACATTCGTTTGGTATGTCACATCAGGCTTCAATGCCATATATGAGTTCAGGACCAATTGATTACCGATTTCCACCAACACCTAAGGTGTGCTCTTTCAAGACTTTTATGGCATGCAAACCCTCAGAATATTATGGTAGTTCTAATCCTTCTGTGACTATGGACTGGTTGAGAGATGTTGAAAGAAAGTTTGAGGTTTGTCGATGTGAAGAAGAGGTTAAAGTCCCTTATGCTGTTCAACTTTTGAAGGGTCAAGCTATGACATGGTGGGATTCGATAACAGCTACCTTGTCACCTCAGCAAAGAGAGTGCATTCGTTGGTCTGATTTTTACAATGAAGTGTGCAAGCAATTTTGTTCTGATTTTGAGATGGCTCGTATTAGAAGAGAATTTATGGAATTGCAGAAAACTGATAAGATGTCTATTGATGAGCTAATTACGCAATTTTCTGAGAAACTGAGATTTGTTCAGCAATGGGTCCCTGATGATAGAACCAAAATAGAACATTTTGTGGGAACGTTACCTCCGGAGTACCGTACTACTGTGAGAATGGCGTCCTCGTTATCCCAAGCTTTTAATCTCGCTCGATCAGTGGATTCTGACTTCAAGGCTCAAGAGGCACTGAATAAGGATAAGCTTTCTCATAGGCATTCCGGAAGTTCTTCGGGAAAGGGTAAACAGAAATGGCAGGGTGGTTCGCAGAACAGGAATTTGGGTAATCGGAGCAATATCAATGACAGATCTAATTGGTGTAGTAGGTGTAAGGCGAGGCATAATGGACCATGTTCCGCACAAACTAATCGTTGTGTCAAATGTGGGGGATTTGGTCATGAACCTAAGGATTGTAGCTATTCAAATTTTGTTTGTTGGAATTGCAAGAAGGAAGGGCATCGAGCTGGTCAATGCCCGGAGGCGGGAAGATTAGGATCAGGTATGGTTGGGGGATCGTCATTTTCTGGCCAGAAAAGGAAGAATGCGCCACCAGCATCAAGTCGGGTTTTTCAAATGACAGTCGATGAGGCTGTCAGAACTGAAGATGTGATTACTGGTACTTTTCTCATTAACTCTGTTCCAGCACGTGTTTTGTTTGACTCTGGTGCAAATTGTTCTTTCATTTCTGCATATTTCTGTGATAAATTGAATGTGACTCCTAATGTGATTGCAAAACCTATTGAAGTGGAAATAGCTAGTGGTAGGTCGGTTCCTGTTACCTCTTCGGTAACTGGAGTTAGCATTTTGATTGAGGGTCACACTTTTCCGGTGTCGTTTTTGTTGATGCACATTTCTAGTTTTGATGTAGTTATTGGTATGGACTGGTTAAGTCAGAATAAAGCAAGTATAGAATGCCATAAGAAGTTGATTAAAATCCCTATTTCTGAAGGGTCATACGTAATGGCTCGAGGAGATCGTGAGAAAGGGTCTGTTCCCTTAATTTCTGTGATGAAAGCCAGGAAATCTATAGCTAAGGGTTGTGAGTCTTACTTAGCTTATGTCATTGATGCGAAGTTAGAAAAGAAATCTATGTCTGATGTCCGAGTGGTTTCTGATTTCTCTGATGTTTTCCCTGATGAATTGCCTGGTTTACCACCGATTAGAGATGTAGAATTTAGTATTGATCTGATTCCTGGTTCAAATCCAATAGCTAAGTCTCCCTATAGATTAGCTCCTTCTGAAATCCGTGAGATGATGAATCAAATTCAGGAGTTGCTTGATAAAGGCTTCATTAGATCGAGTACTTCTCCTTGGGGTGCACCAGTTTTGTTTGTTAAAAAGAAGGATGGTACTATGCGCATGTGTATTGATTATAGGGAGCTGAATAAGAGGACGGTTAAGAATAAATATCCGTTGCCTAGAATCGATGATTTGTTTGATCAGTTACAGGGTTCGTCATATTTCTCCAAAATCGATTTGAGGTCTGGTTATCATCAGGTACGGGTGCGCGAGGAGGATATTCCTAAGACTGCTTTTCGTACTAGGTATGGTCATTATGAGTTTCTGGTTATGCCGTTTGGTTTGACAAATGCTCCTGCAGTTTTCATGGATTTAATGAATCGTGTCTGTCGATCTTTTCTCGATAAATTTGTTATTGTGTTTATTGATGATATTTTGGTTTATTCGAAATCTGAGGCTGATCATGAAAAGCATTTGCGAATTGTACTTGAAACTTTAAGAAAAGAACAGTTGTATGCTAAATTTTCAAAATGTGAATTCTGGTTGCGGGAGGTACAGTTTTTGGGGCACGTAATCTGTAAAGATGGGGTAAAAGTGGATCCATCCAAAGTTGAAGCTGTCATGAATTGGAATGCACCTAAATCACCTTCTGAGATTAAGAGTTTCCTTGGGTTAGCGGGTTATTACAGAAAGTTTATAAAGGATTTTTCTAAAATCGCTGGCCCGTTGACTAAATTGACTCGTAAAGATGTTAAATTTCAGTGGACTGATCAGCAGGAAGCAGCTTTTCAGAATTTAAAGCAATTGTTATGTCAGGCTCCAGTATTAGCGTTACCTGATGGATTGAACGACTTTATTGTTTATTGTGATGCTTCTTTTGCGGGTTTGGGTTGCGTTCTTATGCAGCGAGATCGAGTGATTGCTTATGCTTCTCGTCAGCTTAAACCTCACGAAAAGAATTATCCCACTCATGATTTGGAACTTGCGTCAGTTGTGTTCGCTTTGAAATTATGGAGACATTATTTGTATGGAACTAAATGCGTAATTTGTACAGATCACAAGAGTCTTCAATATGTGTTTTCCCAGAAAGAGTTGAACATGCGTCAGAGACGATGGTTAGAATTAATTAAAGATTATGATTGTGAGATTCGTTATCATCCAGGGAAAGCTAATGTGGTAGCTGATGCGTTGAGTAGAAAGACATCCTCTGACAAGATTTATTTTATGCGTTTAGAAATTTCATGTGATTTATTGGATCAAATAAAAGCTGCTCAGTTGGAGGCCTTGATGGATACTAATCTTAAATCTGAGATCATGATTAAAAGGAAGGATTTATTGATTGAAGATTCTAGAGGATTAAAGACTTTCCAGTCTCGGGTGTGGATTCCTTTGATTGGTGGACTTCGGGATGTAATTTTAACAGAGGCTCATAAATCCAGATTATCGATTCATCCAGGGAGTACAAAGATGTATCACGATTTGAAACCTCTGTATTGGTGGCCAACGATGAAGACTGATGTGGCACGGTTTGTTGGTTCCTGTCATATCTGTTCCCAGGTTAAAGCTGAGCATCAGAAACCGTACGGATCATTGAAACAGCTTGAGATTCCTGAATGGAAGTGGGAACACATAACTATGGATTTTGTGACTAAGCTACCCCGAACACCAAGAGGTAATGATATGATTTGGGTTATTGTAGATCGTTTAACTAAAAGTGCTCATTTCCTTGCTACCTGTGAGACTGCTTCACTAAGTAAATTGTCGCAGTTGTATATTAATGAGATTGTTTCGAGGCATGGGATTCCATTATCGATTGTTTCAGACAGAGACTCCAGATATATTTCGCGATTTTGGCAGAGTTTGCAGTATGAGTTGGGTACCCGAGTTAATCTCAGTACAGCTTATCATCCTCAGACAGACGGTCAGTCAGAGAGAACTATTCAAACACTTGAGGATATGTTGCGTGCTTGTGTGATTGAGTATGGAGGTTCTTGGGATTCTCACCTACCGTTGATTGAGTTTGCTTACAACAATTCTTATCATTCAAGTATTGGGATGCCTCCGTATGAGATGTTGTATGGGCGACGCTGTAGAACGCCCACATGTTGGTTAGAGGCCGGTGAGAAACAGTTTTCGGGTCCTGATATTGTGCAGATAACAGCTGATAAAGTTGCGATTGCTCGTGAGAAATTGAAAATAGCCCGAGATAGACAGAAACAGTATGCTGATCCACGTCGACGACCAGTTACTTTTGTTGAGGGGGAGTTGGTATATCTGAAAGTTTCTCCTTGGAAAGGCGTGATTAGATTTGGAAAGCGTGGAAAACTAGCTCCTAGATATATCGGTCCTTTCAAAATTAGAAGCGTGGTTAATGATCAGTCGGTTACACTTGATCTTCCTCCAGAACTTTCGGGAATTCATGATACTTTTAATGTATGCTATTTGAGGAAGTGCAATGTTGAAGACCAATCTCAAATTCTTCCTTTGGAGGACTTGCGCGTTGATTTAAATCAGAAGTTAGTAGAGGAGCCCATTGAAGTTCTAGATAGAAAGGTTACTAGATTAAGAAAGAAACAAATACCGATGGTGCTAGTTAAATGGAAGCATAGCTTAGGTTCGAATCTTACTTGGGAGACTGAGGAATTGATGCAATCTCGATACCCTAGATTATTTGTTAGAGATTAGATTTCGAGGACGAAATCTTTTTAAGGAGGGTAGATTTGTAACATCCTCCCAACGACCTAGTACATTTTGGTAAATTTAATACTTAATGTTACTTTATTTACTTGATTTATTTTACACGAAATGTTTAAATTGATTATTGTTAGGAATAATTAAATGAGAATTATGATATTTTTAGTTTTACATATGGATAAGTTTACGTATTAGAATTTATACCATCGTGTGCTAGATTAATGATAATAATACATCATAGTATATGTAAATAATCATATATAAATACCCAAATCTGGAAATCAGCCCATTATCATCTCATTTCTTCTTCTTCTTCATCTCACACTAAAACACACACTAAAACACCAAGAACACACACACTTTCAATTAAAGCCCAAATCAAGTCCAAATCACCTTCAAATTTAGTTGTTTAGCTTGGAATTCAGTAAATAACAAGTTTACAACTCGTTCCTGTGGATTTAATCGAGTTAAATGTAAGTTTTAATTCGTTTTTGGGTTTTTACTAAAAAATAGAAAATTAGTTGATTATTAGTTGATTATGTGTTCATATGTTAAATTGAAGTGTTTCAGATGTTTGTTCATGTGTTTATGATGTGTTGAAGTGTTTGTTTGGTAAAAACAGCTTAGAATCGATTTTTGGTGAGTTTTTTTGGTGAAAACCGAACTGTTTCTGCCCAGTTCGCAGATGAACTGGTTTAGGCGATATTGGTAATATCGCCACCAATATCGCAGGTAATATCGCGATTAATTTCGCTTGCAATATCGCTAGTGATTTGGCGATATTGTCAATATCGCTAGGGCGATATTGGCAATATCGCTAGGGCGATATTGGCAATATCGCTTTTTATGTTGCAGATTTTGAAAATGCATAAGTGTTACTAAGTTTTGTGAAAATCTTACTAAAAATTAGATTTTGATGAAATTCGCATGGTCACTCGGAATCGATCAAGTAATCAAGACTATGTACCATAGCCCTGTAAGTTTTTTTGGCCTTACGGGGTCGTCTTGGGCTTCAAAATGGCATTTTTCAGTTTTTAAATGACGTTCCGGGATTTTCGAGTTTCGTTCCAGATTGAACTCTTATTTCCTTAGACTTCAGGGAATTACCTGCTTGTAAGAATGTGCTATTATGATGATTTAAACTTGATAAATGTTTATTATCTAGATACTATGCGTTGAGATATGTTATACACTTACGAAATGAGTTACTAACTCATTATCTGTTGTATTCTCAGATCAGTCGAAGACTCAGTAATATTAGAATTCTGAGAGGTGGATAGTAGCAGACAGGTGAGTGGATCCGCAACTCATAATTTGAGTTAGTTGTAATGGTGTGATTACAACAAGTAACGTAAACCTTGATTGACTGTTTAATCTGAGTTGTGATTGTGTATACCTACTTGTTATGCATATGTGGCCTTCGGGCATCTGTGTTATTCAGAGGTCAATTGCGATTGGACTTGGTTACTACTGTGTTCAACACAGGTTCCAGATACATGTGTTGTCGCTGGAAACTGTGTTGTTGTGTTGTAGTGTCAAGTTATCGGCCTATTCTGTATGGGCCTTTACAGATTGTGGTAAGTGTTACTGTGGGCCACCGCGGCTGTAGGGTTCCTCAGTAACCGCCGATCCTCTTGAGTTTATGTGTTTACTGTGCTTAATGTAAACAGATTGTTATGCTGAATTGAATTGTTAGTTGTACATTCATTCACTTAGCTTTGTGCTAATCCCACCATTTCCCTTCCTGCAGGTTATGCATGTCTTTGTGGGTTGGGCAGGAAGGTGGTTTTGAAGAATGTTTGACACGTGCCATCACTCTGATATGTTTATAAATGTTTTGTAAATTAACGTGTATGTGGATTTTGTATAACAATTATATGTTTTGTTTCAGCAATATTTTAATATTGTAAATTCGCGAAAAATCTATGGTCATTTTGTAAGATAATTTATAATATTATCTTTTATCCATCGCTTCCGAGTCAAATTACTATTTTAACCCTGAGGTAATTTAAGGGGTGTTATATACATTACACCTGTCCGTCCCAATTCCTAATCTTCCAAATTATGAGAGTTAAGATACATGTATATGATAACTTCGAGGGCAAGGTGTCATTTTACACTTGAAGGGATTCTTATCTAGAACATTAATGTATTGCAAGGTGGCCCTGATCTCTGACAGCTTATCTACACGACGAACCAGTTTTACGACTTTATCCTTATATTAGGACTTTTAGACGACCTGGACACCTAGTTCTTGTTTAAGTCTGAGTTTATATGAGATATTAGTCAATACCACAACTTAGTGATCATGATGTTCATGGTATCCCTATTTAAGAGGATTAATTTTTTATTTATAGATCTTTCATAGTTTTAGTATTTTAGTAAAAATATTTTTAGGTTCACTATTGGGAAAAATCATGAACTTGTAATTTAAATGGGCTAGGGTGGAAGTCTTTGTAAGAGGTGGCACAAAGTCTGTGGGTAGGTAACGGGTCAAAATGGGATGGGTCATGGCCCAAAAACACTATATTTAATTTATCTCAGTTCTATAGATTATTATTCTGTTATGTTCAATATGATTAGAAAACTTTATTAGTAAAATGATAATTCTGAAATATTCAAATAACATGAATTAGCAGGATTTATGCATTTTGAACACACTTTGGGTGACTTTTGACCCATTCAACCTGTATCTATTTTAGCAAATTTTATAAATTTAACGTATGACCCGTTAGAGACAAAGTATAACCAGAATCTACCGTGTGCTGGAAATCTGCCTCTAGTCTTTGTGTACACTACTCATAGTTAATATTCAGCATTCTTTTAGTTTAGATGTGCAGCAACTAAGTGAACCACCAAACTTGTCATTTTTGCTTGTTTGGAGTGTTCTTAGGAGTCAAATTTTGCTTCAATTCACGAACTCATTCTTTTCGGACTTGATGACTGTTGTACTCAAACCATAAAGAGCAAAATCAGTTGTAACATAGATCATATTTTACCATCACCATCGTATCATTGTTGTGTGGGTTGGTTTTTCTAGTTTTGTGTCTATCTACCAGATGTGGCAAAGTGGGCGAGTCGGATGGTAATAGATCATTACTCACAGTTTTTATAGATTTTTTGTGTGTACTAAAGTACAATTTGGCCAACTTTCAGCCCATTTGACTTGTTTCTTTATAAGCTATCTATTGATTACCCATTTGACCCATGAAAGATAAAACATAACCTGGATCGACCCATTGATAAGTAATGGGAGCGAAACTGTCAGCCTGCCACCTCGATCATCTATGTTTGTAAAATAAAGTATATTCAATATGTCAAAAAGGTGGAAAGAAAAAAAAAACTAACTGGGAAGTTCTTCTAGAATTTAATGATACTATATAGAAAGTGTGGGTATGCCTTCCCAATGTATATTTAACTTACTGGCTTAACATGGGTTCGTTTCTAGACAAGTGTCGAGGTCTCCACCCAGCAAGCGTTCTCATCACAGGAATTCTATCTATTCTTCTCTTGAAACCACCAGGTATGTTAATGTCCCGTTCTTTCATCATTTTAAGATCCTAAAATAGTAATCATTAAAGTAACAGTCTAACTGGTGTGAACATATGATCAAACTAGTTGCCTTTCTAGCACCTTTGGTTTACAAGCTGGTCCATTGTTGATGCAGGGAAAGGAGGTCAAGATCGAGGTCCAAAAGAGGATAGTGCAGCTGATTGCGTCTTTGAAGATTACACGCTATGTTATGTATTTCTTTGTGTCGGCTTCTGAGGTCGACTATTATCAACTAATCTGGTGCCTGCTATGTGGCCAACTTTTATAAATCAGAGACAACTTATTGGCTCGAAAAGTGTAGAAACAAACAATGAACAGGTGTTATGCAATTTTTTTGTTGAAAGGAGCCTTTTCCTCTGAAGTCTTGATGGCGAGGCTAGTTTCCGTATCATTTCATATCTTGTACTTGTCTTGTACTTGATTGGATCAACTGTTATTGCAATGGACAACTTGGGAGTGTAATTCTAATCTAGTAATGCAATATATTTAGTTTTTTAAGTAAACTAGGTACCCAATCTTTTAGTATGAAGTGGGTTATATACCTTTATTTTGATTTTGATGTTTTTAAATTCCAAAAGCTTGTTTTTTATTCATTGTTCATGCAAACGGATTATACGATATCTCATCCAATGATGTTTGCTTTAGCGAAGAACTTGCATTTGTGAGATAACTTGGTTTCTTATTTATCGTCAGTTAAGGGACCTTGCATTTTCTATGGCCATCGGTGGATGACAAAATAATTGACATGCAGAGACAAGGAAACCAAGATGCAGCTAACCCTCTAATGTCGAGCCTTGTTTTGGCATTATTATCAATGGTTTTGATGTGTTAAATCTAGTTATTAAATTTATGAACTAAGAACTACCAAATTAGACTATCACACAACCGGGCAGTGAATCCTGGTAAGTCCGAGTCGAACCAAGAGGACTGTATAACCAAGAGTATTAAGCGAATGTAAGTAATCTGACAAGTAAGTAAATGGGGGGTTTTGCAACCAAATTATTGCTTTGCAATGATAACTAATTAAACTAAGTAAATAGAAGGTAATTGGATACTGAAGTATCAGATTAAATTTATCAATGGTAAAAAGGCATTCACTTGGACTAGTTCACTAATGATGTCGGGATGTTGGTTAAATCGTGTTTACCGATTGTTGTTTAATAACTTACTTAAGAATAGGATTCGTTGTCACTCCTCCCGACCAATTGGTTATAAATTATCCTTCGCTTTCACTCCGGGTTTCTAATCAACCTAAATCTCAATTCAATTAACTAAATTCACGATCTAATCTTGTAATCTACGTTCGCAGAAGTACTAAACTTAATTTGATGTCTCTAGTTAAGCTTAATCAAATACAATCAAGTTCAATCAAAGTATATTATTTAAACTCTCGCGTTCACAATCATCCAATAATTATTCATGGTCAAACAATTAAAACAAATCAATTAAAGTGTAGAAGCGGTTCACTATAAACACCAATTCATTCATCAATAATATAAATCAATAACTAGAACTTGATTACAAATGGTTCTTCAATTAAACGTAAATTAAACAACGGAAATAACTAAATATCAACACCCCTAATCATAAGTTCACATCATCCAAGTGAATGTTCAAGTGTTTAGCTCATAATCAAAGTAAACATAGCAAAACAAATCAAATAACTCAAATTAAACATCTTTAAGAATGAAAGGAATAAAAACCGAGTTAATAACGTGTTCCAAATCGCTAGTCTTCAACAATTAGATGGGAATGAATGCAAGAATGTCTTCTATCTTCAAAAACCCCAAAAATCGCCTTTGATATGAGAGAAAACGGCTACCAAGAAGTTAGGTTAAAAGTATGTGATTGATTAAGGTTTAAGATGCAGATCCCCCTGGAAAAACACCTCACCCGGGCGGGTAGAAGGTCACCTGGACGGTTGAAAGACTTTGGCTCCCATTTGGATCATGCCTCACCCGGACGGGTGAATTAAAATTGGCAACTTTCTGTGACCCTTCACCTGGACGGGTGAGCTTGTTTTTTCAGCTTGATGTCTTCTTGAAAGTTGTAGCCCTTTGAGTTCTAAGAATTTGGGCTTTTGAATCACCTCAATCGGAGTCCGTATGAGGAAGTTATGGCCAAAACCGTGAGGCCTCGCTGAAACGACAAAACTTCTTCGTTTTTTATCTTTTCTTCAACATTTTCACTCCATTTCTTCTCGCATCCGTTCCTAACGATAATAAACACATTCAAGGCATATTAAGTATCAAAAGTTCATTAAACGCATGATATATACGGATAAAACGAGAGATAATGCGAAGATAAAACATATATAAATTGAGCATTATCATGTTTCTAGCTCTAATATGTGAGTCGATTTTGTTTTTGTATGGAGAAAGTAAGATGTCGATCAAGTTCAAGTTCTTGTTCAAGTTTTACAATCTCAAAGTCAAATGTCAAGTTCGAGATTAAATGCCCCAAGTGTGAAGCTCCAGTGTTGCAATCAAGTGTCAAGATCAAGTTTGAATTTTACATTAAATGTCAGGTTCAACTTCAAGGTTACAATTTCTCACATGTCTTGGTTTTAGTTTCTTATTGCTCAAGTGTCAAGTGTATCAAATTCAATATTCGGGTCATTGTGTTTCAATAGTTCAACGTGTTATTGTAATGTCTCAATGTTCAGGTGATCGAGTAAGTGATTTGGTCCTTTATTATAATGTAACACATCGGGTGTTTGGTCCTCAATCGTCTCTACTTGTAATGCTCTCCATTCCAAAGATAGTTTTCCTCACAACACTTTCAAAATCAAAGAGGGCAATGGAAGCAATACTCGGTTTTGAAATGATGTTTGGCTCGGATCCACCTCGCTAGATTGTTGATACAATAGACTGTTTCACTTGGATGCAAACCCCAACTCGTTTATTCTATCCCGTTTTGTTGATAATTCATGGCAATGGAATTGGACGCGTCAAGATATTGGTATCTCTAACACAAATGCCCTTCAAAAGTTAATCGAGGATCTACAAGGTTTTAATTTGGGCTCGGGTTCTGACTCCTGGTCATGGTCCATCTCTGACGATGGGCTATTCTCGGTTAGCAGTGCCCGTTCTCACATTGATTCTCTCATTCTTCCTTCTTTACCACGTGCAACAATCTGGCTCAAGTATATACCGCGCAAGGTCAACATCTTCATTTGGCGTTTGAGGTTAGATCGCCTTCCCACGGGTCTGAACCTCATACTCTGTGATACTGGTATTTCTACTCTAACTTGTCCTTTTTGTGAAACTGATCTTGAAACCTGCGATCACATCTTCCTTAAATGTAAAGATGTGTCCCAAGTTTGGAGACTTATTCGGACATGGAGTGATGTTATTTGGCCGAATGATATGGACTCTATTTTTGATCTATTCTCTTAGTTAGACAACTGGTCAGGCACTAAAGAAAGAAATGAGCGGATGTACTCTATTTATTGTTCAACATTATGGTGGATTTGGCGTCTCATAAAGACATTACGTTTAACTCCCCTAGTACGATTAGACGTAGTGATTTATTTGATAATATTATGATTTTTTATTTTAATTGGTTAAAGTCTAGAAGTCGTTTATCTTGTAATTTTAATGACCGGCTAAGCCACCCTTTGTAATTTCTCGCTAGCTCCTTGCTAGTGGTTTTTTTTAATAAAGTTTGCCGTTCTAAAAAAAATACTTCAGAAAGGTTACCTTTATATGTAATACTATTTATTGTATAATAAATATGCATGTATTGCAAAACCTGCTTATGCTGCAACTTTGGGGTCAATTTGAGGAGTAGCTTAGTTGGTTCTGGAAAGGGATTTTGCAAGAAAATGATTATGTTTTTTAATATGGGCGAATACTCTTGTTAGCGGACCGCTGAGCTAGTCTATATTTACCTTCCACATGTTGTTCTTGGGACGGAATGTAAGAACCCATTAGCGTTGTTAGTTATTAATATTTTGCAATAATGTAATGTAAATTATGTTAACAGAGATATAAAAAGGAGAACCAATAGACCCATATATGGCCCTCCAAGTTTTTCATGTTAACTATCACATCTAAAGCATAATTACACTTATATCTTTCAAATGGTTTGGATGAACCAAACACGCTAGTAGTCTTTTGACCCAATTCCTTTTTCATATTTCCGACAAAAGTAATGATTCGTACATCACTAAATATATTTTGTGCAATTCATATTTCTGACAAAAGTGATGATCTGTAGTTACAATAAGGGATTATATATTTGTAGGTCACTCAAATATATCATTTTGTTTTTGTAGGCCACACATATTTAAAAACGATTTTGTAGCCACTCAAATATATCATTTTATTTTTGTAGGCCACCCATATTTAAAAACGATTTTGTAGGCCACCCAAATTTATATATTGTTTCATGTATATCAAATTTGACTAAAAGCTCATCAAAAAAATGTGAAGGGACACAAATACCCCTATATTTGTTAATTAACATTATTTGTATTATTTTAGTTTTATTTAAATACATGAGTATTCGTGTCCCTTCACATTTTTTTATGAATTTTTAGTCGAATTGGTATACATGAAACAATTTACAAATTTGGGTGGCCTACAAAAATAAAATGATATATTTTAGTGACCTACAAAGTGGTTTTCAAATATAAATAGCCAACAAAAATAAAATAATATATTTAAATGACCTCTAAATATATAAACTCTTACGATAAAGATAAAAATAGTGGTACGAATAAAAATATATAATCCTTAGAATAAAGATAAAAATAGTGGTACGAATAAGTAACCTTTTGACAAACTGTAGGGCTAAAAGTGAAAATATATGTGAGAAGTCAAAACCTGTGAAAATAATAAGTCACGAGTCAACACTGTGAGTGGGTGGTGACGGTCACTCAACGTCAAGTCTCACATGTCTCTTGCTCCTCCACCCACGCCTTTTCCGGCGCCCCTGCACTACCCTGTTCTGGTGGATTTCCTAGAAAAAAGAGGCTTCATATTTCAGTTAAAGCTTCACCTTTTCTCACATTTGTTACACCTTATACGGTTCTTGTTCATGAAAAGTAATGGTCCTTTATCCCATTTTATGCAACAAGAATGCAAATATCATTAACCCCGTTTTCAACTTTTACATTATTTATCATCAATTTCCTAAATATTTTGATTATTTTCTTCAATTATTGATTTTAATGTAAAGAAGGCTACTACTTGATCAAACCCATCTCCGTTCGTCAATATATATATATATATATGTATGTGTGTATAATCCATCTTTTTTCTTATTCGTAAAGCCAATCCAGAGTTTGAAATTGATTTATCTAATATTCTGTATACAAAATGATAAATTTTCATTTGAAGGCACTAAATAGTGGATTGTTGTTGATTTGGCTATGTGGGTTTGCCTTAGTTTCAATCTCCTTCTATGCCACTACTCAAATATTGCCACCTTCTTCCATAAAAGATCAAATCAAGAATCTTACTGGTTCAGAGGGACCCACTGTTACAATATTTGCAGCTGCTAGACCTTTTAGTGGTTCAATTGGCAAGAGACAGTCATTAGCTATTAGATCATGGCTTGGTTTATCACAAGACATTACGGTTGTTCTTTTTAGCCAAGACCCTTCTGTTATTTCTTTTGCAGGTTCTTTTGGGCTTGATTCTAGGGTTACTGTTGAACCCAATATTGATTTCACGTAAGCCCTTTTCGATTCACTTAAAGTTTTTTTTAGCACACACACATTTGCATTAGTGAGATGTAATATCTTATAACTTGTTCATGTATGAATGCCGAGATAATTTGGTAACTTAAGGATGTTTGGATGTGCTTATAACTTTAAAATTCATGATTAAACTTTGAAGCCGTAACAATTAGTATTTAGGTTTAGGTAAAAGTGACTGCTGTTTAATTTTCTGTTTATTTAGAGCCAAAATAATCAAATTAAATTAAGATCGCAGAACGGGCGGGTCGGTCAGGTAATGGGTCAAAATGTATTCAGATCAATACAAGGTCATCTTCAAGAAAACTTACGGATATAAATCTAAAGTTATTTGCATATCGGTAGGTTTTAATCCATATATTATCTGATTTTGATACTTAGTTATTAAGTCACACTAATGAGTTTCAAAATACACATGATACATCCAAACACACCCTTAATCTTGAGCTACATTAATGATAACAGTTAGATATATGATTCTATGATAGAATGAGTACAAGTGTAGAGAATTTCACATGTTGTTTATATGGTTTAGATTTTTAGGTACTTCATTTTTTCATTCAATGGTTGCAAGAGCACAAACATCAAGTTCCGATATATCTGTTCTGATGGATTCAGAAACCATTCTTTTGCCGGACTTCTTTTCAACATTAAGTTATGTAAATAAACTTGACCACGATTGGCTCCTCATTGCTTCATCAAGCAACATCTCAGGTTTCCCATTTCAATTGGATGTAGATGGAAAACATTGGCTAGGGGACAATGGTGAAAGGATCAAACCGAAAAAGGTAGATAAAATGGCCAAGAACTACCTTATGATTAATAGTTACATGTTTTTAGTGTGTTTGGATGTGCGTTTTGAAACTGATATATCTTTTTAGTTTTAGCTTACAAGTAAACATCTTTTAGGGTTATTCAAAGTCATGTAATCACTTGCAAAATGCTCACCTTAACACCCCTAAATATCTACTATCTTCATTTAGCTGCAGGACTATCTTTCTCATGGGGTATGGAACCGTTGTGATGACAACAAGATGATTATGGCATGGAATAATGGCGATATTCCTTTGCATAACGGTGTTCTTCCCCCGTTTTTGTATGGAAAAGGTTTC
The DNA here is from genome assembly GCA_963921325.1 of Logfia minima. NCBI lineage: Eukaryota > Viridiplantae > Streptophyta > Magnoliopsida > Asterales > Asteraceae > Logfia > Logfia minima. The sequence goes on from OY992766.1 coordinate 25,791,933, forward strand.
CACACCCGTTGGGTCATAAACGAGGCTTTGTCTTCTAACTTTAGGTTCGTATTCGATGCAAGTTGGACCATCTCAAGTTTCTTTATAAGTAATCTTGATGATGATGATGATGGTGCAACAAATTGGGAGAACGTAGGAAATTCCCATTTGAGAGCTTTATATGGATCATTAGTCTTTCGTGATGGCGGTTACTCCGATTTGATCAAACTTTTCAAGTGTAACGGATGCTATCATTTTGGTAGTACTACAAACAACATTGTTTATCCATTTGGCTTGAGTAAACATAAGAAACTTATGAGTTGTTTTGATAACATAAAATCACTCGACGGAAAAGGAAGCTGCTCAAAAGAGAACCAAGTGATGCCATTAGAGCCGTTAGCCCTTCCATTCTCTTTAGAGCTTCTCTTATCCAAACGGGCTGACCAGAATAAGACAATTGTGCTAGCAGTTGCAGGATATAGCTATAAAGATATGTTAATGAGTTGGGTATGTAGGCTGCATGTTCTTCATGTCTTAAACTTTGTTGTTTGTGCTCTCGATGATGAAATATACGACTTCTGTGTCTTGCAGGTGAGTTGCTCTATGCACTTCTACTCATAATTTGGATCTTTAGTTCTGTATTTATCTCTAAGGACATATCTATGTTGTAGGGATTGCCTGTTTTTAGGGATAGATTAGCTCCAAGCAACATCAGCTACAATGACTGCCACTTTGGAACTAATTGCTTTCAAAGGGTAACCAAAGTAAAATCAAGGATAGTTTTGGAAATTCTGAAACTGGGTTATAACGTACTAATGAGCGACGTTGATGTTTATTGGTTTAAGAATCCTTTGCCACTGCTTACCACTTTCGGTCCTGCAGCATTTGTGGCTCAGTCTGATGAGTACAAAATCACAGGTTCGTGTTTCAAGCAATTTATGTTCATAAAATTATCACCATCACATTGTCGTTTTAAAACTACGGTTCATAAGAAGATTATATTTGAGAATCTTTATTCAGCTTTATTTCAAAAGTAGTTTGGTTGACTTCAAGAGTCAAAGTGCACCTCAATACAGGCAATGTTGGATTCAGAGTGTTTGCTTAGCAAATTCATAGTAAAATACCATTAAGAGGATGCATCATAATCAGTTTATACACTACTAAATGCTGCAAAATTAATTTCACAAAATACACATGCATAGCTAGTGGACTACTGCAAGTGTCCATTTTGACGCAATATATATGAATGGGGTTGGTTGATAGGTTAGTTCTATTTATCTCAAATGGGTCAAGTAAAAAATTTGCTAAAAGGATGACGGGTTAAATGCGTGAAGGTCGCTCGAAGTGTCTAGTTTAAATGCATACAAGCTCCTAAATCATTTTTATTCAAAGATTTGGAACTTTTGTACTTATACCGTTTTTCTAAATATAATTGAGGCATTATTTTTCTATTAAACTCTTAAGGAATGGAAAAAAAGTGTTTGCAGCCTGTTTTGACCCGTATAAAGAAATGATCCTTGCAACCTATAACCCAAGTTAAGCTATTAATCACTATAGTCTTGTGTAGGTCCAGTAAATTTGCCTCGTCGCCTAAACTCGGGCTTCTACTATGCTCACTCCGATGACACAACGATTGCTGCTTTACAAAAGGTAGTAAAGCATGCATCTTTATCGAATCTTTCAGAACAACCAAGTTTTTACGATACCTTGTGTGGGTTGAACGGATCAAATCGTGTAGGTGATGACATGTGTCTCGAACCCGAAACAAATCTGACTGTCCGTTTCTTGGATAGAAACCTTTTTCCAAATGGGGCTTACCGAGACCTGTGGGACTCTACTAATGTGTCATCAAAGTGCATTGAATTAGGTTGTTTTGTACTTCACAATAATTGGATTAGTGGGAGACAAAAGAAACTAGAACGACAGGTGTCATCAGGCCTTTGGGAGTATGATATGAGCACAAGGATGTGTTTGCTGAGCTGGCAAAGATCAAAACCGATAGTCTATTTTTGAAGAATTTCGGTTCGTATACAAACATCGTTTTTCTTAATTAGATTTATGAAAATGATCATTATTGACAAGTTGATATTTACAAAGATATGGTGCATGCCAACAAGTAGTTGCTAAAACCTTGGTTATATCAACTGGGCCGGCCATAGAACAAGTAATAAGATGAAACAAAAAACAATGAGAAAGATCGGTAAAAACTGTGATTTATAATGTTTGAAAATGGTATCAGCAAGACTTTAGTCTCTTGAAATGTTAAAGGGGTGTGTAGATTCACTCTTTGGAGTCCGCTCATTAGACCCGAAAGAGTCAAGAAACCCTAAAGTGGTTAAGGATGATTCCTTTTCAACCGGAAGTAGCCTAAAATCGAAGGAATTTTGCATTAGAGTTGTTCATGCAGGTGGGAGAGAAGATCTTTATCAAAATCCTACTGTGGTTTCTCAACTAATAAAGAACTATCCTGGGATGTGCTTCGCTTGGCCTGAGGTTTTCAAGAATCCTAATGAAAGTGTTCTAGCAGCAACTGATCTACTTTTGCCTGGGCAAAAGTACTATTTGCTACCTATGACGACATTAAAGAAGTTGAAAAGGAGACATATAGCCAGACAAAACAGATTAAAGGGAAAAGTAGATCATTATGAGTCTGATGATTCAGTTTGTTCAGCGAAAGACTACTATGTCTCAAGTGAGAAGTGGTCCAGATCTTTAGTTAAGAAACATATACAGTCAAACCGACAACTTGTACCGCCAGTCAAAAAGTCAAAATCATGGCGGGGATCTGACTGGGAACCTAGTTTGACATCCATCCAAGAACTTTCTCCATGAGCGATTATTTGAAACCGCATGAAACTGGTATGTAGTTTTATGAATATGAAATGCAAATTGTTATTGTGTTAGTGCTTTTGCAATGTACCTGTTACTCATTTATGGTTTTATGACATTTTACGTTATGGGAGTTTGTAGTTGTACTTGTTTAAAGGGTTAAAACTTGGAACGGCCTATGAAGGCTGCTTCTTTATGACTAGAAGTTTGTTGATTTGAGTCATGAAAACTTACTAGTTGCAAACTACAATAAAAATATTCTTTGTACACTTGCTAAATTGAGGGTTAAGACTCGTGAAACCAATAAAGGTTACTCTTGTGTTGAGCTGGCAATATGGTAGGTTGGTGGTGGGTCAAAACGGGACACTTATAGTATGGGCATGAGTTTGGGTTCAGTTAGGTTGACTTATGAACATTTTTCATCCCCTTTTATATAATTATTCGTGGGCTATATTACGAAGAAGTTTTGCTATTATATTAATAATAATAATAATAATAATAAATAATAATAATAATAATAATTTAAAAGATAAAACAATTAAGGAGGTTGTAAGCATTCAAGTACACTTTAGGCAAATTTCTAAGTGTTCAACTCATACGATCGGTTTCCCTTTTAGCTAATATTTTTATTTGACAGCTAGGGATCAACCATAGCCCAAAGCCCCGTACAACTCATTTATTAGTACAAAAACACAGTTATCACATACATATATCCCAATCAGTAATATCCAAAGTTATAGAGGGTTTTAAATAATAGGTAGAGAAGTATCGATAGGAATTAATACAAAAATAAGCTTAAGATAAATAGATGCCAAACTATAGAAACGATGATTTCCAATTTTTAGGTAATCATAGATTATGTATCAGATAAATGAAAAAGATAGTGATTAGGATTTATTAAAGCCTCCAAATGGTTCAAGTTTGAATCTTTTTGATGTACACTCAAAAAATATTTGGCAAGAACTTTGTAAAGAGCCATGTGTAGACCACTGCAAACACTGCACCAGCTGGAATAGTCACAACCCATGAAGTAACAATTTCTCTCACGGTTTCGGCTCTCACACTATTAAGTCCCCTAGCAAACCCAACCCCCATAACCGCACCCACAAGTGTATGCGTAGCCGAGATAGGAAGTCCAAGTTTTGATGCAAATAGTACAACAGAAGCAGCCGCAAATTCAGCTGCAAATCCTCTTGTAGGAGTCAACTCTGTAATCTTTTTACCAATTGTAGCAATCACTCTGTACCCCCACATTGTTAGCCCTGCAACAATCCCGAATCCGCCCCAAGCAAGAACGTCAAGGGGAATGATGATTTCACCCCCAGTGGCCCCACCTTGTAATATAGATAGAGCCGCAGCTAAAGGGCCGATTGCATTCGAAACATCGTTTCCACCATGGGCAAATGACATGAAGCAGGCAGATAATATCTGCATGTAGCCAAAAACACCGTAGACTATTTCCAGTTGGGTGCCAGTGGGGCCCGCAATATCAGATAGAAACCCGATGCTTTTTGGAGTTGACTCTTCATGTGGCTCTTGTTGAGTTAACTTTGACTTGTCTAGAAGGTGACCAAGCTGTTTACGGATGATATTGTTGACTATAAATGCACCTAGTGCACCACATCCTAAAGCCTGGGCTACGGCTACAGGGACTGTGTTGCTTACAGGAAAAGCTGCAAAAGTTATTGCTGTTACACCCACGAAAACGGCAATCGGTGCGGCAGCGGCCGCTGCTTGCCCGGGGTTTGGAGCACTGTAAACAAACTAAAATATAGTATAATGGGTTAGAAATACATAGTAATGCTTGTAAAACCCTAACAACCTGCATCTTGGACATCTTTTAATGGACAACAAGTGGCAAAATGGGCCGGACGTGTAGGTTGGGTTACAGGTCAAAGTTGACTCGCAAACATATTTGCTCCACTTTTTTAAATAGTTAATGTGTTGAATATGATTCAAAAGCCATGTTATTACCATAATAATCTAAGTTATAAAAGTAAAACAATTTAGGAGGTTGTAAGCATAAGAAAAGAACACTTTGTGAGACTTTCAACCCATTTGACCCATCCCTTTTAGCTAAAAGATTTTTACTTTACCCATGTAACCTCTTGAGGATAAATTATAACCCAAAATCTACCCATTCATAAGAGAATGGTCCAAATTGCCACCTCTATGTACAACAAATGAACCCTTACATGATGGTTGCAAGGATATATTTGAACTTGATGTCCAAGAGTCAGACTTTCCCGATGCATGTATGGCATTTAGAGTTGGGATATAAGTATAACGCTCATGGGTAAAAAACAAGGCTTTTATGTCATAGATGATGTTTGGATGTATGTTTAAACTAATAATCATCACCATGAGTTTTGACTATATGTATGAAGGTTATTAGTTAGATTTATTAGTTAGATTGGGAGAAGCCAGAAGTTTTAAGTAAACTTGTTATTAATATAAATATTAAATTACCAACTTATCCCTAGATCTAGTTGATAGTACGTAGTTACGTACCCTACGGATGCATTTGTACACGAGGAAGGAAACTGCTGCACCCATAAGTGGTGATATAACCCAAGATGATGTCACCCTCGCTAATGAGCTCCAGAAAACTGCACCAGGTCCTCCATACACAAGGCCGAACCCAACCATAGATCCTACAATACAATGTGTAGTCGAGACGGGCCACCCGTAAAATGATGCAACCTGACCAACACCCGAAAAGTCAACATTTTTCCTGTATAGAAGGTCAAATGCAACTTCTAGTTTATTATACTAAGATTCATTTAATTCCTAACTAAAGGCTCTTTAGGTCTATCCTAAGTATTAGTGGATCCCAGGTTTACTAGGGTGAAAAGTCAACATTTTCCTTTTCGGGTAGCTCCTTAGTTTATTATATGAAATTTTTGTCTCTAGAATAAACCATTCCTTCAGATCTATCCTAAATATTGTTGATTCTAAGATTTGACCAGGGTAGACCTGAAATTCTGAAAAGACAACTTTTTTCCTGTAAAGGTATAAACGGGCAAATGCAGATCTCTAGGAGGATCTTTCTGTTTCTAGGATTAAAGGGTTCTTTAGGTCTATCCTATATATTGTTGGATTTAAGATGTGATCAAGGTAGACTCGAAACATCAACATTTATGAATGATCAAATGCAGCTCCCTAGTTTAGTTTAAGGATCTCTCTATTTCTAGGAATAAAGGGTTGTTTAGATCTATCTTAAATATAGATAGATCCAGGATTTTTGACCAAGGTATCCACTAATATAACAATTTTTTTAAAGGGTAGGCAATACAGTACAAAAAGAATAATATGAACCGCATAAGTCCACTATTGATCCTAGATTCGTCTTCGATAGTCAACTAACCTGATATCATAAGCTGAAGATCAAATTTGATTCTTGTTCGACTACAATTAAAAGGTCAAATGGACTACGAGTCTCGTTATCAATGAAATAATGACCTCAAAAGACATTAGTATCGATGAGATTTGCAATCTTTACCTGTAACCAGGTACCTGCAGCTGCTAAAGACGATAACAAACCCGCAAAAAGCAGAGTATCTTTTCCTTGAAAAACATTAGCAACAAGAATCCCTTTCTGCATTGTGCTAGTAACATGCCTTCCCATCAACAATGCCCCCGAAAACTCCAGCACGGCAGCCGTTAGCACGGCCTGCCGAAGTGACAGAGCCCCGGACCCCACCGATGTCCCCATGGCATTTGCCACATCGTTCGCACCAATATTCCAAGCCATATAAAACCCGAATAAAAGGGTTGCATATGATAACAACTTGATCTTTAAACCCATTCCTTGAGCTAAAGATTTCATAACAATTGGTAAACTCAAAGCTGCCACTGCAATGCAAATAGAAATGGCAGAAGCTGTATTTGAAGATATGTGAAAAGCCTGAGCCATACCAGGCAATTCACCATCTTCTTCAACATCTTCTTGATTTTCACTCGATGATTCCGATAAAGATGCAAAAGGGGGAGTGGACTTATGGTAGTTTTTCGAGTTCGAAAATGTAAAAGATGATTTAGGTATGCTCAATATCAGATCTTTTTTGGGTTCTTGAGTTAAAGCAACATGATTTCTTTGTTTTGGTAGATAAAGGTTGGAATTAAGAAACAAGAAATTTGAATGTGTGACTGCATTTTTAGTGGAAGAAAAACAGTAAGCTGAGGTAGTCATAGTGTTTTTATGGATATAAACTTTAGAGAGAATATCCTGATATTGCTAAAAGAATATTAATAATTTAGCCGGTGGCCATTGAGGTGGTGGTGCAGGGGGGAGTAATGGCTGTTGGTGGAGGAGGAGGTGATTGTGCAAAACAAAAAATAAAAATAAAAAAAATTGGTGATTTTTTTCAAGTCCACATTGTGGTGGTTGTTGATTGTGGATTTTTGTTTGGATTTCTTGATTTGGATCCTTTTGAAATGAGTGGTGGGTATGTAGCATGAAGGCTGCACCACCCAAACAAACACTTACTTTTTCTTACTTGAATTTGTATTTATACCCATACGGATTTCTACTTCTTTAGTCATACACCAAGTGGTTTTGACTCTTCAAGAAAACAAAATCTTCATGAAGAAGAATACATTCTACTTTAATAGGATGTATCATAATGACATCTATGAAATTACATTAGTTTGTTCCTGTGTTTTGTATTACCAAGGAGAAAGGTTTGTGACGGGAAAAGACAAATTTACCCTTTTGCCATTTTTACTTGTGAGAATGCTTGAATGATGTGATTGTTTTCTTTTTTATCTTTTGTTGTTGAAAGGCACCAAGATCATTTGTTTTAATATGTATCGACCTTAATATATTTTTTGAATAGGTGGAAGCATAAACATTGTCATTTCTGAAAGTTTATAGTGGCACATAATGTTGTTCCACTTCCACACATTTGCTAAAGAATTCCAAAATTACAATAACAATTAAATCCTAACATACTGAATTTAACGAGTGAAACATCGTTGTCACAATTAGTACAAGGTCGCGAATTTGAGCCTTGTTATCCTATAGTCTATCTTTAAAGTAGTTAGGTATGTCTTCACATTATAGACAGAGAGTTAATTGTAACTCAGTTTGAACCGTCAATTATCGACTTTTTGAGCACAATAAATCTTAACACACTTATCCATTATAAATATATAGTTTGGGCTTTCTGTTCCAGTCACGAACCTGGATGATAAGCCCATTAAGAAGCCTGCCTACTTACAATTTTCAACCGTTCAGTTTTTTAGCCCCTACTTTGCAACCTTTAGAAAAAATTAGTCTCTGTGAAAGAAAATCATTTTAAAAAATTGTATTTATGACACATTTTTATCATATAAAAGTTTAGGTATTAGTTGAAAATTTGAAAGAGAGCAATAATTTTGAGATATACCAAAAGAAAATATTGAATGATAAATTTAAGACGAATGAAGTGATACGGAATATATTTCTTTTCCCAAAAGGCACAAATGCACTAATGCAGTCACAAAATAATAAACGCTAGCAGCATCAAAAGGAAATACCAACATGTATATATATATATATATATACATGTAATCTTTATAAAATGAATTCATTTTATCATTCGTGTTACAATTTTTTTTATAAAAAGATTGTCGACTTACAAAGATTACTATTAAATTTTCCATTTTGTTTTTGTTTATTACTCTCAACTATTTGCTTTTAGAAAAATTTAATTTAAACTTGCATTCAAGTATAAATGACAAAAGTACCATTTATCTAAGAAAAATGATATATATGCCTAATTAAACATGTATGTTTAAAAATGTGATTGGTTGATGAGAAAATGATTGAATGAGAAAATGATTGAATGAGATTATGAAAGAGAATAAATGGAGTATATGTATCAAAAACTGTATTGTTAGACTAAATTAATTATATACCTAATTAGGCGGTCATAGTATCACTCTTTACTAATCAATCAATATTTAACTGAAATATAAAATATTGGTCGACGAGATAAAAGAATTAGTAAATTAGTAATCGTAAGTTCCGTCCATACAAGTCGGACTTTGGAGACATAAACAAAACAACTACTAATAAGAAAACAAGAGTGTCCTTTGTAATATTTGAGATATTTTTGTATCTTACAAATATCTATAATATCTATCTAATAAAATATCTAAAAATGTTTACTATAAATTTGACTCACTTTTGTTGCAAATTCCTTTTAGCAACAAAAGATATTGATAAAAGCTACCATTATATTTGTTACAAAACAAAAATATTATGACATGACCAACTAACCAAACAAATGAAAACAACCCATCAAAGGTGAGATAAAACATAATATCCTACCTATTTTTTGTCTAAATAATTTTTATTCTTTTTTTAAGTAACGACCAAACTAAGAATTTATCAAATCAAACTAAACATTTTGCTCAAAAAACCTAAACCACATTTAAAGCTAATATCCTTTTACACAATGATGTTTTCTTACTTAACGTGTTCAATGCGTGTCTATTATTTATTTGTAAATAAACTTAATTCACATAAAAAGAAAATATTTTATTATTATTATTATTATTATTATTATTATTATTATTATTATTATTATTATTATTTCTCCCCTTTAATTTCTTGAACCATTTAATAATAAATATCCCTTTCTTTTCTTTTACTCAACCCTTTTTCCTATAGTTTTCACCAGAGTCCCCACAAGCTGATCTTTTGCATAATCACTATATATTTTCTTTTTGGTACCCTACACAAATTGCAGTACCTTTTTTCTAATTATTTAATTTCAAAACATTATTTTTTGAGAAAACTGGTTTCATCATTTTGACGAATTATTACAAATGAGGTCAAGTTAGCACATGAATTATATAATTAATACATTTTAATAATGAATGGTTCGTACGAACTTTTTATTGAATAACTGTATATTTATCTTATTGTATATATATTATCTCTTTTTTATTTTTATTTATGACATAAAAAATAATGGGGCCAAAGGATAAAACGGGACCGCAAAAGGCACATTAGCATGTTCATGTGGGAACCAAATCATATCATCGGATTACTCCATTAACACTTTATTTTTATATCTTGATAACTATATGAAATTGACATCATTACCCATCAAGTGGGAGACGAGTTCACGTAATATTCTTTATTTTATTCCATACGTAACTCAATGAAATTATTTGTATTATTGAATTTCGAATCTATAATTTTGTTTAGTACACGTGGACTACTCGAAATGTTTATACGTATATTAGTTTGAAGTTTTGTTATTAATCGTTCTCGAGACATCTTTAATGTGTGTATTAAAAACTACATTAAATTTGAAGTAATAAAAAGTATTTCAGTAAAGTGTAATTCGTCTTTAATATATTTATCAAATTTCTAAACTAAAAGACTTTCAGCATTTACATATTATTTTCTAAACTATTTTTACGTTTAACTTTACTTTGTTATTTCAATTCATTATTTTAGATGTTAATTTAAACTTCTAAACTATTAAATTATTTGTTAATTTTATTTATTTACTTTCGTATAGTGTCACTTACATAATTAATTTGCATAGATCAATATTTTAATTATCGTACTTTATTTGAAATTTATATTTTATCGTTTCAATCATCATATTATGTAACGTAAGATATAACGTACTTAAAATAATAATATAAGTAAATAAGTTTTTCAAGTTTTATACTCAAATAATAAAGATATTCTAAACAGAAAGATTATAGTGAAACATTAAAAATTTGGTGATGTTTGGTATTGCATTAAATTTAATATGAAAATTTTTAACATTTGATGTACACCAACAATTACACCAAATCTATAAGTTGATTGAAAATGATATTTTTATACAAAAAGACTAAATTTATTATTTTGATGCATACATTTAAAATGATCTTACGATTTTCTCAACTTACAGAATCATCCGAATCACACAAAATCGGAATTTTAGCTATTTACCGTCATACTAGGATTGTGATTTGTATCATTCTCTGTATATACTTTTATAATTAACGATATAAATGTATCAATAATTAAAGCCATCTTAACATCCTTTTTTCATGAAGAAGTCATATGAATTAATTAATTCTTATATGATATTGAAATGGATACAATGTACGAGTTTATCCTCTAATCACTAATTAAGCGATATGCTTGGCCGCCCACGGATGCGTCATGATTTTTCTAGTTCTATCCCATTACACTTTTATTTTATTCTTAACTTAAAAATATATTAAATTAAATTAATTTGTTTTAGAATTTATTTTCCATTGTTCTTATCTCCATCTTATCCCGCTATAATATACTCCTTGGTATAAATTCAGATAAAAAATAGTAAATATGCGTATAGAAATATATATAATTTTTGTATATAATTAAAACAAAATGTCATGAAAGAATTTAAATAATTCATTGAATTTCTCTTATGATAATTCAAAAGTAAATATTTAATTATATATAAAAAAAAATTGATTTTATATATATATTCGTAACTATTTCTATTTGATAAAAATGGTTAACCTCTCTTACATACTACTCATTTATCATTGTTAAATATGTCACTTTTAGTACATGCATTTTATAATTAACCCTTTTAATTTATGTATTCTTTTAAATAACTCATTTTCATATATAAATTTATTTAAATTTATTACAATTTATAATTTAATCCATAAAAAATTGGATGTCGTTATTTTTATTAATATAAACAATAAATCAATTATTATAAATTAGAATAATATAAAATACTTACATTTAGATTTAACATAATACAATACTCGCGATAAATAATTATCATCGTTGGCGTCCAGATTGTTGTGAACGATTGTATCAGATCGTTGAAAGCTTAATCGAAATGTCAATCCAATTTTAGTTTTATTATTAATTTTTCCAATCAATTAGTTTATCCATTTAATAAAAGAATGATTCAGGTCTTTCTTGACCCAAGCAATTTGAACACCAACCACAAGCTGCCTAAAAATAGTTGGCGTTTATCTATTTATTATGGTGGATCACAATTAGAGTCGTAACTCGTAAGCAAGCCATTCTCCTACCGAGTAATTTTGATACAGTCCGTTGTCTCACATTGATGATTGATCAGTTATGAAGATACTATGTATACTAGTGCAAATTTCCCTTTGAACGCGTTGTAGCTTGATGTATGGACTCAATTAATGAACAACCCCATAAAATAGATGTACCATAGTAAACAGTATCTACTAAAAGTGGTTTATTCGTACTTCGAATCAAATTCAAGTTCAATCAAGTCGATCTTTATTGAGTTCGGATGAACGTGAGTCTTATTCTTTAAAAAGACAATGTAATCAAAATACCCATAAATAAATGATGTCTATATGTATCGGAATTTTTGAACCTATATATGGGTTATTGTATTTTTTGTATGAACCAGAGAGGTACCAGATTAAAACTCAAGTGGAGGCAAAATATTAGAAGTTTACGTTGGATCGGGTCATTAACTCTAAACGTTTTTATTTATGGACAATATTTAGCCGAACTCATTAACTTAACATAATTTTTTGAATACTTAAGAGTTCTAATTTAAATTTGGATCAAAAGGAAGTAATAATCAACATGAAGACAAGAGACAAAAAAATGAATGGGAAAAAGAAGAAAAACATGATAGAGAGAATAGAAGGAGAGAAAGATAAAGATAATACAATCCATAATTGAACTCCAGACTCCTGTATGATGAGGATGCACATAGACCACTATGCTGATACAAACTCACTTAGTATTATTGAAACTGTTTGTTACTTATCCATTAACGGGCCAAAATACAACATTCCAATATTTTCACGGCTCGTAAACATCTTGTGAGGGCGGCTGCCCCTAGTGCCCCTACTGCGATACCGCCCCTGGTTTGAACTCAAATCGATTATGCTTCATTAAATATGCTATAAATTTATAGTATATATTCAAGCTAATTAAACTTTGTTCATCGAACATGGCTTTGAGTATTTCAAGTTATTGAAGCTCTAATCGAGTTTGAATCTTCTTCGCGCTAAGTATATACATACATTTAGAAGATCGGCCGAGCTATTGAATCATGCTGAAGTCCGGTATATAAACTTCGATTGGAACTCAAGCTCGTTTTGGCTAGTTTAAGTCCACCAATCATATATTGCCAAACAATTATCAACAAACAAACTAATGAAGTTATGGAAGTGATTTACATCATTATTTGCCAATGATAAATCAAACCTTGAGGCACTTTTAACTTATTTGATACAAAAACGAGCGTGACGTGTAATTGATTGATATAATTTATATCAGAAACTTTCAAATTTTAATTTAAACGTATGATAGTAACTAACATATTGTTACCCTAAGTTACGTACTTTAAATGAAAGGAAAAGGGAAAAAGTAAGCAATTCAGTAAGTTTGAAAATATATATATATCGACATGAATGAAGAAAATAAAAGTGGTAGTTGACGGCGGGACCAATCGAGGCATACGTCAGGTAATTAGTACTAATACGCGTGGGCCCAATCTTTTCCATAAAAGGTAGGGTCCAATGCTTTCGTTTTAAATTTTTTCTCATTGGAATTAATTATTATTTATAGAAGAGCAAATTGCACATATCAGTCCCTCTGTTATGTCAATAATATTTATATCATTCTTTTCAAATTTTCATTTCACATGATTTCATGTATTTAACATTTTTTTACGAAATTTTCTTTTTAACTAACTCTGTTAACTATTAATAGTTAAATAGTTACATGCATAAGTTGTGACGGCATCTTTATCATTTCATAAATAAATATTTTCCCTTTTAATACTCATTCTTATACTTTATTTTTAGAACTCTCACTTCTTTCTTTTCTTCTCATTAAAAATTGTAATTCTGGTATTAACATCTAGTTACAACTAACAGCTCACAACTTTATTATAAGTTATAACCATACTATATATTTCAATTTCAATCAATACTATTTTACAGTTTCTAAGAAAAAATCAATAAAGCCAACACAACTCTGACGAAAATTATACCACATTCCAACACCGAAGTTTTGCCAATCCCAGCGATAATTGCAGCAAACGCATTAATATGGAACTTCCAATTTCGGATCTGGAAATACGAACACATCTCATATTGTTCTTTCGGCCTAGGATTTCAATTAGGGCAATCAAAATATGAGAAATTGTTCTTTGTATTTCTTGTATTATTTTTCCTTAGTCTACTTTTGCCCGATCGAGTATGAACTTTATGGTTGTCATCATATGTTATTGTGTTCTCAGTACGGTGGGGGTTGGGAATTGATGTTTGGCGGAAACTGGAGAGTAAAATACTAAGAACAAGTATTTGGAATTGACAATGAAATTAATTAAATGAAAAAGGGTATTAAATAATGGATTAAATGAAATGACAAACATACCCTCACATGTTAGGCATGTGACTGATTTAACGGACAAAAAGTAACAAAGTTGGCAAAAAGGATATCCTGTGAAAAAAATGTCAAATATAAGAATTTCTTGTGAAACAAAAATTAGAAAAGGACAATACATGTAATGTTGAAATAATACATAGATGATTTGTTTCATTTGCTCTTTACAAAATTTTAATTTTGTAAATAATTTAGCATTTACTCTTTTCATCAGAATGTGTACAAAACTATTTGAGGTAAAATGTACAAGTAATTTAGCAGGAATAGTTAACAAATTTTATATTTGTGACATTTTTAAAAACTATTAGTCATATAATTAAAAGGCTTTGTACTTAATATATAACTATAATACTTTCATCATCAAACTTTATGTATACATTTTATACATTGCATTAAGTAGTAATGCAATGTGAGTTAATAAAATAGATCCATGATGTATATTAGTTAAATATAATGTCATATTTGAATAGTAATATAATATTTTATATCAATTTTTAATAGATAATGACTTAATTGATTAAATAACATATCAAAAGCTTTACAAATAAGTATAGATATGTTCTCGTCGATTATGCTTAAGTTAATGATCTTTATAGTTGTATTTATGTAGAACATAATTCTTTTAACAGTTTTGTAAGTACATAATATAAGTTCAAAAAAGTTGTAATATTAACATTTTTTTTAACAAAACAAAAATGCAAATATGCTAAGCATAGTTGTTAGACTTTTACGAGTCACTAGTCGACTTTTACGAGTTGAATCAAAAATTCAAAAATGATGTGACTCAGACTTTGATTCTTAAATGAATTTGACTCTTAAGAGTCGTTTATTGATTATTCTGAGTCTTTTGCGACTTTTACGAGTGAGAAAATCAACGACTTCACTATCGACTTTTATCATATTTTACTTATTTTAAAAATAAAAACTTAAATAATAATATATATACATTTATTGCAAAATAGTAACTTTTACGAGTCGAGTCAAGTCAAATTGCAAGTTAAAATTGATCGATAAATATAAGTAAGTTTGAAATAAAGACTTTGCTATTTAAAATAATTTTCATTGACAAATATAAAAAAGTAAATAAACAATTTCAATTATCACTTAATAATCAAGACTCAACAACTTAATAATAACAAATATAAAAAATATTAGAAGTTACTTTATCACTTAATAATTAATAATTAAGACTCAACAACTTAATAATTAAGATTTAACAATACTATATACCATATAGAGATAGAGATATACATAGCGTAATAGACACTTTTCTTAACTTAAACACGGATCTAACGTAACCTAACCCGACCCGACTACCCAAAATATTACGGAGTAAATTTAATTTTGTCTTGAGAATTCGGAGAACTCTATAAATATGGCGCCAATAGCACCATGCTTAGGCTTGAAGAAGCAAACAAACACACAAACAAACAAACTTCTTTCTTTCTTTCTTAGTCTAAAATCACCATGGCACCAGAACCATTCAACACAAGTACAATCAAATTCTTATGCAGTTACGGCGGCAAAATCCTCCCGCGTTATCCCGACGGCAAACTCCGTTACCACGGTGGTCAAACTCGTCTACTCTCCGTTGACCGCTCTCTCTCTTTCTCCGGTTAGTTTACCTCCTATAAATAATCATTCTCAACTGCTCTCTGTATCTATAACCTGATAATTATTTGTGATTTACAGAAATATTGATGAAACTCGGTGAATTGTACGGAAACAGTGTGTGTTTGAGATGTCAATTACCTACAGAAGATTTAGATTCACTAGTATCTATTACATCTGCTGAAGATCTCGTTAACCTACTTGAAGAATACGATCGTCACGCAGCTCAATTATCAAAATCAATCAAAATCAGAGCGTTTTTATCGCTTCCGAAGAAATCATTTCCAATTACTTCAACCGGATCCGGATCTGGATCCGGATCATCGTCTTCAGCTAGTACCGTCACACATGAACCGGTGTCGCCGAAATCTCCTATTTCGTTTGCCGTGAGATATCCGGTGACTGCTGCTTCGAATCGATGTATGTATCATGTATCGAAACGGCCGGTTCAGCTTCCGGTTCGGTACGGTAAAGATGGAGGAAAAGTGTACGGAAACCATAGCCGGAGTTACCTGGTGCATAATGGCAACCATTGGCAATGATACTACTAAACTTTGGAAGGATGCAAAATTATCAAATTAAGCGATAAAATTCAATAAATTATAGTTGAAATGAAGCAAAATTAAGAGGTGAGATCGATATGCGTTGTTGTATGATTAGACTATGAATCAGGTGTTTCTTATTATTAGTCGGTGCCGAATGCATTCGCGATTAAAAAAAAAAAAATCCCTAAATTTCGTCGATTTTTTGTCGTTAATCATTTTCACTGGTGGTAAGCTTTAATTTCTGTGATTTCTGATGCTTAACAACAATCTGATATGATCACCGTTCATTTGTATATCGATTTTCTGTTTTTTATTTTTTCCGGTGGTCCTAACTTTTTGTGTAAATGTGTGCCATGTTAACCATTATCGTTCGGTTTACGTCACTTTTTTTGTCCGATTCAACTCCTTCATGTGACAATTTCCTGTTTTTACCTCAAAATTTCTTATTTAATAGTAGTTACTTTTTCTTTCAAATAAATAACTTTTTTAGTGGTTTATGTTGCAGGTATGGAGCCATAGCTTGGAGAAGGAATGTGAAAGCACAAACCTCAGAATTAGTATGAAACAAATGTTATTGATTTATTGGAATTAAAAAATAAAAAATTTAATTTAAAGTGATCTTAGCAAAGCTCCTTAAAATGCAATTTGATCAATAGAAACAGAGAGTTACCCTGAATTAACGGGAATAGATGAGTACCATTAAAAAAAAGTGTATGTGGGACCAGTGATGATGAACTCATAATTATGAGATGGGACGAGGAAGACATTGAATTTAAGATAAAGTTTTTAAAGTGCAGAAAATTTTGAACCGTTCACGCTTTCAGAAAATAAAAAATAATAAAATAATAATAAAAAGGTTAATTCGGGACGAAGAATTGTAGGTTTGTTGCAGATCAAGACAGGAGTCACGTAACTATACCTTATTGAATTTCTTTAACCATCAAAAAGTAGACTTTGAAGGCGGTGCAAAAATACTTGTATATTGGTAGCTGGTGGAGGAGGTGAAGAGACAAGTAGCTGTAATTTGGTCATCGGTTTATCATATTACATTTTTTTAATTGGAAAAAATAGACTTTTCTAGTAACACTATCGACGAATTGAGGGGTTTATTGCTACTTGGTCTTTTGGTTGATATTCCTCCAAGTTGTCATTTTCCTCCACCTTGCAGACATGATCTTGGAGCTTATATGTCGTAATAGTTTATTGTTTTTTGTTCAAGAAGAAGAAAAAAAGATAAAGTATATGATAATGGAATTAGTTACCGTATGTTTGTTATTTTCTTTATATATCACCGTTTACTCGTGTTGACCGGAATGACAATCCAATAAAAATATATACTCGTGTTGACCGGAATGACAATCCAATAAAAATATATATATATATATCTTTGTGTACCTAAATCTAAAATATAAGAGTAAATATATATTTAAAAATGTAATTGATACAAACATTAAAATGATTGGTAAATAATAAAAAAATAAAAATTTCACGTGACAACCATCGAATAACTATACATATGTTAAGACATATATTTTATGCACATTTAATATTACCCGTATTATAGTAAAAGGATTACATGATAAATATTATAAGGTAAGAGTCAGACTAATGTACACAATATTTACTAAGCTCCAAAAATAAATAAGGGCTTATGGCAGGGGAATGCTCTCAACTTTTGACGGATATCTATTGTATGCACTCAACTTTACGGGAGTGCATTTAATGTATCTAACCGGAAAAAATGTTCATTCGACGTAAGGAACCTGCTACGTCACCGGTAAACACCACGTCATCGTCCACCTGGTGCCGATCATCTTCTCCGGTCATCTTCATAATCTTGATTTTTTCACCCCTAAATACCTTTTTTCTTTCCCTACCAAATCAAAACCCTAGGTTTGAGTTAATATGGGTATTAAAGTTTAGGGTTTTGATTTAGGGATCTACAGGTTAGAAATGGCATTATTTTAGTCTTTCGTTTTTTAATGCTTTACCTGCTGCATTTTGTTTACAGAGAAACATGGTACATGTGCTGCAAATAGTCTTTCGTTTTTTAATGGTTTACCTACTGCATTTCATTACCATTTGATTGATACTTCCAAGAATTTATCTTGTTCTTAGAAGGTTCTTTTTGAAGCTAGATATGTACCTTCAAATTCAGAGCAGTATCATGTAGGTGGCATCACTTCTGCCATTGAAAATCCTTTCCATACATTGGGGTTCAGATAATTCAAAATGCGTTGAAGGTCACAACTTTTATATTCTAGTTGAAAGTTGAGATGGGTTGCTTGGTAATATCTAGAACTTAACTGTTTTTTGTTGACTAATTGCAGATGCCAGTTCATACAATTGCCTCTAATGTTGGAGTTGAGGGTTCAGTTGTGGTTGGTAAGCTTTTAGAACAAGATGACCGAGATCTTGGGTATGATGCTACAAATGGTTGGTGCGTATGTTTTAGTAATTTAGAGCTATCATTATTTGAGATTTAAGAATCGGAAAATGTTCTAACTGTTGTAAATCTAATAATGCTCAGGCTGATTGTTGTATATCACCATCTAAAACCTATAGATCCCTAAACTTTAAAACCCAAATTAACTCAAATCTAGGGTTTTAAGTTGGTAGGGAAAGAAAAAGGGTATTTAGGGGTGCAAAAATTAAAATTATGAAGATGGCCGGAGAAGATGACCGGAATTTGACCGGAGAAAATGACCGGCGCCAAGTGGACGATGACGTGGATGATGACGTGGTGTTTACCGGTGACGTAGCAGGTTCCTTACGTCGAATGAACATTTTTCCCGGTTAGATACATTAAATGCACTCCTGTAAAGTTAACAATAGACATCCACCAAAAGTTAGATGCATTCCCCTGCCATAAACCCAATAAATAATTGTAAAATATTTTGAAGGTACACAACATATAATATGGAAAATACATATAAAATTATATAGCTAAGATTTTTGAAATAAAATAGATAAATAAATCTGATTTCAAAAATAGTTAGTTGTTTGAAAACGGGTTAGGATGGTCAATTCGTACCCAACCTGTTTATCAAGTGGGTTAGTTGTGCAGACAAATTTACGACCCAATCTAATTATCTGTAATTCTAATCCACTTATTTTCGTAGTAAGTTCATGTCTATTGACACTCTTGACTCCATCTATAAGTCAGTATGGATAACAATGTTAGAGATAATCTCTTGAGAGAAAATTTTGCTAAGGTGATGTGCCTAGTTAAATATTACAACGGTATAATGGTATATAAGTGTAGCGTTGAAAATTGGAAATAACGAAAGAGTTTTTCATACTAGAGAAAAGGAAACGAAAGGATACGTCGATATTAGAACATCTTCAATGAAATCTTTTTTTTTTTTAAACAAACTTTAATAAAAAATTGTGGGTCATTTTTACATTTTATAGTTTAATTTATCTTACAAAGCTTGAGATTTAATAAGTTATAGATATACTACACCTATATCTTTTAATTATTTTACTACCATTTTAACGAGGTTTGTGGACTATAAATTTCTGCTTCATATGAGTGATGGTTTTTCTTAAACTTTGTAAAAGGGAAACCTTTTCCAATAAAGCTTTTATTTTTAGAAACAAAAGAAAAAAAAAACCTATCATTCTAGATGCTCTTAAGCACAAAATTTTGCTTCAAGTATGGGAATTGGAAAGTTAAGTTCCACTCTTATAGTTGCTGGGTGAATGGTGGGAGTGAATTCGATATTCCTTCATAATCCAAGAGGTAACATAATTAAAGAATTTATGAACGTTACGTTTTATGAACGTGACTCTAAAGGTTATGGTTAAGAAACAGACTTCCGTAAAAAATTGTTATCTTCTATGATAAAACTGTCAACTATCATGCGTTCGTTAAATGATGATAATTAAATACTCATTTTGTTCTATTATAAATTATAAATGTAAACAATTAAATTTTACAACTTTTAATAAATTGTATTATCTAGTAAAAATGATATTTTTATCCTCAATTTTTGCACAAACTGCTATGTATCAAAATTTTTTTTTTTTTTAAAGTAAAGTAAAAGTAAAATGTTAAAGTTGATATGTTATTTTTTGTTTATACATTTATTTTTAAACAAATTAAAATAGAAATAGAAATATTTATTTTGAGACGGAAAGAGTAATAAACATTAACAACTTAAATTAGTTTTTCAACCACTATAAATCAATCACTCCATTAAATTAGTTGTTAACCATTGTCATCAGTATTGCTTATCAAAATCTAATCTAATTTTTATATAAGAAATTTGTAAAGTAAATATAAAATTAATAAAAATAAACAAAATAAATTAACTATGTCAGTTTAATTACATTCACATTCCATTCACATTCCATTCACATATTTACTAACACTAAACATATTTAAGTGAATTGTGTAAATAAACACGTTACAAACTAAACTTTTATGATTTCAATTCCTTAACATTCCGATTCCTATATGAATGAAAGATTCTATAAAAGGAATACAATGTACCAAAATGACTACAATGTGCCAGAATGATTGATAGATAGCACATAAAAAATATTGAATGTAACAAATGATATGGATTGTCCCTATGATTTGCAAGGAATTATATCGATCATCCATTTTCTTTTAAAAATTACATTGATCGTCTTTGATTTACGTGAGAGTGCATGACGGTCGTCC
The DNA here is from genome assembly GCA_963921325.1 of Logfia minima. Classification (NCBI taxonomy): domain Eukaryota; kingdom Viridiplantae; phylum Streptophyta; class Magnoliopsida; order Asterales; family Asteraceae; genus Logfia; species Logfia minima. The sequence goes on from OY992766.1 coordinate 25,812,961, forward strand.
TTACCATTAACGGTCATTAAAAAGCTCAGCTAACTTTAACATGTGCAAAACATGTGAGGGTAAAAAAGTATTTCATATTTTCTTTCTTCTTCCCCATATCACCTACGTCTGTCTTTCTTCTTCTCAGATACCTGTTAACACCATATTTTTTCTTCATATCTTTTGGATTATCTCTTATAAACTCTCCTTCTCTAACTTTATTCCCCTTCAATTTCTTCTTTGATACACATTAAGAAATTCAAAAGGCTAAAAACTCAAAACCCCATAATTTACAAAATCAAACAAAATATGAAAAGGATGAGCAAAAAATTGAAAACCCAGTTGGAGTAACATCGTCGACACGTGATAAAATTAAGATTTGAGATATGAAAATCGAAAGCAAACACAGGTCAAGTCAACATCTCCTATCAAGTCACCATATACGCCCGAACCTCCCATCTCCGAACTACCATATCCGATCATGGTCGTCTGCCACCAAATACGTCGTAAACGAACAACCTCGTTTTGAACATAAACACGACGGCACCGAAGAATATGATGGTACGAGGTCCTGCCATTTTAGCAAACCGCATTGTTCAATGGTGGTAGTGGATGGTGGCGATTGTTCAACACGAGGTTTCTTATAAAAATTTGGGTTATGATATTTGAAAATAAAATGAAACAAATATTGTTGGTATTTTGTTTTTGTAAACTTTATACATTCTCAAATTTTATGTCAGTTCCATTTTCTCATTACTTATTCTCACAAAAAGTTAAGATGGTGTTTCTTTTTAATTGTTCAACAACAAATTAAGTTTTGTGAGAAAGGTAGGTGGTGTTGTTTAAAGAAGACGGTGAGAATATTTTGGTTATTTTTTTTTTTAATGTTTTGACAAAGACTAAGGGTGAGTTTTGGGGAAGAAGAAGAAGTGAAAATGACTTTTTTATTCTCATGTGCATGTCATGTGATTTAACTTAACGAACTTTTTTAACGGTCAATAGTAGGCAGGACAACAGCTGTGCACTTTCACATGAGTTAGGGAGGATCAGTGTAAATTTCCAAAGAAAATGATGATCGCTGTGATTTCGTGCAAACTACATGGATGATCCTTATAATTTATTGTATTGAATAATAAAAGGATTAAGTGTTATATTTTATAAAAAGAATGTATATCTGTTAAAAAATTCCGCCATCAAATTTCATAAATAAAATGGTATATTAAAATGATTTAATGAAATTGTTTTCTAGGTTTATCAAAGGTCTACTTTTTTTACACAATATAAAATGTAACCCTCTATTATGTAATATTATTTTAGGTTTCCTCAATCAGTTACTTTTGTATATCATGTTTTCAATTTTATGAAATTTGTCGTTTTAATGAATTACAAATCCTTCATAAACATTTCGCAAACATTCTTCGGAAACATGACAAAATTGAAACACTTATATAAGTTGTGTTCATTAAGTAATTGAGTTATCTTAAAGCAATTCAAAGACATTAAACTTTTCAACAAATTATTATCACACTAATTATAAGCCTCGTCAATAAACATAAACAAATAATGTTTACCCTGACGAGTATTATTATTTTTTGTCCTTAAAAAAGGAAAAAGAAAAAAAATCAGAGCATTAAGTTAGAATTCGAAGACTTTAGTGTCACAAGGATAAAGAAAAATCTTTTATATCACAATACAAAGTATATTCAAAACTTTGGTGGCTAATTTATGAAAAGTAAAACTTGGAAATATTAGAAAATAAACTAAAACCCTAACTGGCTTTCTCACTCATATTCCGTCCCTTTGCTTAACCCCTTCGCTTCATCTCTGCCGTCAACGGCATCACCGCTTTCCGCCGTTCGACCGCCACTTCTAGAAACAAACGATACCCAAGCTCATCTCACGTGGCAGGTAATCATTTTGAAATTTTTAATATTGAGAACCGTAATTTAATGAAATCAACTATTCGTTTAGTTTTTAAAATTAGGGTTTATCAATTTTCCTTACTAACTAGCTTGTTAATTCAACGGTATAATGTTTATGTTGTTTGAATAATGCTTAAATATATACGGAACAGATAGGATCAAATGGTCGTATGTTTTGTATAGAATGTTTAATTGTTTATCCAGGGCTTTATTTGTGTAAATATTTTTGGTATTAATTGTTATCAGTATGCATAAAAGATATCATTTTTATTAATTATAAACCTTAATGTTTGATTTTTGAACAGTTGAATATTTGAAGTAAGTACAAAAATGCAGAATGATGAAGTTATATGGCAAGTTCTCAGGCATAAGCACTGCAGTTATATGTCCAAGTAAGTCTCGGGCGGTTTGCTTTTTCATTTTAGGGTTACATGTTTTTTAGATGTATTTACCTTTATCGAAAATTTATTATATGTATCAAACTTTAAAACCTGTTATTGGATATTTGTATGTATCCATCTAATCTCTTAGAGTTGTAAACCAGCCAGTTTTGATGACGTTCACGTCAACAAAAAATATGGGTTACCCGATGAGAAAATAACTGGATGCATACAATAGCAATAATTGAAAGTTTGATACATATGAAACAAACATATTTGGCGGCAAAGTTAGATACATTCATAAAAAGTGTGGACCTTTATTTTACGTAGTACTTTGGATGTTGATGAGAATTTATGCCGTTCAAACGAGAAGAAAGCTACTTGTGTTTCGTAAATGGTTTTGTGGAAGTTTCTGATACTGATGCCTTTATTTTTTTATAAATATAACAGAATTACAGGTGGGATATTTTGTCGGAACCCTTACAATTTGACTGGAGTTTGTAACCGAAGCTCATGTCCACTCGCTAATAGTCGTTATGCTACAATCCGTGATCATGATGGTATGGTTATTAACATTGTTGTAGATTGGTGTGGTGATTTAATGATTTTTATTACTAATGCAGGATGAATTTCCATTTGTTGTTTTCTGATCTTACCGTCATAATCCTGTTTTTTGCAGGGGTCTTCTACTTGTATATGAAAACTATAGAGAGAGCTCATATGCCAAACAAGTTGTGGGAAAGAATTAAATTGCCTCGCAATTATGAAAAGGCACTTGAAATTATTGACACAAATTTGGTATATTAACATCCTTAGCTAGTTAGCTTGTTTCAACAGTTTTGATTATATTCAAAATGTTATATGAAAATATTCAAACTTCAAATTATAATCGCGATCGTGTAAATTGTATTGACAGATGTACTGGCCAAAGTTTCTCGTGCACAAGGCAAAACAAAGGTTGACTAAAATGACACAGATGCGGATACGCATGAGGAAACTTGCGCTCAAGACCAGGTTGGCTATATCTTTCCTATTTCGTTTCAGAAAATAGTTTTGCATTTTTAACGATTTATCTATTTCATTTCATAATATCGATCGTAATCCCTCTCTGGCTGTGTTTACGTATATAGAGAGAAGGTAATGACAACTCCTAGAAAAGAAAAGAAGAGAGAATTGAGAAGAGAAGAAAAGGCAGAACGGGCAGCAGTTTTGGAAAAGGTTACATTTTTAACCATTTGTGATTTTGTCTGACTTTTATAAAGCTTTTTATACTTCTAAAGAGAATTATACTTCTGCAGAATATTGAGAAGGAATTGCTTGAGCGTGTGGAGAAAGGGATGTATGGTGAAATATATAATTTTCATACAGAAGCGTACATTAAATTTCTTGATGATCATGAAAGACAAGAAAAGGATGTAAACGAAGATGAGATAGAGGTTAGTCATAGGAGTATAGGTTTTATGTTGTTTAATTAGCTATACATAAGCATTCAATCTCTCTGTTTCATTTTTCTAAATGCGTTTTTGTTAAAACAGCTGGAAACTGAATTTGTTGAAGCTGATTATGAAGATGAAGACGAAGACGCAATGGAGGATTTCGATGGTCGTCCAACTGAAGAAGACTCAGATGATGATGATAGTAAGTTTTCTTATTGATGCTCGTGTAATTGAAGCCAACAATCTTTAATTAGTAGTATCACCTTATATTCTTATAAACCATGAAAATGTTAATAGTGTCAGATGTATGTATTTTGTATGGATGATAAGTCAATAACGTTGTAATGATCTATGGTAGATGTGATGGATGATGAAGATGACGATGACGATGAAGCAGCAGAAGTGGTGGTGCACCGAAAAAGGGGAAGGCCAGATTCCAAATATGCTCTTAAGAAAAAGGAGAAAGATGCTAAGAAGAAGAAAGGAGTAATTGTCGAGGTACTTGCTTTTTAACGACAGACCATCAGTTTATTCAATTTTATAAAAAATTAAAATGTGGTTTCGTGTTTGATATGAATGTAAATCTGATATCGTGTTGATTTGGTAGGTTGAACATGAAGATACAGATAGAAGGCAGAAGGCAATTGTATGAGTGTGAACTCGTCGTTGGCTTTTTTAGCTTGTCACATTTACAAGAATGGCGCATGCATTTATTTATTAACAGATCTCAAAAGGGTGCGGATATTATCTGGATGATGTGTTGTAAAAGTTTTGAAATTTTTACCTTTTACCTTTGTTATTTTCTAGGATGATCTTTTTGAAATTTTTGCAAGCACCAATGAGCAAATTAATTGAGACGATTTATCGATTATTTGGACCCTCTGCTACATCAGATAGTGTTATATGGTCGGAATTTGGAAATGTCGGTAGCTATACTGCAAATATTTTCATCTCATGAAAGATTATTTTGTAATGCTTAAATAAAACTTATTAATTATGATCTTTTTTTATTATTCATATACAACCATGTCCAATAGTCTGAACGTTAGGGGTGTTTAATATTCGGTGTGAAATCGAATTAAAAACTGAATTCAAATTAATATACATATATTTTGGTTCTGTGTATGTGAAAAGATAATTCTTTTTGGTTTGTTTGCACTTTAAATTTCACTTAATAATGCTTAAATGTATTTACTTTGTATGATGTAATCTTACATATTACGAGCTTTGTTCGCTAATGGTTATTTGGTTAAATTATGATATTTTATGGTTTTTTGGTTTCTTACATTTTATGGTTTTAACTGAAATTGAATCGAATTCGAATTCGGTTTTCGGTTCGGTTTCCAAATATGAATTCGGTGTTCGGTTCAATTTTTGACTTTGCTCTTAAAAATTTCAAAACCGAATGAATCAAACTGATTAAACCGAGAAAACTGAAAATCATACCGATGAACACCCAACTAAACAGTTGTGTCACCTTAATGGCTGTCCAACAGTTTAATCCACTAAACCATGTCGTTTCGAGAAATGACACTGATCTGCGAAACCAATACACCAATCTTTAGGAGAAAAAAGAAAAAAAAAAGAGAAGGATAAAAGGTCACGTGAGTGAGAGCATGTGATGCGTTAAAGTCAAAATGTTTGACTAATTCTCTTCAAGAGATACAAGGTCACAACGTGGACAGTTTTCAGGTTTCACAATCAGATCAAAAAATATGGCAGAAATTGAAAAGGTTGACGACGATACAGATAAAGTCAACGAAGAGGTTGTACGGATATTAATAAAGGCATCGGAGGAACTTGTTGATAGAGTTGAGCTTTCTGGTCACCAATTAAAGTTTCTTCCGGAAGCATTTGGGAAACTAACAAGTCTAATTCATCTTAATCTTTCCAATAATCACTTACAGGTTCAGATTTCAGTTCTTAAATTAACTGTTTGTATCTACATCTTGTTTTGTATGTATATATTTTTTGAGTTGTTATATTATTTTGATTGCTTTTGTAAACTCCGTAAGTCCTGCTTAAAAAATTAATATTCGATTCAGTTGTTCGAAAGCTTATTTAATTCCAATTAGAACACACTAATTATGCCTTAACAAGCCTATTTTATATAAAAGTGTGTATTTTAAAACTACTAGTATATGTAATAATAGGATTTGAACACAAGACTCAGGTATAAATAAACTTACGGGAGTTCGAGGTTGAGCTATGAAACTATGAAAGGATCTATCGAGCCCGTAAACAAGCAACTCGAGCTTGAAAAATCAGTTTTGTGATCATTGGGTAATCTGATAACCTATTAATCAGTTTACTTGATGATGTGGCACCCACATAGCATTTTTAACTGGCTATCGCATAGATTATAACATTAGTGATCATATGCGTAGAAAAAAAAAGTATGTGTAATGAGTTTTTTGAGAAGTTCGTAACATTTATATAACCTTAACTTTAAAAAGTATTTGTTGTGAAACAGGTGCTTTCTGATTCCATTGCAGGACTCGTGAAACTTAAAGAACTCAATGTTTCATCCAATCTTTTGGAATCCTTACCAGATTCCATCGGCTTGTTGACCTCTCTCAAAATCTTGAATGTATCCAGCAACAAGCTTAGCACCCTTCCCGAAAGCATCGCCTTTTGCAAGTAATTCTTTTACAACTTTCCACTTATTTCGATTACAATTTTGACCCGGTTGCCCAAGCCGATCTGACTGCACATTTCGCCACCTCTAGGCTATACCATGAGGCTTGGGGCGTTATATATATATGAGTAATTAAAATTTGGCATTGATTTTTATGAACAGGTCGTTGGTAGAATTATATGCAAGCTTCAATAATCTTATATTCTTGCCAACAAACTTCGGTTATGGACTAGTAAACCTTAAAACACTCACAGTCAGCCTTAACGAAATCCGTTTCTTACCAACCACCATTAGTGAACTCGAATCTTTAAGGTACCTAGATGCTCATTTCAATAAGCTCCATGGACTGCCATCTTCAATTGGGAAGTTAACAAATCTCGAATTTTTGAACTTGAGTAGCAATTTCAGTAATTTGACTGAGTTACCCGACACCATTACTGATCTTGAAAACCTTAAAGAGCTGGATCTTAGTAATAACCAAATTCAGGTACTTCCAGAATCATTTGGTCAACTTCAAAATCTTAAAAAACTGAACTTGGATCAGAATCCACTTGTGGTACCTCCGATGGAGATTGTGATGGAAGGAACTGAGGCTGTAAAGAGTTTCATGATCAAATGGCGGCTTGCAAATATAGCTGCTGAAGAACAAAGGCGTGCAGTTGAAGCAAATGTCGGCAATCAGGATGGATGGTTGGCTTGGGGAACCAACATGGTTAATTCGTATATTGGTCAAGGTAAATCGTCAAATTCTAAAGATTCATACTTGGATCAGTTACTGTAATGTAATAAAACTTTGTGAGTTACTTTAGAACATGTAAAAAAGTGTGTATGATGGTAGCTTATGGTGCTTAAAAACGTACTGCTTGTTGTAATAAATGTAATATCAATGAACTATATCCGAAAAATTATGATCAGAAGTCTTGAATCAATATATTACATAATGAAGACCATATTGAACTTTCGATTCTAAGGGGTGCTAAACAGTCGAGTCAAGCTCATGATTTGCAACTCGAATAGTTTAGACTATTCGAGCTCAGTCTAATAGCTCGACAAGTCTTTACAATCCGGATGAGAGCTCGGATTGATAAAGGTGTAAGATCGATTGAGCCCAGCTCAAAAAACTCATATATTTATATAAATATTTCTCAATAACAAAAATAGTTCAAATATATGTACAAAGTGAATCCAATTACTAAAATCATGGAAATATATATACATATATAGATATATAAGTTAAAATAAAACATTGTTAGAAATCTTGTTAATAAGACTAACAATAATAAATTTCAAATTACATGAATATACTATATGTTTCTAGTTCAATTTTTAACGGGATCGTACCCGACCAATCTCAATTTACTCGATAAAAACTCAACTCTGTATGGCTATGCTTGTACATACCAGCTCATTTTTGCTCCGATTCACAATTGACCACCAATGAGACAGACTTGACCCGTTGTTGTTTCCGAAAAATACGCAAACACCAAACCAGTACGGCAAATTAGGTTCGAGCTTTCTATAGAACATTTCAATGGCTCATCAATTGTGCTAATCTTGTATTTTATGTACCTAACTGGAGGTCAAGAAATGACTTGACAGCTAATTGGCTAAAGGTTCGAATTTTACACTATCCGATTAGAGGTTTCCCACCGACCAATTAAACCAAATTGGAGGGTGAAGCACCCCAAGATTCCCCACTGAAAAGAAACCATCATACACTTCCTACTTTCCTTCTTTGTTCTGTTAACTACTACCTATTACCCTATCTTTCATCAATCCCATCTTTTATATGATTTCCAAAATGGGTATCATTACAAAAGCCTTAATTCCAATTGGGTGTCCATCAAAATCAAGAATACTAAAAGTAAAGGTATCTCTTTTCTACACAGCTGTTCATTTATTTGCCTTTTTTTAATTACCCTTTTGAATTGGATGATGAAATCTGAACAATGGTGGTGAAATAGTTACAAAGTTTGTATCTTTTTTGAAATTTAGAAGAACCAAGTTTGACTTTAAAGGTCAAAGTTGAGGGTTTTGATTTTTGTGTGTAGCTGGAGTGGACAAAAGAGAACCCTTTAGTGAAAAGAATAAGATTGTGGAAGTGGTTTGGTACATTTAATCAAATGCCAAGAAATGATTATGTGTTTAATGATTACAAGAACTTGCCCAGAGTTTTGCTTTTTGAACCTGGTGGTTCTTCTGCTGAGGTATCATCATCTTTAATCTTAATCCTCAACACAAACTTATATTGGGAAATGTTTATGTTTCAAAGTTGTTGACCAATCATCTTTCTTGTTCAAATGTAAGATTGTATCCAAGTTAATGTTTTTTTAATATTAAAAATTGATAAAAACATTAATTTGTATTTGCATGTTGATATTGGTTTCAGTATGTTGGTTGATGCTCACTGACCTCCCGAAACTTAATCATAGATATAATATGCTTAGGCTTATATTGATGGTGGAAATAATTTTAGACCTTGATTATTTGAGAAATCATCATTTCAGATCATCGCGAACAACTTTTATAAATCTGGAAATATATGCTCAGGATTAGACTTTTTTTTAGAAGTATTTGTCTATCAATTTGACTGAGTAAGAAAGTAGGCTAGATATGTTCCAGAAAACAGTAGATAAACACACACATTAAGAAAATGGATGTATTTTAGATTATCGTTCAATTCATACAATGAGTCTTTTAGGTAGTCTGATTATAATGCTGGAATTCGGGCTGTTATCATTTGGCTCAGTCAGTTTGACGGCCCTCAAGACCTTTCTGTGGGCTTGTGGCGGGTTATGTAAAAAGTATATGTCTGTTTGAAGTTGGCGCTTCGTTCTGTGCTTCCTATGTTCCCAGTATTACATGTATGAATTGGCCAACTGTGTTATTTGTTCCTCGTCATATTTGAATCAAGACGTGATCCGTTGAGTCGATAATGTCTCTTTCCGTGTATTGATCTATCTTATAGATCATGGTCATGAGCCTGTATAGACCTTGTTATTATTGTCTCCTTTGGATCTTTTAATGTGTAGAATTATGACATTATTTTCTTTGGATGAATTGACACCTTTTTTTCATTTAAAAAGAACAAACAAATGATCGTTTAGTTGAATTGGCCTTGTGTGCTATCTTATTTACACGTTAAAAACAAACTCCGATCATTTGTGCATCATTTGGAAGCTTATTTACAGGTTCTTCTTTATGGTGGGAAAGTTATTTCATGGAAGAATAGTCAAGGCGAAGAATTGCTTTTTATGAGCAGAAAGGTAACATACACTTATACTGTTCTACACACACATAGCACAATCAATACACGTGCATACAGGGTTTGATCTCTACATATCTATGTATAATAAACATACGTATCTCATTAATAACCACATACTCCATCTTTACTAATGAATTATGTCATGCTCGATAGGCTGCAGGAAGGTCTCTTAAAGGAGGAATATCCGTTTGCTTTCCACGGGTAAGCCATATTGAGCATGGTCGAACCAGTTTTCTATAGGTGGTAATTGCAGCTAGTTTACCTAGATTTGGGTTGATATGCTTTATACCTCCAACGAATCAAATTGGTAACTTTGAAAGCTTCTGTAAAAATGAAACGGGTCAAGCGGGTTGAAAGTGCCAATTTTGTTCAGATATATACAACCTCCTAAATTGATTAGCTTTTGTAATCAAATTTGATGCGTGTATTATGATAAGACTCATTTATATGAACAGTAGCCTTTTGGGTGGTCAACTCAACTCTATCCATTTTGACCCATATTTTCTTAAACCTGGTTTTCCAATTACCATCCTTACCCATATTGCAACCTCTAGCTTTTTCTACGGGGCCACTTACCCCCCCAGAACACAACCTGATTTGATATACAGCCTGCTAAACCGGACACTATCGTAACCTGTTTAGGTACACGGGTTGGCGGGGTGATTGGTCAAATGGGTTGAATTTGGCGGATCAGAAATCCGTATGTTTATTTTTTTTCTTCATATTATCATGTTCTTCAATCCTTGCAGTTAGGTAATATGGGGATTATGAAGGAGATTAATTCATCAAAGAACTACGTGAAGTCATTAGATAATGTCCCTTTGCATCTCCTTCCTACGGGGAACCCATCCTCTGTGGATCTAACCTTAAAAACATCAGCAAATAATTCGAATATCTGGCCATGTAGGTAATACAATGTCTTTATTAACTTGAGTTCAGTTCGTCTTGGCCATTCAACACTTCATTTTGGCAATCTAACATTTTTGTTTTTGTTAAATGCAGCTTTGAATTTCGCCTTCGTGTTGCTTTGGGCCCAAACAAGATATCCATGACGTCTCATATCAAAAATACCGATAACACGTCCTTTTCATTCAAATTTACTCTGCGGAACTACATATCAGTATCTGATATAAGGTTTGCTTTGTGAATTTCAAACAAAGTTCCAAGCTTTAATAGTTCACATCGAATATCTAACATAGGTTTGCGTTTTCAGTGAAGTCAGAGTTGAAGGATTAGAAACACTCGATTTTCTTGATAATCTGCAGCAGGGAAAAAGGTGCACAGAGCAACCAGATGCTCTCACTTTTGATGGAGAGGTTGATATACTTATATACATTCCATATGCCTACATGTGTCTGTATATATATATAGGGGGCTGATCTACAGGGAAGGGGTAATCTTGGAGGAAGCAAATATGGGCCGTCCGTTAACATTCATCACGATGAATGTTAATTAACATTCATCATGACCAAATTAACATTCATCGTGACCAAAATTAACATTCATCGTGATGAATGTTAACGGACGGCCCAGATTTGCTTCCCCCTTCCCCCAAGATTACTCCTTCCCTCTGGATCATCCCCCTCTCTCTATATATATATATATATATGCATAATTTGATGAACATGTGATTTATGTGTTATTGTTTGATAGGTTGATCGGGTTTTTACAAATACACCGGGTAACATAGCCATTATAGACCATGAAAAGAAGAGGACAATTGTGATACGTAATTATGGTCTCCCGGATGCTGGTATTCTTTCAAATTAAAATTTAATGTATTTTCTGATCATGTTCTTCGGTTCTTTAACTTCGAGAGTTACATCAGAACTCACATTTATGTATTTGTTTTATAAGGTCCATGTCAAAAACAGATTGTGTTACTTTACATCCAATTTCATATCGAAATGCATAATTTTGTATTCTGTAACCGTAAGATTCGTGTTAAGAATCTCTATGTTGTCAAGATTCACGCTCATACCCATAATTTGCAGCATTTCAATTCCAAAAATATCATGCAGATTTGTGTTTTTTATCATTATAATTCATCTCAAAACAACACATTTCCATTTTTACCAAGAAGATTAGTGTTCAAATGTTGAATCTTGTATTCTTTAACTTCAAGGTTGTATCAAAACTCAGGTCTGTGGACTCCATGGGACAACACATCTAAAGCAGCACTTTCCGGTTTTGGAGACGAGGATTACAAGATGATGCTATCGGTGGATTCTGGTGTTCTTGAAAAGCCGATCATCTTAAAACCTCTGGAAGAGTGGAAAGCGTATCAAGAACTTTCAGTTATCTCTTCAAGTTACTGTAGTGGCCAATTGGATGCTAAAACGGTTGCGTTCTATGCCAAACCTCACCAGGTACCGCCAGTGCGTTAGATATATATGGGTTCCTCGTGCTCGAAAAGCCAATAAGTCAACTTTTGGTTTTATATATTTACAGGTTTGATGAAAACCTCAAGCTTTCAAATTATTCTACAAGTAGGTTGCTTAGTTCCTAGTGCTGTGTTATACTGTTCTTTTACTAATAATTTGGTTGTTGGTATCACATAATGAGTTGAACGAACTTCGCTAGGTCGCAAATGATTTGTTAATTGCTTCTTTAAATTAATAAAAATCAACTTGATTTCAAATATGATAATGTGTAGATCTTTCGATCAGTTGTGTACAAATGTCATGTTTAAAAGGCTCAAAGAAACCATTAGGTGAAGTTGTATTCTAACGTTTAGTTGTCGAATGTACGTAATGTTGAAAAATTATATTCAAAAACATATTGATTAAGAAGTATGGTAGTAGTTGGACTCATTGGCTTAAGAACTCAATCAATGTGATATAATTTGGTAATTTCTGACTAGTTTTCGTGTTTTTTATTTGAGCCGACTATTTAAAAAAACAATAAAAAACATATTGATTAAACATCATCAGAACCTCATAACTTATATATTTTGTATGCCAAAATCTTACAAATTCTTTATCAAAACGATTAAATATATCATCTAAAGGATGAAAATAAGTTATTAACTATTAGATAGTGACATAAACCAATTAGTGATTGCTTAAGCTTGTATACTTCTTAATTCAACTATTACTCTAGTTGCTAAAAAAATGTCGATTAAACATTATTTGTCTATTTTTAATAAAAAACGATGTAACAATGTTATCCAAACTAATTGAAACAACGAGACAACTTATACGCGAAAACTCTTGTTAATCAAATATGAACTTTTGATGCAAAACTAATAACTTTATCATCTTCTTCGCGTAAATGTGTTTCGCTTTTCAGAATTTTACGAAGTAACTTTGAAAGTGAGTATTTTTTTATTTTATTTTTGTAGAAATGTGAAATTTTAAGGTGCACATCTATATCTATATTCTATACCAAGACAAGAGGATTAATAATAAATAGGTTTATTTAAATTAATCGGGTATAAACTGGAAATAATAGAGAATAGAAGGGTTGAAACTTGAAAATGTTAAATGATAAAAGAAGAAGAGAGGTCCCTTTCAAAAAGATATGGTGTTCGTTTGTTATCTGCAAGTAAACATTCTGGATTTAATCATGCGCCACGTGTGGTTATGTATGAATAGGGACAATCATGACCGTCCACCGCTCATGACATACATACATACCGTAGTTTTTGCAGTTTAATATAATGACTACAGTACTATGTAGTTTGTACTCTACTGTTTGTATTAATCGTAGGTATCTAGTATTTGTACACAGACAGTTGTCGGCCACTCGTGCTCTCTCCATACTTGCGGCTTTCTCTGTTCACCCGTTGACTTCCTGACTATATTCACACGCTTCTAAGACCGGTTGCAGTGGATCCATACGGTATCGTGGAGCGACCACGGCAGAGTACAAACCTTGCCTGAGGGTCGTCATCACCGGAACCACGACGAAACAGTAGAATCCACTTCTTTTTTTTTCTTCCGATCTTTCCTACGCCTAAACTAAAAACAAAAACAAAAAAAAGTTCTAAAAACTATAACGATCTGAGCTTTAAATAATAAATAATTATAAAAATCGAAACGTGGCAACGATTTTGAAACAGAAATAAATAAAAAAATTTAAACATATTTTACACTTATAAATACATAATAGCCACTTATACAATTCGCATCAAATTTATATAACGTGTACATACACAATCACAAATATTTAAAAAATGGAAACCATTAATCGTATTAATTGTATTTATGTATATTCTTCGAAAAATGACAAACTTATATCAATTTTACAATCACGCGTCGACAAAGACAAATAACGTAACGGGGCCGAAAATTCACGCTTGAAAGAAAAACACGTAGTAACTACACAAGAACGAATTATGAAGGTGTCAGGCAACATTTGATGGATGACTACTTTTTCGATAATCCGAACCATCCCCCTAGCATGTTAAAAAAACGTTTTTGAATGCGTCAGGAGTTCTTTATTTGAATAGTACAAGGTATTACCAATTACTCTATTGAACCTATCGTCGACCATTTTTCGTATTTTAAACAACGTCCATATGTACTTGGGCGGCTAAGATTTACTTCGTTACAAAAGTGTTCGTCCGTCATACGGCAATCGGCATACAAAACGTCTTCGGATATATCCGATCAATACTTACAAATGGCTGGAAAGACGTCCAATCGTCTTAACAACTTCTATAAGTTCATATTCGATTTATATTTGGAGAAGTACCTGAAAAGGACGAGAGCTAATGATATTACTCGGCTATACAAAGTATAGGAAGAGAAACATGGTTTCGTTATAATGATCTACAACATTAACTGTATGCATTGGCTATTGAAGAAAACTGCACAAATGAATAGAAATGGCAATACACAATACGTGATCATGAATAACTGCAGTTGAAAAGGCCGAATGCTAGTGATACTGTTGGCCTATACAAAGCACACGAAGATAAAATATGACTTCGTTGGAATGATCAACATGATTAACTGTATGCATTAGTCAATGAAGAACTGCACAAATGCATGGAAATGGCAGTACACAAGAGGTGATCACGAAAACTACACTTGAGAAGGACAAGTCCTAGTGATATTACTGGGTTATACAAAGCACATGAAGAGAAATATGACTTCGTTGGAATGCTCGACAACATTAACTATAGGGATTAGCCATTGAAGAACTACACAATGCATGGACATGGTAGTACACAAGGGCACGGGTCTACCCATGCCGTTTAATGTGAATGAGAATAATTACACAAAAATGTATTATCTCGCCGACAAAATTTTCCACGTTCAGTGACGTTTACAAAGGCGTATTCGTGTCCTACTAACCAGAAACGAGTTTAAAAAATTCCAAGGAGATGCACAAAAAGGATATATAGTTGACCTCCGGTGTGATTCCTGGTAGGTGTGAAATAATTAATTGTTGTATTAGAACAATGAGCGTGAGCAAGATTCGGAGAACAATGTACACTTTTATGATATTGCGCAACATGATTCAAGAAGATAATGAATTTGCAATAAGTTCGATTTAGGGAGAGTTTCTCGCGCATCCGTTTAACTTGTCTGTGGTGGATCTAGGGAAAGAGTCGCAATGCGTTAAGCAAGTGTAAATGAAACATTTTATAAAGCGGTGCATGACAGATTACTAAACGGTCTCAACAAGCACATTTGGAAGCTTACACCCAACTTTTAACAATATGACTGTTTATTGGAACGTTTTTTTCATTGTAAGAGCTTTTTATTTATCAACGAAGTGTTAATTTTAATTATTGTATCTTTAGTTTTATTTAATTTAATTAAGTGTAGTTGTGAGAAAAAGGATTACAATGTGAATTCCACTTTATAATCATAATTGTCACTGCGAACCGTTGTCACATGATTAGTAATTAAGCTTGACGTGACTCGTAATAATGTCACGACTACCTGTCATCACTCAAAGTGGTTGAAAATTACTACTACTAAATAAAAAATAATCAAACAAATTAGTAAGGATTTCGGAAAAGAAAACAAGTTTATGTTTCCGATTCACTCCCTAGATTTTGTGTGAAAGTTTCTAAGTTAGAACTAATGTTTTGTACATAATCGTGAAATGTAATGTCCGTCCAACGAAAAGTTCTCCAATAAGATCAATCGTACCTTAACTTAAAATCTAAGAATACCGTAATCGAAAATTGGACCATATTGGTGTCGGTTTGGAAAAAGTTAAGTTTTTCCGAGTTAATGAAAAAATTGGTTTAGACAAAATGAGATTTTTACCAGAGTTGTATCGAGTATCTTATCAAGTGTATATACCTTGGTTCCGTTGAATGTCAAAATTAAATATAAAAATTTAGGTTGATCGATTTGGAAAATCTTTAGAAAATGTAATTCAGTGTTATCTAAACCAGATAATTCATCTTTTTCTTTTTCATATTAAAAAGGAAAAACTTTAATAGTATGAAAATAATTAATTGATTAATATGTTATGAGTTCAAGTTTTAATTAAGATAATAAATATATATTTTTATCTTACTTGTAAATATTGTGTTTGTTAAGTTATAGATTTGCCGCTTCAAAACGTTGTATTTAACAAGATAAATATAGTAATTTTTAGACATGAAAAGGTCTAATTAACAACTAAGAACACTCCAACAGATTCTAAGAAGTTTTTTTTTACTAAAATGATGTAAGAGCTTTTATCAGTAAATTTTTTGCTTCAAAGATAAAAGTCATTTATGTATCTATATAAAAATATTAGAATGTATAAAATCAGCAAAGCAAGATAGAACATTTTTTTCCTTACACTTTAATAATTTTATATAAATAGAACATTTTTTGCATTAAAATGAATAATATAAATATATTTTTTAGAAAAAGCTTTTGACATCAGTTTAGTAGAAAACTTTATAAAAACTTATAGTTAGAGTAACATCTCGTGTTAAATTTTAAATTAACAGAAAGATGGATGAAAAATAAAGGAAAAATGAGATACGCCGGCAGAAAGGAAAGAAAATGATATGATGATGTTTAATGAGCAGAAAAATAGGCGGCGGCCCGGTCATTTTTTATGTATTTCATATTACCAGACACCATCATTAACCTTTTTTCTTCCGTTCCCGTCACCTCATTATTTTCTACATACTGGATATCTATCTCATGTCAGACTAATTTACTTCTCCATTTCGTCCTTGTAAATAGTGTAATTTGTTTCAAATTTATCGCTACAAAAAATATATAATTCAAAAAATATTATTATTATAATATAATAGTTTTATCTATATTTTTTACACATTATTTTATGATATATAAATACATTAAAAATAATTAAAAGAATTCAATACATTAGTATATAGAAGTCGACGATTAAAATTAAAGAAAAAAGAGTTTAATTAAAATTTTGAGACGAAACAAATAATTTAAACTTACGTGTTCGCAAATCCATTAATTGTTACACATCTTAGAGGAAACTGTGATGATGTACAAAAATAAAAAATGCAATTTTTATGTCAAATAGTATAGGAATGTAATATAGTCATTATTTATAGCCTTTATAAACTAAACTTAAAGTTATACATAATTTACTCACTCCTTTAAAAAAAAATTCTTTATTCATCTTATTATTGACCCTGTTATATGTCACACTTTATCTAATTATTCATCTTATTATTGACTGTACATTATGATTATTAACCGTGTTATATGCCACACTTTATTCATCTTATTATTGACTGTACATTATAATTATTGACCGTGTTATATGTCACACTTTATCTAATTAGTGATGTTTGTCATCTTTCATAAAATTATACGTGTTGCATGTTTCATCCATCGTAATATCATCCATGAAAAAACAGAGAAAAATAATTGTCAAAGTATTTACATTCGATATACGAAATACAAGTTTTGATATTCGGTTTGTATCTTTTTATTTGAAGATCGAAGTTTCTATTAGATTAAAATAGTAGGCCACAAGATGGAGCAAAAAAAACCCCCAACGAATAGAAGTTTCAAGAAAAGAAAAAACATACGTAACTGACGAAAATAAAAAGAGAAACGAAAAACTGAGGCCAACTTTACTAAATGTCAAGAACACCAAAGGAATGGACGATATATTAAACCAAAAAGATCGCTGCCGGTCCACCGATAAGTTTTCTTTTGACGGAATTTATTTAAAAAGATTCATTTAACATGTTACATTACGTTTAAAAAGTTGCGAAGTATATATATATATTATATGAAAGGGGTCATTTTTACTATAGTAGTCATTTTAGTTGTCGTGTGGACTTTTTGTAAATAGGTTCACAATTGATAAAATCAAAGAAAATGAGATAAGTAGTAGATGTGATGCGTAGATGAAGTGGTAACACGCAACAGAAATATATTTTTTTCTTTTTATGTTCCGTTTTTACTTCTTTTTTTTTTTTTTCTTTTTTCATCTTTTTCACTTTCCTAAGAATTTTGAATTTTAATTATTTTTTTTCATGTTTCCTACTACAAAATAATTCGTATTTTGTAAATTTTTTCTTAATTTGTTTTGCCAAAAAAATTGATTGCAAAATTTGCATAAAAGATGTATATTTTTTAACAACATCTGCAGCTTGAGTGTTAATAGTATTTATTTTTGACTTGGACGTCTTGGGTTTGAGTCACGATAGTTACAATTTTTGATAGCTTTTTATTTCGTTCCAAAACATGTCTATCGGACATATTCGTTCTATTCAGTTATTCAATCATTATGTTTATTTATGCAATTTTATTCTTCGACTTTCGTTATATTAAATTTCATACTCTGTTCGTAAAGATAATATTTCAATCAAATGGTTTTTAAACCATAACACGTAATATGGAAAGAGCGGGAATCGGTTAACTTAAAATACGTTTCAAAGATACAATTGTATAAGAAAAATTTTAAATTTAATAAATCAAATATTAATAGAATATTGTTAACAACCATATCCAACTTTTATAAAATAGATAACAGAACTTTGGTTGTGCATTCGCACAGCTAGAAATTACCTAGTACTCGTTTAAAATGACAAAAGAGGTGGACGTAATGAAAAGTAGTAAAAAAGTGAGAAATAAGATTGTCTATTTCAATCGAGACTCAATTTTCTAGTGAATATTTGAATCTAAATATTTCATGAATGGTACCGTACAGAGTTATAAAAATCATATATTCACAATCAATATTTTATTATCTTCGATTAGGGATTCTACAATCTATACTTTCGATAAACTTTTTTTTATGTTTTTTTTGTCGGGTTTTGAAAAGCGTACTGCATATTATCACACGTAATTTTGTGTATAATCACGTATAATTTATGATAAAAAATTAAAATTGGTAGACAGTTATATATAAATATTATATGTTAATTCACTCATGATTACAATTTAATATATATTCAAATGAATGATTATAAAAATTTGAAAATTTTCATTTATTTTCACCATTAATCACATATATTAGAATCTAATCAAGTTAATATTAATTTTATACATACAATTACTCTTTAATTAAATATGACTATATAAGGTCAGAATCACGTATGATTAAAATTATAACTAGTCAAATAAAATTATTTTTATCTTATTTAACTTATAATTGTTAATGTGATTATTTGCATGTGATTATAGTTAGTTATTTTAATTTAACATGTTATTTTGAATCAATGTTACTGTACATTAAATGTGATTTAACATTATAAATTTAAAACACTCAATAAAAATGTGAAAAAAAAATTCGTCAAATTATATCGTGTGATATATCTAATCAAAACTAAACAGACACTCATTTCAACGATCTTTTATAATTTTTAAAGATACAATTTGTAAAACTTATACTTGTTAAATAAAATATATAAATGGATATTTAAAACAAAGCAAACCTATTTGTTCCTTAATTTTCAAATCTTTAACATTAACTTTTGACTCTAATATAAATATAAATTCATATAAGACATATAGCGGGGTCGGGTGGACCTAGTCCCTTGCTTAATATGAAAATCTATTATGCAACTCTTATAACATTTTTCAATTTTTGTTTTTCTTTACATACAGATTCCTAACGAACTACATGATTTACAATATAAATAACTAACAATACTTTAGCTGCAAAACGCATGTAAACAATGGCAGATTCAATATTGATAGTGATCCTGATTTTTTTACCCGTAGTAGAATAAATGATTTTTGAAAGTTATTATATTACAAAACTAAATTATTTTACTACGTCAATCAAATTAACTCGTAATTAGAGTTGCTCTTACCTATAAAGTTCACCCCCTATATAAATACTACCAATCTAACAAGAAAAAAATTAATATATAATCAGACATGGTAATTTTTAATATGGTGTTAGAACAAGCACCCCTTCCTTATCTTATACATGCTTCCTTGTACATACATAAAAAATGTAATAGGACAATTCCTTCTTAATATAATGAACAAACTTTGTATAATGCTAAATTGAGTATTATTTTTGTCTTTATATATGGCAAGTATTAATGAGGTGAGAAGAACGGGGATATGGAAACAGAAACATGAAATCTAAAAAGGGAATTGCAGGGCAGGCTTTTGTGGAGTTACAGAGGGAACAACGCATGGATGGATGGAAAATGAAAGGTGAGAGGACTTCAATCCACGACATACATCCCTTACCTTACCACCTTAATTACCTCTTCATTTCATATTTGTACTCATATAATTATCAGACTCAACACGACCCCGCTATATGTCTTAATAAGAAAAATATAAGACATAGAGAGTAATAGTAATGGATACTAGCATAGTAGTTGCATCTGTGATAGATTGAAGAGATGTGTATTAATAACGCTCATGTCAACAACTCATAAGAATAGGGTCGTACTGTATACACTGACGTCTACTTTTTTAATAAATTTTTTTTGCCTTTTTATTATCTTTTTTACTTTGAAAAGATGTTGATTTGATGTGTGTTAGGTGTGTCAAGTATGCTGATTTGATGTGTGTTTGTGTGTCAAGTAGACCATGTTAGTGTATTTGGCCTATCCCTAAGAATATTATGAAAATGCTCGGTTTGTTTTGAAAGTGTCAATACATATTTTATAGAGAGTATTTGTTTATGTTATACGATATACAGTATATTTGAACTAAAGTTATGTAAATTTTGTCTATAAACTTCATTATCCACTAATTTTTTATTTATTAAAAACGATTTTACTTCAATAGAAAAAGTTATTTCAAAAGTTTTTTAATTCACATCTACACACCAACAAAACAAAAACCTTTTAGTTAAATTGTTAACTTATTTGCTCGAATAAAAACTTACTTAGTGATGCTATCGATGATTGTAGAAGATTCGTTTGCATTTCTTGAATCCCGCATAAGATCAATGTTTGTATTTGGCATACATATTTGAATCGATTACCAACACGTGTTAAGTTTTAATATTAGGGTATTCATGTTAATACTGCACATTTAGATACCACGTGATGTGGATATCAACAAAGAAATTTTTTTATCTTTATCATGTTCCAAGTCGATTCTTATATGAAGAAATGTTTGGAGTCGATGTCTTGTGACGCCTCAATCTGGTTCAAACTTAAATGAAATGAAGTTCTCTTTGAAAACCCAGAGAATTTCGAGAACAAATGGAGACTGAAAGTTTTTAAAAGGGTATGCTACATGATTCTTTCGTAAAATTTGAAATAGTGAAATCAGATTTTGCATGTGATAGCAGAGATGGCTAATTCAGTGATTCAAGAAGACATATTTACGCATATTCAAAGGCTATCAATCATTTCACTTGATTGGAAATATAATTCGTGTTTGAAAAAGATTGGGAAAGAAGATCATAAAGTCCAGAGATCGTGTCGATAATTGATGTCAGTTTTAGTGTCATTTTTTTGTGTTATTTTATTATGTTTTGCATTAGCCTAGTTTAATGCTCCATTCTTAGTAGTTTTTTCATACTTTTGATTTTGATCTTTTTAATATAATTTGCTCTATTTGTCAACAAGTTTGTAGTTTTTTAGACAAATACCAGATTTTCTAGAAACCCTGTAAAAAAGTTTTTGAAAATCTTTAAGACATTTGTAGGATTATTTATTATCTATTTTTATTTTTACTTTGTTTTTGCATAATTTGCTTCTAAAAGAAACTTCAATTGAAGCCTCTAGCTATAATAAATGATATTATATTATTTTTGGAGTAACGGGTGATTTTTGGGAAAAAGAAAGAAACGGAGGAACATGAGAAAAAGACAACACATCATAGGTTTGGTCTTTTTTGGGTATTCTTGTATTTATTACCATAATTCTTTCTATTATTGTATAAAACTAACACCTTTAATATATTACAATAGATTTTTTTATATTCTCTAAGACTACACATCATAGGTTTGGTCTTTTTTGGGTATCCTTGTATTTATTACCATAATTCTTTCTATTATTTTTATAACATTAACACGGTTATATGTTACAATAGATATTTCTATATTCTCTTTCTCTTCATTGCCTAGTGGTGACTGTTGGTAGGAGTAGTACAGTACTACTAATAAAGCTACAGGGATAATGCCCTTCAAACCCTCGACAACCCATCCCATCTCACAGGCTTGAATTCAATTCGTGCTTCCCATTTAATTGCACCATAATTCTACTAAAATAATGAAGTTATAAATTAAACATGTAACCATTTACGGTAAAACAAAATAATATTATTATCAACTTTATTAGTTTTAAATAATAACCACTACTTTCACAAACATATTTATGATGAATAGTTTATCAAGGTACCATAATATAAAAAGAAATGAACTTCAATGTTATTCACGAGACACACGATATAAGTACAAAACAGTTAATAACGCGTATATTAGTTGATAATGAGTAGGGGCATCTTTGTAACAAAAGGCCCAAAATCACGGGTTCAAATCTTGACACCCGCATAGCCACAACTGCTGAGTGAGTTAGCAGGGCCGTCCCTAAGTTTTCGGAGGTCCTGTGCGAAATCGTAAAATGAGGCCCGAATAATACTGATATAATAATTTTTCAAACGTAAATTATGAAACCAAGATAACTAAGTACCTTCTACGAGTCTCAGTGTAAAGTTTGCTTTTTGTGTCTACTTAAATTTTGGGCCCCTAAATTTGGGAGGCCCTGTACGCCGGCACCACTTGCACACCCTCGAGGACGGCTCTGTGAGTTAGATATGCCCATCATATTATGAATAGACAGTTAATTGTGAGCCGGTCTAAATTTCTGCTTATCAATATTTTGTCACAAAAAGTACATAACAGATATGTTGTACACATTTACTGTAAAATTTAAGTTACATTAGCAATTAATTTATACACTTTTATATTAATAAATAAATAAAGAAAATACCAAAATTCGGTTAAAGCATAAGTACACTTCAACATGAGAAGAACGAGGAGTGGTAGGGAAAAGAAATATATTGTGAATTGGACGGAATGAATTTCCAACCCCCATATTATGTGACACGTTTCCTTGTAATTCTCTTTCGTATATCTAATATCTTGTTACCGTACATTTAATAAATCTCCGCATTTCAGAAAAGAAAAGAATAGGAAAATAAAGAGAAAATTACCTATATAAACTATTCACAATTTAAAATACAAAAATAAACATTGTCAGGAAGTTTTTACGATTTTAAACACCGAAATCGCCGAAATGCAAAAAGCCATTCCAGCGATCCCGGCGATTTAAGAGTGCCAAATAAAAAAATGCCACGTGTCAAAATGAAAGAAGGTTGACCGAATTTTCAAAAAACCACAGGATGCCCGCCACGTGTTTTCATCAAATCGCCGAAAAGAGAAAAAATCCCGGCGAGCCCGGCGATTTCTTTTTGAATTCTCGAAAATCGTGAAACCGTGTATATGGCGATACATTGCGGTGGTTCTCCATTTTCATCCAAAAAAATAGAGTTTTAGGCGATTACAATTCCGGCAAACATATTCTTCCATTTTCTTAAAAAATACCTTCAAATCATTCGGCCTTTGTCAGGGTTTCGGTGGTGGCGGTTTGGTGTTTGTGGGTTTCGGGGGCTTTGGGTGGGGGTTGTGGTGGCGATGGGTTTCGTTATTGGTGGCGCTGGGTTTCGTTATTGGTGGCTTTGGTCGGCGGTGGAGACTGGGTTTTGGTTGCTTCTGGTGGCGGCGGTTGTGGAGGTTTAGGGTGGTGGCGGCTGTGGTGGGTTACGGTAGTGGTTTGGGTTAGGTTTAGGGTGGGGTTGGCTGGCGGCTGTGGAGGTTTAGGGTGGTGTTTTGGGTTAGGTTTAGGGTGGTGGGTTACGGTAGTGGTTTGGGTTAGGTTTAGGGTGGGGTTGGCTGGCGGCTGTGGAGGTTTAGGGTGGTGGTTGTGGTATGGGGAGGGTGGCTGCGGAGGGTGGTGGTGGTGGATGTAGGTGACGGTGGTGGCTGTTTTTTCTGTTTAACCCTTACTTGAACACAATGGGGGTGAACTACAATCGAGATGAGGTATAAAAACGATAAATTACTTAACTCGTATTAATTTCGACTTACTTTTTATGTGGTTTTTAGTATGTTATGTATAATTGCGTATTTAGATATACGAATTTGATAATTGTTGCGTTTGAATTAGATATAGATTGTGTATTTATATAAATGAATTAGATAACATTGATAATTGTTTAGAGAAGATTGTTTTGGTTTCAATTAATTATCGAGTGTGTGGCTTTTTGCGGTTTAAATTAGATAATTGTTTAGGAAAGATTGATTTGGTTTCAATTAGTTATATATTATAGATTATTGCGTTTTGATTGGTTCAGTTTGAATTACTTATATATTGTTGCGGTTTAAATAATTATATTTTGAAATTGTTATGTTAATTATGAACCCGTTAAGTTAAATTGTGTATTTATATAAATCAATTAGATATTAGATAAATGGGCAAGTTGTATTGGTCGTAATAATTGATATGATATCATTTGAAAAAGAGAAAATTACTCAAATGAACAAGTCAACATAAAAATTACAAAATAAACATTGTCAGGAAGTTTTTGTTGATAAACCGACGTCAAACAACTGTTGTGTTTGGGAATTTGGAATTTCATTATGAAGTGATTGAAAACTGGTATCTTTGTGGTATATAGATTGGGTTTGGAAAAAATTAGGGTTTTGATATGTTTGATCAAACCAAAATGGATGACGATATTGAGTGGATTGATGATATTGAGATGAGGGAATGCACAAATTTTGTTGTTGATTTGGATAATGAAAAACTGGGTTATGTGTACTAGGATTTTCTATTTGATTATTTGGTTGGGTTACAGAAGACTTAAGAACAAACAACTCTATTGGTTTTCCCCTCGTATTACCGGCAGCTTCTACAAAGAAAGAAACTTCGTCATCATCGGTAATTTCCATTGGATAATCGTTGGCTGATAGTTTATAAGATAAACTATATCCACGATTCATATCTATATTGAACTTCTTTTCCACATATGTCACCAACTTGTTGTAAGTAGTATTGGTGCTCAAGTTAACACCACGTCTAGTGGTACTTGTCACAAAAATGACCTTAACAACATCTTTATGAGAATTCATTTCCTGCACAAATTAAACAAATTAACTACGTTATAAATTGATATTTCAGTTATTCCTAGAAACTGTAACAATAACATTATAGGAATACGTATACAATCTATTCACAATAAAAAGTTATTCATATTATAAATGGCAACCATTTAAAACAATAATCTATTAATCACAACCAATTAAATGATAAATGCAAACGAGCTTCAATTATATATGTTTACTTGCATGAAACATATACAACCATATACAACATAAGTTAAAATACACACATTCATAAACATTATAAACAACTCAAAGCTTGTAAAATATAAGATAAATGATACACATTCATAAACATCATAAATATGATAATTAAAAATTAAAAAAATATATAAAAGGTAGTAACATACATACAATAGTCACAATTTTAATT
The DNA here is from genome assembly GCA_963921325.1 of Logfia minima. Classification (NCBI taxonomy): domain Eukaryota; kingdom Viridiplantae; phylum Streptophyta; class Magnoliopsida; order Asterales; family Asteraceae; genus Logfia; species Logfia minima. Next base: position 25,838,503 of record OY992766.1, read on the forward strand.
AAAAATTAATATTATAACATAAAAATAGAGAAAGAAATTATCAAAATATGTACTTCTACTCCCTCTAAACCGATTGTACCCTTTTTTGGTCACCTGATAAAAAAATGGAGAAATTAACATGAACTTCTATTAAAAATTATAATAACTAAAAAAGTTAAAAGTTAAAATAAAAATACAAAAGCTAAAAGTTAACTAAATAACTTCTATTAAAAATTAAAAAGTTAAATTAATTATACCAAAATTGATTGTAAATATAATAATTAACAATTTAATAATTAATTAAAGCATCTTATCCTAAATATAATAATTAGTAACATATATATATAACAATTAGAATTTTAAGTAATTTATACAAATTTATATGTTATTAAAAAAATTCAATTAAATTAATACTTACTATAACATAATAAAAGATAAATTTTTTTTACCTAATTTGATTGTAAGTAAAAATTTAGTGAATTAATTAAAACATTATTTCATAGATATAATAATTAGTAATATATATATATATATACTAACAAAAATTTTAATTATTTTATATAAATTTATATGTAATTAAAAAAATTAATTTAAACTAATAGTTACTATAACAGTATAAAAGAGAAATTTTTTTACTAAAAGATTCTAAATATAATAATTAAAAATTTAGTAAATTAATTAAAACATCATATCATAAACTATAAAAATTAGTAATTAGTAATATATATACACTAATAACAATTTTTATTAATTTATACAAATTTACATGTTATTAAAAAAATTCATTTAAACTAATACTTACAATAAAATAATAAAAAACAAACATTTTTTTACCAAAATTGATTGTTAATATAATAATTAAAAATTTAATAAACTAAATAAAATAATATCTATAATAAATAAAATAATTAGTAACATATATATTCTAATCATAATTTTAATTAATTTTTATACTTGCTATTAAACAACATCTATTAAACTAATTATACATTATATTATACTAATTATACTATTTACTATTAAAATAATATTAATATTAATATTAATTAACAAGAAAAAGAAGAAAAAACGAGATAAAATTTTACCAAATTCGGGTGTGCTCCTTTGATTCCGACTAGTGTGTTTTTTGTCAACTTCCCGTACACAGATTTATATTTAAAAAATGCATGCAAAACAAAAAATTCAGGAAATCGCCGGACTCGCCAGGTTGTTTTTCATTTCGGCGATTTGAGGGAGGTGGTCAAAGGGCCCTGCGGTAATGACACGTGTCGAAAATCTAATGGACCAGACCAAATCGCCGGAATCGCCTAGAGATATATACATTTCGGCGATTTGGGTTTGATGTTCGAGGTTGGTCAAAGGTGCAGAAATGCTTGTACACGTGTCGTAATTTTATTGGGTTTTATGTAATCGCCTAGATCGTCGGTCGGGGTATTACATTTAGGCGATTTCGTTGTCCAGAAAGGTAAATACATTCTGACAATGTTTATTTCCGTATTTTTTTTTTTTACTTGTTCATTTAAGTAATTTTCTCGAAAATAAAACACTCGTGTCTGACAACATGGTTCTTAAATAATATGAATATATATATAGATTTAATTTAACTAGCAAAAAGATAAAACATATTATTTATACTTATTTAATTTATTATCATTTCAATTAATTTAATAATCTAAAATTTTACACGTTGTAGAGTTCATTTTCATTGTTTAGTTGCTCGGTCACGAAAGATGGTTCAGAAGTGTTCCTTTTACCCAAAAGGAAAAAGAGCACTAGAAGCTCAGCAACATACAAAGAAATTAAATAAAACTATCAAACGAACGTTTGATTTTATTATAATAATTAAACTGGAGGTGTAATACTAACAAAAATAAAAAGGTAGGGTCCCTAAAAGCAGTAGAAATGAAGAAACTATAGTTGCTGTTATTAGAATCATAAAGCTGGTTACAGTGTCCTAAAATAAGTGATTTGATGGTATGCGTACTTTTTTGGTAGTAATTCGTACGTATATTAAACCATCGGTAGTGCATACTACTCTCTAAAGTTATATGGAGTGCTATATCAACTTAATAAACTCTATAGTATAACATTCGTAGTGCATACAATCTTTTGGGTTCATTGTATACGATGGTTCTATGTACGTAATATCATGTCATTAATTTGTAACGCGAAAATTCATAGATACGATACTAAATCATCAATTTTTCTTATATACAACTTATCATAAATTTATCGCTACTCGTGCTCTTATGTTACTGCACGAAAACTATATTGTCAAGAAATTTCATTTTTCAGTCCCTACTAATATTGTTTTTTTTTTTTTTTTTTACTTTTATATTGTAAAACATATTCAACTCTCATAAGAATTCTTCTAAGTTTATTGAATTTCACATTGCCATATAAGCTTATTACTCGTTAGTCTTACTTTAATTGTTCGAGTCACTATTTTGTTTGTATAAAAAATGTTATTTATTTGGTTCTATTTGAAAAGCAATTAAACTTATTTAAACGCCAAACTCAAACGAACGCGAGGCATAGACTCTCAGAAAAAAAAAAAAATACAAAGCAAAACAAGAGATCGAAAATCATCTAAAAAAGAGCTAAGTAGGAGCTAAATTCCTAGCACTATACATCCATTTATCCCAAGTAAGATTTAGACGATTGCAACTATTAAAGATTTGAAGAAAAGATAAATATTGAACGATTGAAAAAATGTCTTCATGTCTGATATTGGTGACATCCTCAACATTAGCATGGAGAATTACATTTCGCCAATTTCATAACAATCAAAGTAAAGTATAACAAACTCATTAAAAAGATTTTTTTCAGCTAACCTAAGCGGGGAGATAATCAATGACCTAAGGTTTTGCAGTCAAAGAACTGAAAGACAGACACGCGGTGGACTGACCTCTTTAGACAAGATCTCGAGTCAAGTCGGGGCGTCATCTGTCTTTTTAGTTGTTCCCTTGGTTAGTTGTCATTCACGATGTAACTTTTAATCAAGCACCATTTGTTTGTCGTCAGTTGCGTCAAATTTACAGAAGTGTGAATAAATTTTGTATTGTATCTTTCCTTTAATTTATACGAATACACAATTTAAATATCGCAAGTTTTGAGTTAAAGTTCTTTTAATTATAAGAACAATAAAAATATTTTAACCTATTATAAAATTGATTTTTCTTTTCTTTTCAGAGACAATTTTTGTGTTACGGAAGGAATATAAAAAGAAGGAAAATGATTCATATGCCTAATTAGGCATATATGCCTAAAAATATGATTGGTTGATGAGAGAATGATTGGATGAGATTAGGAGAGAGAATGAGTGGAATTTATGTGTCAAAAACTGTATGAATTAGACTTGTGAGTTAGGTTTGTGAGTTAGGCATATTTAGCATTACCCTAAAAAGAAAAAAGGAATGAAGACTTAATAACGTAGAAATTATTGCAACGTCATTGTTTAGAAATGTTAACTAATTAATTATTGAATTTTGTTAAAAACTTAACTTTCTTTTTCTACCACATAACTCGTATCAGACTGATGTATTTGTCTACTTGAAATTGAAGCTATGATGTATTTGTCTACTTAAAATTAAAGTTTATAATTGAAGTTTATATTTGAAGTTAAAATATATTTAAAATTAAAATATTAAATTTATTTATTATAAATGTTTGACAAACCTAATTGAAACTTAACAATATGAATTAAATAAAAAAAGGAAAAGATATATGATAAAAGATTGCGAAAGTGCTACGCTTTTTTTAGAGTTTAATTTTTGATAATTTTTTATAGAATTTTCTATCAAAATATGTTAGAAGTCTAAGCATACAAATCATCATTAAATTTTTTATAATTTTCAATAAGCTCATTTGTTAAAAATACCCGAACACTTAAAAAACGACAAAATGAACAAAGTGGACTACACTTGTGAAGTCAATTTGATAATGTATAAACGATCCGCGGTGTTAATTACTGGAGTTGGAGATAACAGGGGGGTAGAAATGATAATAATGGAATAGTTGGGGAGGGGGAAAAGTAGAAATTTAGGGGGTGATCTGACAGGAGTATCTGGTGGTTGTCGTTAAAATCTAATTTGTTTCATGACTTTTTTTGGCGCCACCAACTTCTTCCACCGCCATTCTCCGTATATTCCTCGCACTTTAACATTAACTACTCCTTGTTACTTTGTGTTGGTGCATTTTCAATTTGAAAACTACCGACTATAATTTATCTTCGCAATATATACATGTACATAGGACGAGAATCAATAACGAAACGAAAAAATTAAGAAAGGAATGAAGTAAATTTCAACTATTGATTTCATCATAAATGAATCTTAAAAATTACAAATAATTTCAAAATTTAACATTAATTACAAATGAATGTTAAAAATATTTATTTATAAAAAAATCAACAGTTAAGATTTAATTTCTTCCTTCTCAAAATTTAAAGCTTCTCTATCTTCCCAAAATTTGAAGCTTCTCTATGAATCATTTCTATATATATATAGTATATTAGAATTTCTTAAGCAAATCTCACGTCAATTGTGAGAAATGAAATATTATGTATTCATTTAAGTGTTAAAAAGGGTGTTTGAGCTATGATTATATATGTGTTTATTCATTTATTGATTATTTATAAAATAAATAAGTAGATACAAAAATCCTTTTCAAAAGTGATTATCTACTTACTACTAATTACTATATAAAGAGAAAAGTGTGTTCGGCCCAAAGGATTGTAAGAGAATTTCAAATTTATATAGAGTTTTGAGATCTTACTTTAATAGTATCGGTTTTTTAAGAGTATCAATCTAAACACTTCATTTTTTTTATAGACTCACAGTTTCGTACACACACATAAAAAAGATACATTCATAATATTTATTTCTTAATCTTATTTGAGAAAAAGAATGTCAGAGATTTTTGATAAAATAATTTTCAAATATCACCCGACTGGGAATTTTTTCTATTTTCACAATAATCTACGTCAATAATATTTAACTATCAATTTCAAGTCGGGCTAGTTGGTTGCTAAATACACTTAAAATATTATACCACCTTCTAGAATAAGTAAAAATAAATATATTAACAATTATTTATTAATTAAATACGTAAAATATTTTATAAAGAAGCAATTTTAAATACCGCTTCATTAGAAATAGTAATAGTAATTAATATTTAAAAGAGTTAAAATGTAATATACATACCAATTTTACTTTTTCAGTTTTATTTTACTTTTATGTTGATCGGCGAAGAACATGAGAACTAACTCATAAGCAGTCAGAAATTATTTACAGTTACAGTATAACATTAAAGAAGCACATGTGGGAACATATATGGTGTTAGGGCAACTAAGATCAAAACCTAATAAACCATGAGAGAGATAGAGAGATATATGAAGGGTAATTGTAGACAAAGTCAGCTGCTTTTTCTGACCTATTAAGACACACACATACACACACTGTAACTGTGTGAATTATGTGCATCAGACAAACCCATGTGAATAGTGAAATGACACAAATTAATTAAAGGTGGCCCTCCTGGTGATTCACACTCTGCTTGGGCTTCTTGGATATACGGTGCTATGTATTGAAACCCTAGATTTACGTCTTCAAATATAATTTGGCTAAAACACAATTACACAAAACTAAAATTCAAATGATAATTAATCTAATATGTAGGCTTGTTGAAAGCATATAATTATGAATAATAGAAAAAGAATGTTAAAATAAACTACTTTTTACAAAGTCAATTACACGATAATAAGGATATTAGTAAAAATTAGTAAGATGCACTACTACAATCAAACGTCTATTAAGAGAAGTTTATTCGAAAAATAAAAAGATTAAGGATTTTTCGGTGTGGTCTACTTGTTAAAACAACTACAGAACCCGCGCTGAAAATCGTGATCTATTTAACAACTTATAGAAAAGTATATTTAATTTTTATTTTGTTTTTTAGTTCATTAGATAAAATATATTTGAACTGATAATAAAATTATGTTTCTAACAAAAACATAAATAACTATTTGCAAACATTTTATTTATCTTTATTCTTTAAAGTAATATAAGCAAATGACACCATTATATCAATCATAGCGACGCATATAACCTTTAAAAGTCAAACTATTTTCAATACAGTGTTTAAATTGATATTACGAAGCAAACATATAAATGAAATTAACATTATCAATAACGTTGGGTTGTTCTTGTTTCTATTGAAGCAAAATACTACTACTTCAGCACCATATCAAGCACCTAAACGAAAAGTAATATCAATAAATGAATAAGATAAACCAAACAAAAATTGAAATAAAAAAGATATATAATTTGAAGTACAATCCAAAGAGATACAACCTTCAAATTAAAATATCAAAAAAAATAAAAAAATAATAGCTTTAAAAGCAAATCGGAGAAACAAAAACAAATGCAGGGCCAAAAGTCTAAGTAACAAATTACTAAACAAATAGAAGCAAGTAACAGATCACTTGAAACAACATCGCTGGATAGTAAATCAAGATAACAAGCTTTAAGTACCAATGTAATCTAGACAAATTAGTAAAAAGAACAATCAAATGTACATGAAGGAGAAATTAGTGTTTTGCTGGGGATAATATTTGTGATGAATAATGAAATTGAGGTTTTAATTTGGAATAAGGAAAATGGAGCAAAGGGGGTTTTTGACAAAAATATTAAAGAGAGAAGTGGTACGATAGAATATTGGAGAACATGAAAAAATATAAAGTGAAATTGAAAATTTTACATTCTTAAAACAATAGACTGCGATTTTCACATAAATCGTTTTCCATTGAAAAATTCATATAAACTACGGTTGTTTGCATTAAAACTATGATCTTTTTGGTGATAATAGACTATTGTTGTACAATTATAATTGTGATTCTTATTTATAAGAGAATAGATTACGATTTACAAGTAAGAACGATGATCTGTTTTTATGTGATCTATCCAATAAAAAAATGTCATTTATACGTACTTGTGTGGTAGTAATGAAATACCACTTGTTTAATGTTATTAAATATTAATCTCAATAGATAATTTAACAATAAATGTTTGAGAATGTGTAGTTTGAATCTTAAGTTCAATATTCATATGGTGCAACTTCAAATAAGCCTACTCCTAGACATGTAGTTTAGTTTGTTGGGCAAGGACGAAGTTGTAAAAACCTTTTGATCACGCTTTTCACTATAAAATAGATAGATGCTCTACTTATCAAATAATCAAATAAATTTAGACATTGTCCTTTACATAATATCATCAAAGATTATAACGGTGAACTAATGCACGCTATCAATCATCAATGTTACTCATAACCTCTAATTATATAACATTGAAATCAAAGTTCTATTTACGAATAGACTAAAAAGGTCATGCTAGATACAACGTTTACCATAATAGAAGAGCGCAATTAGAAATTCACTTTGATACATAATTAGAATGTTATATAATAATTGTTTACTTTTAAAAAAATTTGTTTCAGGATAAAAAGTAAATTATCAAATTTTATACTCTTAACCTTCTTGGGACATTATAAAAGTGTACCATTAATGTTACACTATATGTCTTTGCGGTAAAAAGAAGGATATAAAAGTGTTAATAATCGAGACGAGTCAAGCTTATGTTTGGTTAAGCTAGACCAACTCAAATCATTTAACTTTCAAGAGCTTAATCTTATGCTCGGCTCATTTTGAACTTTATTTTTAAAGTTTGAGCTCAATTTGAGTCGGGCTTCATTTTTATATTACATATTTAGACCAAGCGAAAGAATGATGTATTTGAAAATATAATAAAACCTTGATTAGTTACGCATGTAAAAGATAATAGAGTTCCACGACACTAAATATTTTGCTGTATCTAGTTACTGCTTGGTTAGTTCCTTATGGTGATCTTATGATCTATCATCTAGTTTGATTCTGATTATTTAGTTAAATGTATTCATTAAGATGGATTTTAATATTCTTAAACATGCAAGTAATTTATTTTGTTGGTTCTAGAAGTCGTGCAAATAATAACAAAGTATATTTGAAAAGAGCGGCATGCAATTAATGTGTACATATATATTGAGTGGTTATAAACCTACTATACACGTACCGATAAAAAATAAATTCAGACGATATCGAGAGTGTATATTTCGCTTAAAGTCTTGGAATAGATATATTGTGAAGATTGATACAATGTACTTTTTTAAGTGTATTCGATAGAAAATCAATTAGACCGTATAACATTTGAGCAATTGGTCTTGCTAACCCTAACATGGCGACTTGGTATAACTCTGTCTGGTATTAATTTCTATGTTGATCATTGACTTTTAAAGAACACAAAATACTCTCCATTTCATTTAAAGTGATGTTTATTTTAATATTTTGATGTATCTCAAAATAAGTATCTATTTCAATACTTTATATATTAATTAAAAAAGAATTTAGTAGTTAAAGACAATATTTAAGATAATTAATAAAGATTTTCTAAAATTGTATAAATTTTAAAAGTAGACACCTAAATGAAACGGAAAAATAATATTTAAAAGAAAAAGTGATAATAACCAAGTGAGGAGTCCTAGCTATGATATTTGTGTACTATTTATGTACTGTAAATATATAATATGTGAAATTGGATGTACTAAACATACTACAGAAAATACTACATTGTGAATTCTAATACTATTTTAAAAATTATAATTATAAATATCGACTAATAAAAGTAGTAAAAATTACTACTATATTGAGTTTTATTCATACAAAATTGGTACTTAATTTGTGTAAATTCGTTTAGAAAAATGTCTTCCAATACAATTTCTGTCTCTTTTCCGGTCGGTTTACACATTTTTTCAAGAGGCCGGTCTTTACTTTTATGCAAAACCAAAAATTAGGTAAGAAATTCATCTATATATCGAAAAGAGGTTTTCTGCAAGTATAATTAATAGAGATGGTATGATTATTTTTGTTTTCCAATGTAAAATAATTACTGTACTGATCAAGTTTCAAGAAGAATTAAGTCAATTAACATCCTGGTGGTCACGTACAGATTCAAAAGCCTCTATTTGTCCATCATCTATAAGTAGAAGTGTCGAACGTACATATACAAAATCTGAGGTGTCTTAGTTGTTTCGTTAAGCATCATATCATGACGAAATTACCTAGTTACCTAGACATTAATAGTAAAGGGTATATATTAAATATCATTTTAAAAATTGTGATAATATATTACTAACTGTATTATGTGAGTGATTGACTTTTAACTTTAGTAAAAAATTAATATATTAATTTTAACTCGAGAGCTACTAAACATACTAGTTTAATAAGAAAATAATATTTTGAAAATTGTAATACTACTTTAAAAATTGTGATTATCTAAATATTAGACTAGTAAAATTAGTAAAAATGAGTAATACATTAAGCTTATACCTACTAAAAGATATTGTTTACCAAACAGATATCAGCACTGGCTAATCTAGGATAGAAATTAAGACGGGTCCATTTTTCCGTTATGTAAAAAAATAACTAGATCATATGAGTTGTCGGGTCGGACTATAGTCCTAACATTCATGAGTTTCTCTACTAAAAATATTTTTAAGACACTCTTGAACTTAAAAATGATATAGAAGCAAGTAATGGGAACAAGTAACAGAAACAAATAATATTATCCTAACTAAATAAGATTCAAGGTAAAAGTCAAAGATAAAAAGTACTTACTAAGTTCATTGCTAGAACATAACAAAAAGATCAAGACAAAAACGATATAGATTTTGCAATAATTTAACATCCCATGTTTTGTGAAGCTTATAAAAACCTCAATATTTTATGAAGAAAAAAAAAGTAGGCTTAAATACAACGGTCCATGTTTGTTTTATATTTATTTGCAAATCCAAACTCTTATAGTCTATCAAGATAGAATAGAACTTCATTTTTCCTAATTTCATTAGGTTAAAATTTTGCCATGATCAAGAACAGAGCCTCCTATACTTGTGTTTCATTTTAAAAATTGATCACATCAAAAATATCCAAACTCATAAGGAGGGTCCAAACTCATTTGCAAAGAAGATCCAAACTCCTTATAATAAAATTTAATTAAAAATTTGTATGAATTTTACAGTAATTTTTTTTACTAAGGGTGGTCCAAAAACCTTATTTATATACATATACATTGGTCATTGAATATCAGATACCCTTTTAACATGAAGGATAGATTTTAAAAAGACAACAAACAACCTGATTTATATTTTTTATCTATAAATAATTTATAAAGTTTAATTCCTAACTCGGTAACACATAGAAGTGACGATATTTTAATTAATTTTTTTATAAATTCACTATTTATACAATAAAATGTTATTATATATGTAAGCGATCTTCAATTTAAAAAAAATTATTATCATTCCCCCAGGCTTAATATATATCTTCTCGAAAAAGAAAAAAGATACAATAATGACTATAAACTAGAATAATTCACATGAAACAAGTTACACTAAAAAAACCCAGATATTTCTACCTACAGGCGTAGGTGTTAAGATCATTTAGTTTATCCCTAATTATTAGTATCATTTATTATTACTCACCTCCTCGATGGTCGATTCTAGACATTTAATTAAAACCACATACAATTATACTCCGTATAATTCTTTTTTTCCTTTCTCACATCACAATATAACTTGGCATATTGAGATCACAGTTAGCCGATCATAATCGTTCTAGTAGACAGATAAGATCTTTTAACACTTTCAAATTTCTTTTATCACAAGATTATTTTATTTTATAGGGAGGGATCAAGAGGGAATAACAAAATTTAGAAAAAGAAGGAAGCAAATCTCAACTATTAATTTAATCATAAATGAATGTTGTTGTGATGAATGTTAATCAAAATTTAACATTCATCACAAATGAATGTTAAAAACATTTTTTTTGAAAATATCAAAGACTAGGATTTACTTTCCTCCTTCTTCAAAATTTGAAACTTCCTTATGGATCCTTCTCCTATTTTTTTTATCAAAAATGGTAAAGCAGAATACCAAGTGCAGAGTAAATAAAATAAAATAATTAATTAAAATAGTGTTATGTCATTTTTATTCTAAATGATGAGTTATATGATAAAAGTTAATATGATAAATTTTGAAAACGAAATTGTTAGATTTTAATTTAAAAATATCTCAAAATAGAATAATTTTATGGGACCTACTGTTTGGACACCTCTAATATGTGACGTGACTAATACATACACATACATAGATGTTGATGGGACTGATACATTTCTCTGTACACTCACAGAAAGTGTACATCTAAAAACTTGAAAGTGTTCATTTAGAATATTCTAATTATATATCGGTACAAATTATCACAAACACCCTTTAATTTGTACTTCTAATACGTTAAAACATCATATCAATCCCATGCATACACATTCTTCCATCGATTTACTACATTCCCAACACAACGTACAACCCGTCATTCCACACTCTCCACCTATAAATATTACCCTCACATTTCACCACTTTCCAAAATCCCATTTCCAAACCAACAAACATTCTCTCAGTTCTTTCAAAACTTATAAACAAAAATTATATTATCTACTTCTCAAAAATGGAAGAAGCTATGAGAAGACTTGCAGGATTCACACCCTCACAAGAACCGGACTTTTTTCAAACCTCATCTTCTACACTCCAAAAACGTCCCACAAACAACACCCCAACAACAACAACAAACAAACGATTAGCCATAAAAGACACCAACACAAACAACAACACTTCTGTTAGATACCGTGGGGTCCGCCGCCGTCCATGGGGCCGTTACGCCGCTGAAATACGGGACCCCCAGTCTAAAGAACGTCGTTGGCTTGGTACTTTCGATACAGCTGAAGAAGCTGCATGTGCTTACGATTGTGCCGCACGTGCCATGCGTGGTACTAAAGCTAGAACTAACTTTGTCTACCCACCACCTTTATCTGAAAACAATTACCTACACATGAATCCCTTTCCATACGCTAAAAAATCTCAGCCGTTAAACTCGTGTCCCTACGATAGCTTTTCTATACCCTCGTTACAGAAGAATGGAGCTCCGTTTAATTCCTTCCTCTTTCATGATTTCTTTAGCTCCGGTTCGGGTTCGGGGTCGGGTTCCGGTTTGTCGAGTTGTACGTCTATCTCTACAAAGAGCTGTACAACTCCGGTGGTCAACCAGGATGTGGACTTTAAGGAGTTTTTTCAGTCTGAACCGGACCATTCCGGTTTGTTAGATGATGTGTTGTCCGGGTTCTACCCTAAACCGGAAGCGAAGGCTAAACCTGGACCGGATCCGGTTCGGGAGGTGAAAAAGACTGGTGATGAAGCAAACCCCTTTGGCCTCTTTTTTGAAAACCCTAATAATGGGTTTTCTTGTAACGGAAATGGTCAAGTGAATCAGTTTGAATTTGACCACGGATTCGACGCTGGTGTTATTGGTGGTGCGATGCCTCTTTACAGTCATCAGCCCCCGGAATTTGAGAGTCATCAAGAGAGTGTATTTGGAGATGTGTTTCAGTTCCAAGATTTTATTGGTTTGTATGCAGCTAGACTTCAAAATGCTTGAAGGATTTAATGATCTTCTATTTTTGATGAAATCTATGTTAATTTTGGGTTGAACTACTTGATGAAAAATAAGATGGTTAAGTAGTTACATGATCTTTTTTAATGTTTAGTTCAAAGTGTTTTCACCCAAGTTTTGCTTTCTGCAAGTTAATTTGGTTGTGGATACTACTATTAAATTATTATATGCTTCAACTATAATTTCGATCTCTATTCAATTTTTCTTTTAATTGCAAGTATTAAGTATTAATATTAATTAATTTTAATAATATTATATTATTATATATAATAATTAATATATTATATTTAGATTTTCAAAATTTAAAGGTTTATCTATAGTTTATTTGGAAATTTCTTTTAAACAACATGAGTAGGCCTATGTTAAAGTAGAATAGTTAACAACGTAAATGAAATTAACTATTGAGGTGATGAATTTTAATTAAATAAATATAATGATCTATATATCTTACCGAATTATGACCTAGTTAAATTTGTAAGAGTAAACGAAGTGTTGTTATAATGCGGTGTATATAATATGATGTAGTTTATTCGAATCATAGATTAAAAAATTAATGACTTTTCTCTACTACGTTCTCCCTAACTCACAGTGTCTCACCTATTCAATTTTCTCTCACGACCAAGAGTATCATATAATGTTCTGAAAACCCTAATTATTATTAAATTGCATTTAAATAGAATAGTAATAGTAATAGTATTATCGTTAGGACAAAGAAAATGTAGTATAAATATTGTTAACGTCGTAAAGTGATGAGTTTTTAGTGGCACAGTGTATGAATTTAATTAAAATTTTGTTTGTGATTCGTTTAAAAGATAATGTAAATGAAAATAAAAAGGGGCTTTGGAGTTGTACGTCCTTGTATGCAGGGAAAGTTGATGGATGGATCTTCCATTTTTATTGAGTTGACATTTGAAAATTGACCATTTAAAAAGCATGGAAGCTTTTGGATCATCCTTCTTTTGGTTTGTACGTAGTACATATATGATGATGGCCAAATCTACTTTCTTTTGGTTCAAAAACATGTCCAACTTTACAACGGTATAAATGTCCAACACATTATTTAGGCAACATGTTTTTGTATTATTGTATGTGCAAAAGTTCATAATAGTTTTTTGCTTATAATTAACAATAAACAATTTTAATAATTAGAGTAACATTTAATTTGACAACACACTGATTTACCGAAATACTGATATGTTTCAAGTTGTACATTAGTGCTAATAATTAGCCCAGTAAGTTGATACTTTTAGACTCATTATAATTGTCTTCAAATATACTCATAAATTGAAATGTCTGAATTGATTAAGTACTGAATAAAATGATAAAAGAAAAGAAAACCAACGTATCAAAACTATCTAAACATGATTACAAGAAATTCTCCCTCCAACACTCAAAAATCACACACCCAAAATATAAAGCGTTGAACCACACGATGAAACCCTAATAGTTAGAGATGAGAGCAAAAATGCAAAAGGATATTGTGATATCAAAACTGATGTGTACATCACCACCACCCATTGATTATATGAATTTGTAATGTGGAGATAAATTTTGATGGTGTACAAATTAATATCGTTTCATGACATTATATTTTCGACTTTAAAATTGATAGGAAAAATAAAATAAGAGAAGACACTAGAAGAGAAATTCAGTAAACAGAGAAAAAAGATAAGTAATCAAAATATATTCGTATATTTTAAGCAAAAGGAATGAAAGAAAACAATTTTCTTTACAATCGTCGCAACTTTCAGAGGAAGACATTTGATTAAAAATCACTCAAATTTCAACCTCACTTTCTTTTTCTTCTTTTCACTTCTTTCTCTGAAAAATTGAAGAAACTTTTTATTGACTTTCTTTCGTTTGTATTTAAAAATGAAGTTAAGAAAGACAATGTAGTACTAATAAACAATGTTTATTGAAGTCACGACCCCAACTAAAAATAAACTTCGGTTGTCATTATTTAATGTTGCACTTAATTCATCCAGTTAGTATTACATAATTTCAATAATAAAGTGATTTTACCTTTTTAACCAAAACGTGTTTTGATAATTATGTAAACCACATTATTTTGTCTAATTGTTGTAATAAATATAGGGTATTATCTTTGGACCATTAGAATTTGAAATTAGAGAGGATGGACCATTGTAATTTTACTGAAACTTATATTAATTAGGTTGCCACTCTAGCTAGATATGAAAAAAGAGTCATTGTTAATTAATGACTTAACTCCACTCTAATCAAATTACTTCTAGTTCCCATAAATTGTCCTCGTATGGTTATATTCTTCAACCGAGTGAAGGGCAATTACGCCAATCTATTAAACACTATTGCACTTCTTCTACCCAAGGTAAAAAGAAAAAAACCAAAATGGTAATCAAATTGATATTTGAAAAATGATTCATTAGTTAAACTTAACACGTCTCAAAATTTGTGTCTAATATAATCACTGGTAC
The DNA here is from genome assembly GCA_963921325.1 of Logfia minima. Lineage (NCBI taxonomy): Eukaryota > Viridiplantae > Streptophyta > Magnoliopsida > Asterales > Asteraceae > Logfia > Logfia minima. Next base: position 25,853,521 of record OY992766.1, read on the forward strand.
ATATGTTAAAATAATCACTAAAGGAAACAATGTGTTACACATATGTCAAATATCGAATGTGCTTTATAATTCATATCCATCTTTTATACGGATTTATCATTACTCTAACTTATCCTAAAGTCTTTTAAGTATTGAGTTTGCGTTTACATGATATCAGAAACGGGCTGACTTGATATACAATAATAGTTGGCTTAATATGGGCCAATATAAAAACATCCTTATGTTTGAATTTCGAGAAAGAGAGAACTTCATGCCCATCGTCATACAATACAATCAATTAATAAAAAGATAAAGAAATATGATCCATCTCGAATGTTATGGACTATGAAATGAAGCTAGTCTTTACAAATTGATAGCTTATCGTTCGTTTTGGTTTATATAGATACAATTTTTTCTTTTTCAGCCTGCAAAAAGGATTTATTTAAACACACATAAAAGTGGGAACCCCATTGCATAATGAGCATGTGAATTCTCTAAGAAAGTAGAATAACCAAAAAACCTTAAAAACAATAGATTAAGGAAGCTACATGAAACCGGCTTCTAAAAAGATTAGAAGGCTAATTACGCTTAACTACAACTACAAATATCATCTTTTGATTATTATGTTATATGGATATAGATACATTAATCTGTGTATTCGAGAAAGTTAAACAAACTATCACTTGATTCAGAGACATGGTTGCAAAATGATTTTTGATTTTGAAGTAAAGCTAAATGTCACTTTAACACAAATCATCACCACTGATATATGGGCTTATTTTATTCATATTGGGGTTAACTTGGGCCAAATAATACTCTTCGTAGTTAAATTTCTGAAAGGCAAGGGGTGGAGGCCCATCATTATTTATTGGGCTAAAAGATAAAACTAATTGTCATAACTCGTAACTAAGTAGGTAGTTATTTACTTATGAAGTATATCTTTCAATTATTAGGATATAAAAAATAATAATTTGTTATTATTATTTTGTATTGAGACGATTATCAGTCGATTCGTCGACGACATGGTTGCAACTAATGAATTCAGAAACTAACTTAATCACTCGATAAAGTGATGATATATAAGTGTGATAACGAACTTCAAGACAAAAAAGATTTCGCACAGACTTTTATTGTTTATGATGATATCATTGTCATTAATATAAAACCGGCCCATTGCTATATTTTGACTTTATTATTCCACCAAAAAAAAAATAAAAAAAAATATGCAAGTGCGTAACATAAACGATGCAAGTGTGATTAAAAATTAGTACATAACTTTCACAATTATTGGCCCGTCAAGACTCCTATAATGTGACATTTGGCACTAACAAAATGATACGAAAGTTACAAGAAGATAACCCATTGACGTTGAATCCTATATTATTATTTTATTTATAAAAGCTTTTAACCATGTAATTCAAACAATATATATATATATATATATATTGACTGTTTAATTTTAAAACAATTTAATCAATATTACTTTCTAACTACGACAATTGTCACAAACCTAGTCCCTCCAAATATAATATAATTTAATTGTTATAAGTAAACACATAATTATCATGATGTTTAAGCTGTGTATAAATCTTTTTGTTATATTAAGGAACAAAAAAACGAATGCTTTTGACAACCACTATCTCATAGTTAATGATGAAATCCATTACATGTTTTGTTAGCTATACATATAAATTATGTTTTTATGTATTTTGTCAATAAACATATAGGTCATTAACTCTACTTGTTAGCGGGTTGACCCGAAGTAGAAATTTCATATTCAAAAGTCTACGAAAGAATCTAACCTTCAAGTTGACCGAGTCTACTTGACCCGGTACGTCTAAAAATGTCACCAAGTTGTCTTGATGCTTTCTATTTCATTTCAATTACTTTGTATGATATATACGACATTTTTTCATTGCGTGCCTTTTTCTATTGAACGAATTAACAAAACAAAAATAATGATTTGCAAGTTGAACCTTTCTATCTGTCAATGTCAAAATATTTATGTATATTGTTTAGTAACTTCAAAAATAAATAAATAAGTATATCAGCGAAACCTTTTATCCGAATTAAAATGTTTATTATTTAGTGGTACATAAATAACACATCAATCTACAGATTCTAGGTTCAAACCTCATAAATGACAATTTGTATATATTTGTGTGTGTGTGTGATCATCAACACACCAGCTAATAAAGAGTGTGTAAGATATACGTCTTTTAATTCTTATATCTTAAGAGATTTGTGCAATTTTTGTAGAATGAGATACATAATCAACGCGCCTTTGAAGATGTGATTTAGGTTTGCTTTAAAAAAGGAAAAAAAATACTTTTTAGCGGAGGTGGCATATAAAAGTAAACTGGGTATGACTCTATGAGCAATAAGTTACGGTATTTTTTGTTCAGTAAATTAAACGGCATTATATATCTAGATCATAGTTGATCTATAATTTCATAATTAGTTATTTTTGTCAAAAATGTTGTGATACAATATCTTTTTCATAATAGTATAGCGCTACGAGTGATTCGGTATAGATTTCAATATCCAACTCAATACCATGTATAAAAAAGCTTATGAAATATTTCTCATTTTCTTTTAAAATTTATTAAAAGAGAGATGAAAAAATTTCATTATATCCCTAAAATAAAGTTAAGGTAAACACTTTTTATTTAAAAATTAAAAGCTAAAGCTTCTAAAAGCTCTTAAAAGTTCCATGCCAAACAGGATTAGAAGTCATAAATAAAGTTAACTAAACATTAATTAACTAAGATATTGTGCAAAATCAATTACGTAATAACATTCATACAAAATGAAACAAATAATCTCTTTACTATTATACATTACACAACTAGAAACAATTAATCTATTCAATACAAAATTACTATATATAAATAAATTGAACTACCTAAAATTATATGAATAAACTCGATAATCACCATCACCATACTAAATATACTATGTTTTCATCGCATAGCGACTTATCAGCCGGTAATAGTTTGAATCATTTTTAGGGCAACATGAAAACGTTATGAAAATAAGAATTCACAATTTAATTTTTGATTAATATAATTAAAATAAATGAAAAAAAGCATATAAACAAATTGCAAGATCCACCAAATCCCTTTTGCTTGTTATTGACTGAGTTCGGTTCTTTTGCGCCAACAACAACGCCGTTTGGGAGCAGAGAGACCAGATTGAAAGAAATGTCCATGATGTGATTTAGCCCCTACTCACGATACTCTTAATGCAGTTCAAGAAATTTTTCGATACTATTATACTTTGATGCATTTTTAGAATGAGGGAATTTATTTAAATTTATAATCTTTGATGTTGCATGTATCAAGTTTTTGAAGTTCTGTTGTTGTTTGTATGAAACTTTTCAATATAGTTCGGAGTGTGTATAGAGTGATCGAAAACCTATCATTGTTTACGTTTTTGCTATTGTGTGCACCTAGATTTACATTTTTTTGTAGTATGTATCCATGTTTACATTCTATTGATATTCTACGTAGAGCCGGCAATTTTAATCTAAACCTTAAAAATATGGGTCTTAATGGACTATTTTGTATGAATAATGGGGTTACTGGACTCCCTTTTTTTTTTGAACGGGTCATATTAGGCGCCTATCTTTTCCACTTCGAGTACAATGCGCGAATGTGTGGATGAAACTAAAATTTCATTATTTTCAAATAATAAAACATGCACTACAATATTACCATGCTATACTAATAATGATAAAATATTTAAACAATAACAAATGTAAATAATTAAAAATAATATTGATTCTTTATAAATTTTACATATTATTATATAATTTTCATTATTTTTAAAACGTAGTAATCATATTTTTTTGCAATTATATTTTTTTTTTTTTGGAGTTAATTAAGATACATGATATAATAAATTCAAAATGAAACTATTCTTTTTTATTCTTTTGCAAATTTTTTATTTATGGAAGTTCGTTTTAACCTCGAACCCGTTTTGTCCCGTACCCGTTGTGACCCAAGCCCATTTTAACCCAATTGCTCGAACTGACTCGCCTACCTATTTTGCCACCTCGAAATTGTATGTATTCAAATAACTTAAAGTTACATGCAACTGATAAACACGACCACTCAATATAAATTTGAGAGATTATAAGAAAGTTAAGTCAACTCACAAATCTACTCTTATTGGGTTGATCCAATGAAATTAACACTGTCTCTTGACCATTTTTCTTTTATGTTTCATCATATATTATACTGATACCAGTTTATTATAAATGTAAATATTTATATTTTTATTTGTTCTAAAATAAGTGTCTATTTTATGCTTTAACAAAGTAAAAGAGACTTTACTGATTATAGGTATATTTGATTGGTGAATATATAATTAATGAACATTTAAAAGATTATGTACATAGAAAAGGTGAACATTTTAACTATAACGAAGAAAATATGCCTCTATTAAATTTAAAAAAGATAAAATCAAAATGCCAACTACATAAATTCAATTCAATTTGATTTCCACAAGTTGTTCATATACCTATAATGGTAACATTAGTTGCCAAGTTGAAAAATAGACAATACTCTAGTTAATATGTATTCCATTATTTGTTAACAACATAATAATAAATTAATAAGTAGAAGAATGATTGAACCACCCCATAAATTTGACAATGATTTGGCCATGTGGTTGATGATAACCGTAGACTTTGATTCTTCCAATTTCTAATCACTTAACGGATAATTTACAAACAGAATAAACGAATATATTATCTTTTAAATTTATTTAAAAGAAATTGATTTATAGAGGCCACTACAATCATATGTACCACCAATTCAGTCAGCTGTTAAGCGTAATTGGATATGGGTCATAACCAAAGCTTTTTATTTGATAAATCATAGACTCAAAACCTCAAATACAACATGTCAGTTCCCAAATTTAAAAGACAAATTCAATGCAAAGTTTATATAAGATTTATAGAAGTACTACTAAGCCATTAATATTAACATTCTTATCTATTTAAACTACTATTTAATAAATAAATAAATAAACAATGTTCACATACTTTATAAGCATTGTTTTATTATTGGATATTTGGATATTGAAGAGCATGCCATCCTTGCTTCACATGATATCGAACAACTCTCTTAAGTAAACCACGTACCCCTCGCCTTTTTTCTTTCTTTTTAAATATTCCATCTTTATTTAAATAATTAAAATAAACATAACGAACTATATACCCTCTCATGCTCATAAGATTCTCTGAACTTTCATTAATCTTTTTTTGGATAATAATTATAATTAGTGGAATATTTCATCTTACTCAATCATTTCATATTTGTTATTGGCATAAATGGTACATAGAAATCCTTTAAGCCAAAGTTAAAGTTTAAATAAAGTGAAACACCAAATATAGTCCCTAGATCGTTTCTTAACCTATATGTTTGGTTATTATATTGGTACATTATCTCCACTATTACCATTTCACCCCTCTCTTTAATTTTTCATCTCAATCACACACATGTCATACATATATTATTGTAACAACTAATTATAAAATAAAAAAAATAAAAAAAATAAAAATGACATCTTATAAAACTGTTATTAAAATTTTTAAATGTATATATATCAAAATTTGTTCCTAGACCGCAAAAGACTTAATATCACATGAATATTGGTTAAAACACGATACTTGATATATTTAAAATTTAGTAATAACATTTAAGGTTGTCATTAATAAAACCAAAAATAATAATAACATAAACTAATAAATCATTGTTGCTAGCAACCATGCTTATCACACATTAAAAAGTTGAATAAATCATTGTACAAAAAAAAGAGTACAAAAGGTCGTTTTTGATGTTAAGAGAAGGGAGTGTGGTTGTAACACTTTTAAAGATGGAGGGTAAACGTGTTAATGTTGATGGTTCCGTTGCGTATGGGACCGTGGATTTTGGGCCGATATAATTGGACCGTAAACACGCACAGGTACCTAGTCAATCCGGTTTACCCCCATGAAAGACGCGTTGCCGTGAACCGGCTATTTCCACCCTCATCTCACTTGACCAAACTACCCTTCACTCATTTCCTAAAATATTGAGAATTAAAATTCCAGACGCCATGCTACGAAAGAGAAAATAGTCAATCTATAAAAATACGTATAAAATATACGATACGATGTTACATATCATGTCGACAAATCTCCACACGCTTAAAAAGTGTCAAGACCATTTACTTTTCGTTGCTATTTTTTGAATATCAAAGGAGACAGTCATTAAAAAAATACAATGCTCATAAATAATGAATCATAAACAAATATATATTTATTTATAGAATATGTAAATTTGTACTATAATCTCATGTTTAAAAGACCATCTCAATATAATTAGATCATTTAATTATTCTAAATGATTTCTAAGAAGAAAAAAATAAGCATGAACTTTTTTATTATCAACATCACTAAAATCAGGTACGACAAGAAGAAATGAACAATTATCTTTGTACGCATTTACCTATATATATTTTGCACTTACACTAATAAAAGATATTAAGAAAATACTTTTACATCTATATGCATGTAAATATTTACTATAACTGATATCTCATTACTTAATATTTATAATTGTTTTCTATAAATACAATGTTTTATAATACAATTAATATAAAATTATAAAATTCATCAGTTATTAAATCATAAACTGAAGTTGTTTAAGTTGAGATTGTGTTATTTTATTGCTTGTACTAATACATTTATATTTTTGATAAAAGAATGACTTTTAAATTATATTGAAACTATCCCCTTCTTATTTTTCATTTTTTTCTTGTACTTATATTGAATGTAAATGTATCTCATAATATCAGTGTAAAGTGATGATGTTATGTAACTTTTGCTAATAATTTTATGTTTTGCTTTTCATTTTCTTTCTAATTATACCACTATGACCATATGACCGATTTCACTAATTGTAATGAACTTTGGTATTCGAGAGAATTATGTTTTGTATCGAATGATAAAATTTAATTCTTAAAACACTAAATAAATAAAAAAGAAAAAGAAAATATGAAATGGAAATGGAGATAAAAATGAGTACTCATTCTAAGGGCAATTTAGTCAAACTGCAGAATAAAATTTTCAGACCCCCTAATATATAGATACAAGATATGTGTATCTATAAATGCATCAGCAAAGAAAAAGAAAAAGGGGTGGGGGTGAGGTAGACGACAAGAGAAACGGCTTCCTTGTAGAAAGAGTGTCCATTAAAACCCACATCACATATTTCACAAACAAACACACACCTTTTTTACACATACATATACATACATACATACTATCTGTATCTATCTATATTCAATAACACCTCACGACAGCCTATTTCCATATCCCCTATGTTCTTCTAATCTACCTGTAATTTGTTTGATTTATAATTCCATCAAACCACAACCAATTATTCAGATTTTCAATTAGCACTCTCAATTTCACGAATTGGGTTTAATTGGGATTATAGGGATTTGAAAATGGCGATGATTAGTTTATCAACATTTCTTGATAAAGTTTATTTGATGGCGGAAGGTGGATCTCGTTATTGTTCTAAAAAATCAGATGATATCTGTGGTGATATCTGTGATGAGGTAATTTAATCTCAATTTATTTCAGTTAATCATATCAGATTTTATGATTTGATATATGCATTGCTATGTGAAGTTGAAATTTGATCTATGATTTTTAGAATAATCATTTTTTCTCTCATAAAGTTTATTTTTTTTATCTAAATTTTTGGTGATATGCATATAGTATTCTACTGAGTGCCCTAAATTCTGTATTAGGGTTCTTTTTTTGTATTGTATTTGTAATTCTTTTGCTGAATAAACTAAAACCAGAAGAAAAATGTAATTTTTATGGGAAAAGTTTGTACCTTTTTAATCCAATAACAGTTTATTATGTTATATTGTTATATATACATCTGCGAATGATTCCACGTTAGTATCTTCTAGTGTTATTGATGCTTTTGAGATCCCTTTTCATAAATTGAATAGTGTTAGCTAAATAAATAAATTTGTAATCTTTTGTAAATCTCAACATCTAACCAAAATATACAATTGATTTGCAGGATTCAGGAAGATCTACAACAATGTCAAGAGTACGTTGTATTCTTCGCGGTCTAGATTTGAAGACACTTGTCTTTTTGTTCGTGTTAGTCCCAACTGTGGTCCTTGGTTTGTATGTTCATGGGCAGAAAATATCTTACTTTTTACGCCCATTATGGGAATCACCACCAAAACCGTTCCACGAAATCCCGCATTACTATCATGAAAATGTGTCGATGCACAATCTTTGTAGGCTTCACGGTTGGGGAACTCGTGAGTTCCCTAGGCGTGTCTTTGATGCAGTTTTGTTTAGTAATGAAGTGGACCTCCTTACAATAAGATGGCATGAGTTGTACCCTTATGTAACAGAGTTTGTACTCCTTGAATCAAACTCAACTTTCACAGGGTTACCGAAGCCTTTGGTGTTTGAAAGTCAACGTGATCAATTCAAATTTGTGGAACCAAGATTGACTTACGGAAAAATTCCTGGGAGATTTCGTAAAGGGGAGAATCCGTTTGTTGAGGAGGCGTATCAAAGACTCGCATTGGATTATCTTCTGAAAAAAGCAGGGATTCAAGACGATGATTTGTTGATCATGTCTGATATTGATGAGATACCGAGTAGACACACCATTAATCTCTTGAGATGGTGTGATGATATTCCCTCCATTCTTCATCTTCGTCTCAAGAATTATTTATATTCGTTCGAGTTTTTTCTTGATAATAATAGTTGGAGGGCATCAATTCATAGATACCAAACGGGAAAGACACGATACGCTCATTACCGCCAGTCTGATGTTGTGTTGGCGGATGCAGGGTGGCATTGTAGCTTTTGCTTTCGCCACATTAGTGAATTTGTTTTCAAGATGAAAGCTTATAGCCATGTCGATAGAGTGAGGTTCAACAAATTTTTGAACCCGAAAAGGGTTCAAAAGGTAATCTGCAGAGGTGCAGATCTCTTTGATATGTTACCGGAAGAGTACACGTTTAAAGAAATAATCGGGAAAATGGGACCCATCCCACATTCGTATTCAGCTGTTCATCTTCCCGCTCATCTTCTAGAGAACGCTGATAAGTACAGATTTCTCTTACCAGGAAACTGTGTAAGAGAAAGTGAGTAATATCAAGAATGTTGATTTGGTGTAAAGTTTGGATCATTGAAGTTTACATACAAAACCCTTAATGGGTTTGACCAAAAGATAGTTGACTCGGACTTATATCTGGCGATGCTAGCATTGTTCATTCAGAAATGTTCGTTTTCTGGGGTGATAGTGTACATAGTCTTCGAATTGGGGATACACATTTTCAAGATTTATCATCCTCTGCCCCATTTGAAGAGAGGTAATTCAAGAAAGTTTGAGATTTCAATTTGGTTTTAGGAAATTTTGAATCTTTGACGCAAATCTATTTAAATATATTAATTCAATTCGTGTTATACATATTTAACTCATGATTTGTAACTTGGGGTTTGTTGTGTTGATGATGATATCTTTGTAGAGGATTGTTTGTAGCAAAACCACGAGTGTCTTTTTTGTTTTGTTTATGTCAACTGTTTCTATGTACAGCTATGAATACATATTAATAAAACATAGAAACAGCCGAAGACATAATGAATTCTGGTATGAAGAGGAATCTGATGCCTTTGTTAGACAAAGATTATTGTTTGAGGTTGGCATGATGTCCTTACATATACAGCTTGCTAAATTTATTCTTAAAGAAATGGCAAATTGACAACAAGCATGTTATGTTGTCTATATGCTTTTGCCTTGGAGAATGGTTTTTGGCGAAAGTTGAAAACATGAGGTTTGGTCCAGGTTCTTTGTTCCTTGTTTCTGGTTCATGGCTCATGGTTTGGTGTATGGTCATTCGTTTGGTAGGTTGGCAAATATGGGATGCTGTCTTTATTCTTAAGTAGCTTTATGAACATTTCACATCTATTTACAAACAAGGGTTAATCAAAGTGTTTGATCTTGGGAAAGAAGTTGCGAGTCCAAGTCT